>JAENPR010001149.1:0-207322 GCA_018135685.1 Themeda triandra | reverse complement strand
GCCAGGAGGATTTAGGCGCAAGAGTTAGGGGCCTAAAAGCCCATATTTATCTTTAATTATTTATTTCCATAAATTAGTGGAGGAATTAGCTATATAGAGGAATTGAAATTCACGTGGACAATCTAAGCAAGATAATCTATTGCTCGGCTTCTCAAACTTGGAGCCGGGAGTTCCAATCCCTAGCCGCCCCCTCCTCTTCCTCGCGACGGCGCCCCGCCGCCCTCGCGCAAGTTTCGTCCTCCGATCAACCACCGCTACAACCTCCGGTCGACAAGGGCTGAACCCCCGCTGCCTATCAATCGCACTTATTCTTTCGTTCTATGAAACTCAACCATCATTTTGTTTTTTATGAAGAAGTTTAATTTTTTGATGATGCTGATATCCTGTGACCTCAATTATGAGAAGCTGAGCACTCTACTCTCATCTGGTTCCTTACTTATCCATAATGAGACCTTGCTTAACAAAAACTTACAATCTGTAGGAGGTTGAGCAAAGCTATATTATGATCAAACCAGATGGTGTTCAGCGTGGTCTGGTATGCATTCCCCAGTTCCCCACACCCACACTTTTCCCAGTATGGTGCTATTCCTTACCTTCTTTCATATTTCAGTTCAGATAAAACATACTCTATCTGATCATGTATATAGGTTGGAGAAATTATTTCTCGCTTTGAGAAGAAAGGGTTTTTGTTGAAAGGCTTAAAACTGTTCCAGTGCCCCAAGGACTTGGCTCAGGTTTTGCTTCCCAAAACACATCAATGTTTCACAACTATTGTGGTTCTTGCAAAGTTGCTCATCATTATCATCTTTGGCTGTCAAATATGTCTCCTAGTGCCATAAATTTTAGCTTAGGATCCTTATGTGTATCCTTCCTACATAGAAATACCGTCCAACTGCAACTTTGATTATATTATTCATCAGTTATTCCCTCAAAGAAGTCTCTACATTCAGTTAGATTCATAATTTTACTGCATATCTTCGATTTCTGGCATTCCATGTACTGATCTGATGCTGTAATAGTGCTCGATTGCTATTTTTTCTTAAATTAAGTGACAGAATGAGTTACTGCTTGAATGAACCATATAATTCTTTTTCTTTGAGTTGCTGCTCTTTCTTGTGTTCTTTTGTACAAATTGTTGATGAAGAAATTGCCCATATCTCTCTTCTTTCATGTTTTCCTTGACATTCATTAAAAAGCCAATGGAATCTAGTCAACCTTTCTTTAATTCTTTCTGTCCTTTGTTGGTGCACACAATGTTATGTTTGTTTTCACATCAAAATCAACAAATGACTTCATTATGTTAAATCAGCTCACTTATAATGCTTTTCATAAACTTTCTTGTTCCCCTTGCTTCTCTCTCAGGAGCATTACAAGGATTTGAAGGATAAACCTTTCTTTCCTAAGCTGATCTATTACATAACTTCTGGTCCTGTTGTCTGCATGGTATATATTTTTCTTATGCATTAGACATATTTTTCGCAACTCCACACTTTCACCAATGCAGAGTTCATAGTTACAATATTGTTCTCTATGCTCTAAGGCCTGGGAGGGTGATGGTGTTGTTGCATCAGCTCGCAAATTAATAGGAGCTACTAACCCTTCAAGCTGAACCAGGAACCATAAGGGTGATCTTGCAGTTCAAACTGGAAGGTTTGCACCACCCTCTTTCATGTCTACATACTGTAATATTTAATCATGCAACTCTCCTGTTAAAATTTATTGAACGTGGCTACATTTTACCTGCACATATCAAAATAAATTATGATGGAAACGGATTGTTTCAGGAATGTTGTCCACGGAAGTGATAGTCCTGATAACGGCAAGCGTGAAATTGGTAAGTTCTGCAATAATAATTCAGTATGATTCTATGTTGCGTTTAGGTTATTTCCGAGTCAATAACCATTTAAAACAATTGGTACAGTATTGGAATGACAAGGTAAGGTATAGTAATGTTTTGTTCAAACTTTGAGAACTGAACTGGAGATTGGATTAGTTCACATGACAATCAGGAGCAGGATTAAGAATATGAAGCATATGGTGTCATCCCACAACCAGAGTTTTGGATTTCTCCTAGTGATGTAGGGTTCTCCTAGTGTTTTTGCATTTAAAATTTAGTACAAACTTTTCCTACTAAATGTCTCCTGGTGATATGCCCATGTGTTATGACTAGTGATAGTGTTTTATTATTACTTAAAAACACTAGGAGAAGTCCACTATTTTAGTAGTGTCTGTCATGTAGACGTACTTAGTGATATGGCTTGCATATTAGGTTGGTAGGATGGACCTAAATTTGTTGTCCTGCCAACTGTTATTCTTAACAATATGGGATGATGAGCTCAAACTGCTTTCTACTTGCAGCTCTGTGGTTCAAAGAAGGCGAGCTCTGCCAATGGGAGTCAGTTCAAACACCTTGGCTTATAGAGTAACCCTCTAATGACACTGAGAGCTGTATTCAATGGATTTTTTTGTTTGACTTGATTGAAGGAGCCATGTATGAGTGTAGAGTTTAGTTCGGCTATGTAAATTATCTCATGAGGGCTCAAATTATCGGTACCTTTACCTGGAGGTTCCTTTGGTGACGTTGAAGATTTGTGCAACTGAAACCCTTGATCAGTTCTTGTTGAGAAGTTAATTTCTTCTCAAAAAATAAATGCAAGATAGTTACACAAACTAGCACATTTTGTTCTATTTCAGATACAATGGTATGCATGGTTGTGGTACATATATTATCATGAAGCTAAACTTCAATACCCTTCCTGCATGAGAAAAAACAAGATGTGGCTGAAAGTAGGATAAGGCGGTTGTTTTGAAATGGTGGTGTAGTTCTTCACATGTATGCCTCCAGATAAGGTCGTCATGGGCAATACCCAGCAACAATGAAATTAGCTAGCTAATATACACGCGTCAGTCCTATAAATTCACAATTCATCCGTAGTAACAAGAAAATAGAAGAAAAGAGACACAAACATATCCGTGCACCAGGCCACCAGTAGTGAGGAGCCAATCCTATATCCCAATTTTTATTAAAAATATAGACGCATGAAAAGCTAGGTTTTTGAGCGCAGTAAACTGGTCTTTTCACTTGAAGAACTAGCTGGTACGTCCAGCCGCCGATTCATTTTCTTTTTGTGAGCCTCCAATTCTGAAGCCCTTCTTGTCATCTCCTTTTTTTTCGTGCTTCTCTCAGAAGTGATACCAAGTATATACAGGCATGCCCTGTTCCAAACATATTTTGGCTGCGATCTCATTGAACTGAGGAGCCAAATCTTTGTCTTTACCAAAGGGACCAATCCATGCGTCTTCTATCACCTTGTACAAGTCTGTCAAGGCCTCGTGCAGTTGGATTCCCTGGTGTTGCTCACCCTTTGCTGATGACGAGTAGAGCTGCTTTCCTGTATATTATTATCGTGCGAAGAACCACCTTGCTCCAAGTCCAGGAGTACCTTGCTGCAGTTATTTGCTTCTGTTACTGCTTGGATTTCTTCTGTCATGGACCCAAGGACAATTTCTTTGAGCACCTGAGGCACCAATATCATAGTTCAGAGTGACAACTATAGTACTCTATACAAATATCAGGCAGGGCTATGCCACCTCATAAGAAATGTACTAGGAATGAAAGAGACTTTTTTTTAAAAAAAAAAACTGTTTGTGCACAGGTACGTTAATTATTACCTCTGGCATCACCACATACGTCATGACTTTCTTCAACTTCTTGAGATTTTCATCATCCTTGGTGTAATGTCGACAAAGATGCTCCAGGATTATTGCTGCATGTATTCTGTATGCATTGTTTTCGGCTCCTGCAACTGTTCTGGCGAGGCTGCCAATGACCTCACCAACAACTGATGGTAGCATACTTGCCTTCGTTGTTGTAGACAACATGGCCTGCATCTTTTCACCTGCTAATCTTGAGATGTAGTCACAGTGCATCGATATCCTGTCAACACCGTGATAATCTGGCAGAAGCAAAATTTCCAGCATCATCCATACTAATATTATGTTGCTGCTACTTCCACTTGCTTCTGGGAACACAATAGATGGCAGTGTATCTGGAGACAGATGTAAGAGGACCTGTGCGGCTTTTCTTTTCAGCAACATGTGACATTTGTGGCACCCCAAGGTCCTGATGATCGCTTGGCTGTTGCTTGAGATCTCACTTGTGAGCTTTGTTGTTTGGGTCCCTCCTAGTCCTAGAGTAGCCATCAACTGATTCATGAACTCTAGTGATTCCACTGCTATGATTGACCATTCCTCATGATGGTCCTCATGGAGGTCTGAGGTTAGGTGCGCCATCGTCTTGGATAGCAGACCTTGGGTGTTGACCATGACTCTGCAGTTGTCCTCATTGGCCGCGAGCTTCTGGAGGATACGCAGGCCTTGCACCACCAGCTCTTTGTATCCATACAGCCGGTAACCATAATCAATTTTCTGTATATTGCTGCCAGCGGCCGTTGCGCTTGGAGTTTTGTCGACACGTTCACGGTAATCGTACCACACCTCCTCTTCTTTTCGCAGCCAGTCCCGCTCATACTTCTTGGGTACCTGAGGCCAGTATCGGCCATCTACCTCATCCTCAAGCAGGGATGATATGCACTCAATCATCATGCCGTGAGGGAACTGGTCCAGGCGGATGCTTCCAGCAACATTTGCCACTATCCTAGCAGCTCGCAGCCTGATCTCTGTGCTATATTGGTTTGTCCGACCAAATGTCTCTGCCAGTCGCTGCATGATGTGGTTAAATGATGATGATCCAGTCAGCAGTTGTTTTATCAGACCCGGCTGTCCAAGGGAGTGACCGGACCATTCCTTCTTGTTGACAGTTACTCTTCCAAGAATCAGACCCAGCTGTCCAAGGGAGTGACCGGACCATTCCTTCTTGTTGACAGTTACTCTGCCAAGAATCAGAACCCCAGAAATGTAACCATACCTAGACTTGGATTCCATTAACAAGTCCACTGCATATGTGACGAGATTCCTTCCTCTTGCTGACAATGGATCTTTCATACATCCTCTCATAGTTTCATCTAGGTAATCTGAAACTAAGTCTGTCTCTAGTGAATATTCATGGGCCACAACTTCCACTAGTCTGGTTCTTGCCATTAAATAAAAAATGGCCCTGTAACCGTAAACCGCACCTTGTGTCATAGCTAAAGAGTACAAGACGTTGAGAGCTGTATTCAAGTTGGCGCCTCCATCGGCGTTACCGTAGTTATGTTGTATCAGACGCCATAAAGATATTCCAGCAGAGAGATACAGCCCAAACATATACAAAACCACCAGAGGACACAAGACAATACAAAAAAAGATATTTGGACAACGAATAAAAAAGTGCTAGCAAGAAGCTTCGAGTCATCCATGCTCGAGTAATTTCTTTATCCTTTTTTGGAGTGGTCTTGGGAACGCGGCAAATACAGCAAGCAGCAAGCCAAACAAAAAAGCTCCAATGCCACTTGCCTTTTCCTTTGAAAGGAAATCGACGACCCTGTTAATAAAGTGTTGAAATGAGATTATTCTAGGAAGAAATGCAAAGCTATGTGCCATTGCAAGAATGCGCTACCAGAATCTAGAATTGCCTTGAGGGCTGCAAATTTCCTTGAGTGCCAAAATAAAACTGCCATGGAAAGGGTAGTATGCCGGTTTACATAGATTACCAGCAGCAACTCTGAAATAGGTGTATACAATTTAATTTGGATTTACTTTATTAGCTCTGCTTGCAAATGCCTGTCTGTTTTCAGTATATATGCTTATTATGAAGACTAATCATAGAAGACCTAGCTGTTATTCTAAATCTCTACATTTGCAGGTTTGCTCTCATGGTTGTAAATAATCCTATCTTAATAATTGAGATACTTTGGATCTTTTCTGTAGTTGGTTATGACAAGTTACTCTAGGACAAGTTAATATCGTCCTTATATACTATATGCACATTTGACTTATGTACCATGCCCATTTAATTAAGGCATCAAAAATACTGTGCAAATGATATTAAAAATAATATTATGTGCAAATAATATTCTAAATTTGCGTTTCTCAGATAGTCTTTTATGCTTATGTAATGCTAGAAAAATAATATTAAAAAAAAAATATTATGTGCAAGTAGGATTAATTAGAGCATTTGGTGAATGTGATCTAGTGCTGAAGTGACAAAATACCGAGTGCTAAAGGGACAACAAACGCACGGTAAATGCAGCTGTTACATGTCCGTTAGCATCTGGCTTCCTACCGTTAGCTTGTGTTTCCGAGTGAGTACAATCCACACGGAGTAAACAGACCAGGCATGGGGAACAAACGAGCCTCTGAGCAAACAACCAAAAGAACTCGGTGACTCCTGCATTTCTCCAAATAAACGTTGCCAACGGACAAGTTCCATGTGCTAGCGTTCGGAGAAGCCATTCCCTTTGCTTTTAACACTATCCCCGAGTGTTCTGGCCACTAGGGGACTTCCACCAATCTGGTAGTGGTAGTATGCAAAACGACTAATGCACCCACTTCTAAATTTCATGCATCAATGGCATATAATTAAGGAAAATAAAATAAAATTCAATGGTAGAGCTTCCACTGAGATGGGGGTAATGATGCTATAATTTCAATAAGATATTAATATCTAAGGCCTATAATCATTGTCTACCAAAAAGAACCTCAGACTAGAAACTGTCATAAGCACTTTTGGTGCGTTACTAACCTCCCCAATTCTCAAGGGGTTGAGCTTTTTGCTTATAGAATTATATAAGTGTTATTGGTGATTGCTTTATTTTTAAAAATTGAGTGCCTACAATTATACCAAGTTCTAGTTAAAATGTAGGATTAAGACCACTTTTAGCCCCTCAATTATTGTGTTGGTTTAATTTTTACCCTCACTAGAAAATCGTCTTGCATTGGTACCCCAACTAAAACACCGTTCACTTTTGGCACTTAGACATGGGCAAGGCTGTTTTGACCGATGTTGAGTGGTTTTTACCATGCCATGTTATTGTTGCTGCCACATAGGACCGGCATCTTGCACAAGAGTGAGAAAGCAAGCCTTAGAGACCCATGACTGGAGAAGCTAGATTTGCTTGAGGGGTGGTGTGTGTGTGTGTGTGTGGTGGGTGGGTGGGTGGGGGGGTGGGCGGCGGTGGGCGGCGCTAGGGAAAGACACACGACCTCATATCGTGGGGTCTAGGTTTCTAGTCTTGCCTATGCAATTGTTTACCGATCTTAGGTTTAATTGTGTTGTATTATTACGTAGATTATTTCGACTTATATTTATGAAAGGTTACCTGACCCAAAGGACATCAGGTTTTTCAATTCTCTATAATTTACTGAAAGCAGAAGTTCCTTCTAGTAATGCAAAGGTTGTCACAAGAAACAATTCAGATTGATTGGTATGAAATATGGAATGACAAAATTTAATAAGCAAAGACGAATGATTTAATTACTAAGGAAGTAAGAAAAACTAACCCAGCAGTTTGGACTAGTGTGATAGTTGTAAGACACCAAAATCTTCCTTTTGCAGCATGGAGACAAAGCCACCGAGTAGGACAACCGTGCTCCATGTAAGCACCAGCAAACCAAGGCCTCTCACACCCATCAATAGGTATCCCATGAATATTGCATAGTTGTTGATTGTCTTAACCTCAGTCCAATACTTGTCATCAATGGAATTTTTTTGACGGACCATTAGTCGTTGCTTGAGGAGTCGGACGGATGAAAAATCAGCCAAATTTTTCATCCCTACAATAAATGGGACTGAATATGAAACAAAAAGGATACTAGATGAAAAGTGAAAGAAGCCATACTATTTTTATATTAAACTACTTTATGGATTTTGGGTTCCTGTCTCATTGGTCATCAATTCATCCAAAAGTTATTGTAGGGATGACTATATCTACATCTCGTATAAAGATAAACCCCTAACCTAATTCTCTAGCACCTCCTTGCGTCACGTCATCCACTAATCTAGGTGTAGTACTATGTCATAAATTTGTGTCCCACTAGTCCCAATTTTCTACCTCCTCCTTGCGCCCACGTCATCTTTTAATCTAGATGTCGCGCGGCGCCATAAATACCCCTCTATTTCTTAAAATTTAACATTTTTAACTATTTAAATTCTTCGTTATACCCGCGACAACGCGCGGTGAATCCACCTAGTATACTCAATATGCATGGCGTCTGTGTACGTAATAGACTATTCTAACAAGGCGATGAATAGGTTAGTTTGCACTAGATATGTTGGCTTCTAACAAATGATATATATACAAATGATTATGAGGCATGACAATTAAATCTGTACCAATTTTGCAAAGAAAAGAAACAAAACAAAAGAAAAAAACGCTGAAGTGAAATTTAAAACGCTGATTTCACTAACCTGCAGAAATTGCGTACAGAGATAACGATCAAGGCCTCCTTGTTCCAATTCAGGATGTGCAGCAAGATGGGTAGTCAGGTAGATACTTTCAGCTGATGGAGCTTGAAAGAAGGATAACCCAGGCTGGGCGAGATTTTGCTGGTATACGGGCGAGGAAGATGGGCGGCAAGAATGAGGGAGGTTAAGAGAGCACTGATGCCAGCAGAAACCAGAGACCAGAGAGCTCTGGCTGTTGGCCAATGGTGATGAGAGGACTGAAGCAGGAAACCCTGCCTCTTCTACTTAAAGGGCTATGGCTGCAGTTGAAGAGCCGAGCTGAGAGTAAGCTCAGGCTGTTGGCTAATTGTTGCTGGATGGCTGTTCACAACAGTTAGGGCCAGGTTCACTTTATCTGTAGAAAAAAATACAAGAAATCACCGATAAACCCGTTTATCGGATTTAGCAGAAATTTTCTCGGTCAAAAATAAAACAAAGGAATGGTGATGACGAGGCACTGAGGAAGTCAGTCGGCCAGGGTGAGGTACTGAGGTTGTTGGCATATCATGTACTGCCATTGAAGACGGGCGAGCGAGTTAGCAAACTGAGCCCCTGTCGGTCCCGGGAGCCTTTTTCCCGTACGCCATTACGAAAGATGCACCAAATCTTCATGCCTGTGAAAAGTTTAAGGGTTTTTTGTTTCTATGCCATTATAATTTTTCGTCTTTTGAAACATACCACTGGAATTCGTCTATTGGGAAGCAAGCCATTACAATTTTCGCTTTGTTGGAGATATGCCACTGAATACAATTGACGGCGAATCGGGCCCACCTGCAGGCCGACGTGGCATACGAAGGGCCGTATCCGTACGTATCCCTTCAACCTGCCATCCCTCCATGCTTTTCTCTCTCTTTATCCTTTCTTCCTCCCGTCGCTGCCCTTGTCCATGGCTTTGAGTGCCCAGCGAGGCAGCGGCAGCGGCTCCTGCTCGTTTCCTCCCTAAACGGGGCTCTTCCTCGAGCTGCAGCGTCAAGGACGACGTCCTGCACGGGAGGACGAACAGGGCCGGCCATGGCGAGCGTGTCCGGCACGGCGGCGTCGCGGACACGGCCTTAGCGAGCGGGGTCGAGCGCGGCTGACGCAGCGGCGGCGCGGCCTGGGTCCGCGAGCGTGAGCGCGAGCGCGTCCGGCGGCGTGCGTCAGCGAGCGCGTCCGACGTCTGCTGGCCACCACGAGCGCGGCCTGGATCTGCGAGCGCGTCCGGCTGCGGCGGGTTGCTACGAGCGCGTCTAGCGGCGGCGTGCGTCCGGCTGCTCGCCTCCAGGAGCGCGTCCAGCGGCGGCGACCGCGAGCGCGTCCGGCCAGAAGGGCGAACGCGGCCGCGGCGGCGCGGGCGAGCTCGCGGCCGAGGGCGACCAAGGCGGCCAGGGCGAGCGCGGCCTGCGGGAGCGAGCAGGGCTGGCGCGGCGGCGGCGCGAGCGAGCGCGCGGCGGAAGCGACCGCGCGGCCGAGGGCGAGCGCACGGCGCCATGGCCATGGACGGCACGGCGAGGGGCTGTGCAATCAGAAGCCGGTCGTTTTTCTCTAGTGCGAAATATGGTTGAAAACCGCGTTTGGGTACGGGATACGTACGTATACGGCCCTTCGTATGCCACGTCAACCTGCAGGTGGGCCTGTTTCGTCTTCAATCGTATCCAGTGGCATATCTTCGATAAAACGAAAATTATAATGGCCTGCTTCTCAATAGACGAATTCCAGTGGCATGTTTCAAAAGACGAAAAATTGTCATGGCATGAAACTAAAAAACCCAAAGTTTAATCGGACCTGTATATTCAACACCATCTTCGTTTTGCCCTCCATGCAATTCCGTCTCCATCATCTTCTCTCTATGCCATGTGGGACCGTGCTGTCAGCGAGCTCTCTCTATCCTTCTGTTTCTCCCCAACTCTGCTCCTTGGCACACGCAGACGCGCGCCGGCATCGCTCGAGCTACTGCCACCGGCAGGCGGACGACGCGCGTGGCTGGGACGGAGGTCGCCCGCACGCGCGCCCGCGCACCAGGCTAGGCCGCGGCAGAGTTGCTCGCACCCGCGCCCGCGAGGCCGCGGCGGGACGGCTCCCGTGCGCCGGCGAGGCCGCGGTGGGGTTGCTCCTGCCCGCCAGCGAGGCCGTGGCGGGGCTGCTCGCATGCGTGCAAGGCGAGGCCACGGCGGAGCGGCTCCCGCGCGCTCGCGAGGCCGCGGCGGGGATGCTCATGCGCGCGCCAGGTGATGGCACGGCGGAGTGGCTCCCGCGCGCTCGCGAGACTGCGGAGGGGCTGCTCACGCGCACCGGCGAGGCCACGACGGGGCAGCTCCCGCGTGCCCGCGAGACCGCGGAGCGGGGAACGGCTGCAAACTCGTTCGTCTACAGGGAAAAGAATTTGAGATGAAGGTTCGAGTTGCGACAAATGGGACCCACCGAAGGGTAAAATAGTTATGTTTTACACCGTTAGAGGCGAAATTGGATGAAATGGCATGGAGGGCAAAACGAAGATGGTGTTGAATACACAGGTCCGATCGAACTTTTAGAGGTATGAGTGTTTGGTGTATCTTTCATAATGGCATACACAAAAAAGGCTCTGGTCTCGGGTGGTGTCGGTTTGTGGGATCATTTCCTTGTCTCCAGTAAAATAAACTATTGTTTTAGACATCTCAGCGCTCCAGCAACAGTTCTCTAATCCCGTCCCACATACATGCTAAATCTTTCTGTAGTCGAGCAAAACGGAGCCCCACATTCCTCGAATATGAGACAACTTCCTCGTCTCTAATAGGGCTTGTCTACCAGACATTCATGTGTTTTTTAGAAACTAACACATAGATTCTTTTTAGCCATTGGATGTTGATCCAACAACCCGCACCTCTTCTTCTACCTCTAGCACAATTATAGAATAGATCACAATCATAGAATAGATAACAATCATAGAACAAATTACAGAGACAATTTTTTCTATGGAAGGACAATTGATAATTTTCTTAACCTAGCAAAATCACAGAGAAAGAGAGGAGGGAGGGAGCAGCACATCTTCTTCTAGCTCCAGGTCCAGCCATGGTCGGCACGGGCCTTCGGCGGTCCGGGTCGGCGGCCGGTGGCGTGAGGGAAGGGCACGCGGCGGCGTGCAGCGCTGGCGCGCGCGGCTTGCGTCGGCGCAGGCACGGCAGCGTGGCGACGCGACGGCGGGCAGGGGCGGCGCGCGTGTAGGCTGATTCGGGTGGAGGAAGAAGGTGGAGGAGAGAGAAGGTGCGTGGGTCCCATATGTCAGGGACTAAAAAAATCCATGTGTTTTTTTTCTCAAAAACACACGCGCCGGTTAGCAATCCCGCTCTAATACGCCAGTTGTGCGCACGGTAACACCCGAAAATAAAGTATTTTAATTAGTAGTCCAATAATTATAAATATATAAAGTGTAAGAAAATTATATATAATATATTAATTACTAAATTAAAATAAACAAACTAAATTCAAAAAGTATATGAATAAAATAAAATACTAATTAATAAGATTATTCATATTCCAGTTAATTCAATTTAAGATTTATATCGATAACAATAATAAACACTACTAGAAATTGGATCTTTGCCGAGTACAAATTTCTTTGCCGAGTGTCTTCCTTTTGGCCCTCGGTAAAGAGATTTTTCAAAATACATTTTGATGCACTAAATTAACTCAAATGAAAGGTTTTCTACTATAAAGTTGTATAACTTTTTAAGATCTGCAAAGTTTATAATGTTCATTTCTTTATTTGACAAATCGATAGTAATGTTGTTCACAAAATCTACATCTCTCTAATAAGTTTCATAAAACTATTAGAGAGACATATAAAAATTGTGAACTATATTAGAACCTCCACGTCGGATGAACAAATGATCAAACAATCAAAATAATGTTTGTACATTTTGAGAAGTTATGAAATATTGTAGTTAAAAACTTTTTCATTTGAGTTCATCTTGTCATGCTAAACTACGTGTGAATTTCAAAAATTCAAAATACGAATTTTTTAAATGACATCGGATGAAAAAACACTCAAAATAAAGTTTGTGGATCTTGAAAAGTTATGAAACTTTGTAGTTGAAAACTTTTTAATTTGGGTTCATCTTGCCATGCCGAACCTACCCGTGAATTTGAAAAATTGAAAATATGAATTTTTAAACGACCTCGTATGAAAAATACCCAAAATAAAGTTTGTAGATCTCAAAAAGTTATAAAACTTTGTAAATTAACAACTTTTTCATTTGAGTTCATTTTGCCATGCTAAACTTACGTTTCAATTTCTCAAATTTGAAATTGAAATTTCGTAAAAGACCTCGAGATGGAAAAACTTCCTAAACGAAAAATGTAGATTTCGAAAAGTTATGAAACTTTGTAGTTAACCACTTTTAAATTTGAATTTGTTTAGGGCCCCGAAAAAGCAATTTATACTCGGTTTGATATAATATTTGAGAAACTAAAACTACTTGTAGACATATGTGATGGTGTAGTGCAGTGGTTAAGATAGAAATCGCGTGATAGAGTGGTCATAAGTTTGAATCCCACCGGCCGCTGGCTAGTGGGTCTCTCCCCTAATTAATTTTTTTGTTTATTTTCGGGGGTTTTTTTTCCATTTTTGTTCTTTGCTGCAGCAAACCTTTGCCGAGTGCCCGATAAAAGGCACTCGGCAAAGACCCTCTTTGCTGTCAACAAATTTGCTGAGGTGTGCACTCGGCAAAGCCTTTGCCGAGTGTAAAAGAGCCTTTGCCGAGTGTAAAGAGGCTTTGCCGAGTGACGCGGGCACTGACAAAGAACTGAAATCCGGTAGTGAAAATTATATTAGCCATAGACAAATTTTAAATAATGACACATATCATTTGTTATATTAGAATTACTTTTTATTTACATAGTTCATTAGTCATATTATAAGATTTAGATGGCTTCGAAATAATTTGTGAGACTTTACTTAGGAAACTGGTTGACTAATTAGGGCGTACTGCCTGCCTTGGTGGATATGAATAATATCGTACATTTTTTTGTCGAACACGAATGTGGATTTAGATAGAGAAGAATAATCTTAAAAATGAATACAGATAAATCCATTTAACATCCATGTTTAAATCAAATTTGAAAATATGCTTATTTATGCCAGATATCTGAACATCCGCATCCATCCCTACAACTGGGGTTGTCGTAGTCGTGGCGAGCTCCATCAAATTCTTGTATGGAACAATTCATCAAAATTTGTGTGAAAATTCCAAGAATAGAAAACAATGATGGCACCACTGCTATAAAAATAATTTTGGTAGACAACTTGTTTTATGAACCGTACCTCACGACAATTTTGGGAAAGAACGACAGCACATGATAGTGACTATTGCATTGCCCTGAGCCCCTGATGTGTTCGGACTCCGGATATATAGACTAACAATATGCATTAGATATTGATGTTAGTTAATTAGATATTTTATTATGCTTGACAAGGGACGAACAGGTGCATCAGTCTCCTAATTTCTTTCTCTGTATATACTACTCCTATATACTATGGTTGTAAGTTGTAGCCCAAACTCATCATACAAAAAAAATATATGAATAGGAAATAATCGGCTACCTAACGGATTTTTTTTATTTTTTTTTTGAAAAAGCCATTGAGAAGAGCATACCGGGAAAATGCTAATATATAAGGAGCTAAATACAATTTAAAGAAAAGAAAAATAAAAACCCCACATTCAAAAAGGAGACAACAAGACCACTAGCAAAATAAAAACACCAATAAAATCACCAAAGCAACAGCCGCTAGAAGCCACCTTGAATGCCACATGAAACAAGCTTAGTAGCGGGGAAAAAGAGGACGAGTTTTTCCAATGAGATTCATCCAAGGAGAGACACGTCAAACACCCACAAGTATTACAAATGCCATTCGGAGAACCAAGGTTTTTCAACCTAAACTCGTCGGAGTTAGAAGCCTCGCTGCAATCTCAGACAAGTGATGCCTAAGCGGTCACCATTGCTTGGCACAGCGAAAGCCTAGGACCTTATACCTCGCGATGAAAACGGATCGGATACGAACGGATATCAGTCATACCATATTTGTTTTCATATTTAAGTCCGGATTCGGATTCGAATACGGATAGTGTTAACCATGCCGGATAGGATACGATTGGGTATCGACATCATAAATATGCGATTTTAATATTCGGATACGGATACGGTATCGGATATTGAATATCCGGACACTGATACGAACGGATTTAAATCCCTCTAAACGAATTCGGTCGAACGGACGGACGAATAAATATCCGTACCACTTTCATCGCGACTTATACCCAAATCCTTCCACAACGAGGAACCTCAGAGCTGCGTGGAACCGTAGTAAAAAGCCATCGGCACAGAGATCATTGAAGCACCGATGAGGTCACAGACATACGTGACCTGTCGACGCCACACTGGCCCGCAAGAGCTGCCTGCGTGACTCCAATAACCACGCGAAGTCACCACTTTCCAGCACCAAGCCAATGCCAAGGGGGTCGCCACGCTAATTAATGGAATTGATGATTGTGTCCAGGATTTCGCCTTTCCCACCGGCTGGCAGCAACCAATCCAAATGGATCCGCTTGCAGCAGGTGTGAATGGATTGCAGCAGGTGTGAATGGAGAAGACCCAAGCAGAGCAGCCACACTGTACTGGTACATATGGTGGCCGCTGGATCTACCTAGTTTCCTGACACGTCGATCAACAATCAGTGCCACTGTTCAGCGAGAGTGAGAGGCTCAGCAGCGTCACAACCCACGCCTACTAGGATGGTTGCATCATCAAATAATTGCTGCCACTGCACAGCGTCGTCACTCCACTGTGCGGCTAGCTTCATCTCAACTACCGTCATCAGTACAGGTACGGTCTATTGGTCTTGGAGACTTGCTTGGACAGCTTCATCTCTAGTACATGATATATGGATGCATCATAAAAAAAACTGATTCAGCTCGTCAATCGATTTGTGCTAGTAGTCTTTTTTTTTTTTTTAATGAACTGGAAGGGCACTAAGGCCCCTACAGATAACTTATTAAAAAAGGGACAAGAGCTACAAATAAGAAAAACAAACGGACAGACCCAAAACAAAAATAGGGCAAGAGACTACAACAGACTACAACACTTCAAGACACAAAGGAGAAAAAAATGAAAAAGGACAAGCTAATTACAACAAATCCATAAATCGAAGGTTGCAAAGAACTTGCAAACAAATTACGTCCATATAGCCCAGCACATGAGGATGGCCATCTCCACGAAAAAGGAGTTTGCTTGATTTCTTATCTGATCTATTGCCTGAAAGACATCAGTCTGGTTCTAAAAGTCTATTCCAATTAAGTTCCAACACTGAACTAAAAATGGACAGCTTAAGAATATGTGTTCCATTGTTTCCTCAACTGCATGGCAGAGCACGCAGTGGGTTCAATCAAGTTGCATTCTCTTCCTTCTCAAAATATTTCTGGTGCTCAGCCTGTCTTTCATCAGCAGCCAAAAGAACACTTTGTGCCCCTTTTTAGATAATGGATAATTTATATCCAGCTTCATCTATCAATTGATAGAATCAGACAATTATTATAAAGTCTCGTCCAAGGGCACAAACACGGACTGCCAATAAAACAAGTTTGCAACCGAAACAAAATAAGGTTTAGACTAATCATGACCAATATGTCTTGAAGATAACCATTCATTGGAACTAAAAACTGCAGAGCTAACGTTTCTAGGTGCTGTTCAACTAGGGTCAGCTGATCCCGCTAATCATCATGCCGCAATCTTGCCTATTGTCAAAACCAAAGGTGTTCCCCTCGAAAAGAACCGACAAGAAAGATTTTGACATACATTTGTCAAAAACCACCTCGCTTCTTGTTAATCAAATGGCCCTATAAAGCACAGAAGCTGTTGTTAATAACAATGCATTATACTTTTTATTTTCTATTTTACACCACCTAATGAAAAGATCATTCATATCTCGGGGTGAAATTCCAAAAGTATATGTGTATAGCACGCCATAAGAATTTGGCATAAGCACAGTCTAAAAAACATGTTGTATGGTTTCCAGATAGTGACAGAAGCAGCATTGCCTGTCTCCATTCCGGTTGCTCCTAACTAAGTTATCCTTAGTTAAGATCACAACTTTTTTTGATACCACAATTTTTTTATTTTTATATGTACTTTAATTTGCCATAAATCTTGTGATACTCTAACCCTATTGTTAATTAACGCATCATACATGGACTTTGACCGTAAAGCTTTCGGACGCATTCGACCCCAAACAAAGACATCCCTTTGCATATCCTGTAAAGAAGCAACAATTCTATTCCAAGGCCTTAAGTTCACACCCACCATATTCCGTCAAAAGAGATATTTAGTGGAGTTGAAATAAGCACTCGTGTCATAGAATCTTGTTTTATTCTTACAATATTAAACAACGAAGAAAATTTGTCTTTAAGAGGTCTATTTCCCAATCAAGAAACTACCCAGAACCTAGTTTGAGTCTCATCTTTCACTTTAAACAAGCCAAAGTCCATAAAGGAGTCTTTAATATTCATTAAATTTTTTCCAAAAATAAGAATCTGTTGGTTTTTTAACACAGCTCCCTAAAGTCTTAGCTTTAATATATTTATTCCTTAAAAGTTCCTACCACATGCCATCTTCATTCAATAATTTGAAGAGCCATTTACTTAACAAACATTTGTTTTGTATATCCAAATTTTGTATGCCTAAACCTCCTGTTCTTTGAGTTGACATAGTATCTCCCATTTTACCAATCTATATTTACGTTTTCCCCGGCCATTTTGCCAATAACATCTTGATTCGAAATTGTCTATTTTTCTAAAACACCTCGCGATAGTTAAAAAAAGACATCATAAACATTAGTAAACAGGACAACACTGAGTTTATCAAGACCAATCCCCCCCCCATCGAAAGCATTTTTTCTTTGGTTTTTTTGGATTGCTGCCATCACAATTTTTCTACTTTCAAAATCTGCCATTACAATTCGTCTATTTTAAAACATGCCATTGCAATTCTCCTTCTATCTGATCCTTGCCATTTTCTATGTATTCTACTCACTTGGGCCCACTGGCAAGCAATATATCTTTCGTATGGACTAAAAACACCCCTGGTGTTTCTCTCCTCCACTAACTGATATGCGGACCCCAGTCATCAGGTTTTTTCTTCAACCTCCCGTCGTCCTCATCCTTCAATTTCCTATCTTATCGTCCAGCCTCCAGCCTGCCAGACCGTGCACTGGCCACGGGTGCTGGTAGCTCCTTGCCCGGTGGATGATGGGTAGGGTACAGATATCTCCGCTGCTATTGCGGCCCGTAATCCCGTCTCCTCCCCTTCGCAGCTAGTAGCTCCTTCGCTCCTTCTCCATGGTTGTTTGTCAGTAGCCAGCGTCGAGGTGCGGCACGAGAAGGGGGTAGCTACAGCCGTGCAGTGCCGTGTCCACGGTAGCTTCGCCGGCCGGCACAGCAGCGCTGACGAGGCCCACTCGAGGATTTGTGACGTCTAGCTGCGTCTATTGGCCGCGGGAAACTGTGCCGGCGCCATGGCGGCAACAAGCTGACAATGAAACTGTAGGTGAACTGTGCCGGGATGGAGCAGCCGAGCAAGGCAGCGGCGACCGGCGAAGTGCTGGGATGCTAGCTCGGGCCTGCCTGCCGAAGTCGACGCGTGCTACTTATGGGACGATCGACACGGCCGAGGGCGCCTGCGGCAGGAGGCTTCGCGAGAGGCCCAACAGCCACCGCCGCCGCCATGGCCGTCGCGCCAGGCGAGCCACCGCCCGACACCCTGCTGCCGCGCGAGCGTCAAAGCATGCAGTAGCCGCTAACGCCGGGCGTGTGCACGGGCGTGCAGCAGCCACCCCTTCGACACTCCCCTCGTTGGACAGTGGAGGTAGAGAAGATCGAAGAATGAGGACGGCGGGAGGTTGAAGAAGAATCTGACGCCTAGGGCCCATATGTCAGCGAGTGGATGGAGAGAGTCAGCAGGGGTGTTTTAGTCCATACGAAAGATGCGTACACTTATATGGCTTGCCAATGGGCCCAAGTGACTAGAATACATAGAAAATGGCAAGGATCAGACAGAAGGAGAATTGCAACGGCATGTTTCAAAATAGACGAATTGTAATGGCAGATTTCCAAAGTGGAAAAATTGCGATGGCAGGAATCCAAAAAACCCTTTCTTCTTTCCAGCCACTAAGTCTCTTTTTCAACTCTATCCTCAATTTCCTTCCAATCTTTGTTGTTTAGTTTCCTATTATTCATAGGAAGACCAAGGTAACGAAAGGGATATTTACGAATAACACATCCGAACAATTGTGAATACAACTCTTCGTGATCTTTTGCTTTGCCAAACAAAAGATTTCACTTTCGTGAAAGTTTATCTTAAGCCCCGATAGTTGTTCAAAGGTGGTGAGCAAAAGTTTTATATATACTGCCTTTACAACATCATGGGTCATAAAAATTACTATGTCATCCGCATACCGTAGGATAGACAGCCCATCCTGGATTAGATTAGGAATAACCCCTACAACCTGCCCTGCTTCGTTTGCTCTGGCAATCAATATGGCCAGCATGTCCACCACTATATTGAATAGTATGGGCGACATGGGGTCACCTTGCCTTAAGCCTTTTCTTGTTTAGAAGTAGGAAACTAATTGAACAATCACCATAATATTCACATTACCCCCTTGTGTGAATTCTTCCACCCATTCACACCATTTTTGTGAGAACCCTTTCATCCTTAATATTTGTTGTAGGAAACTCCAATTCACCTTATCATATGCCTTTTCAAAGTCGATTTTAAAAATGACCCCATCCTTTTTTTGAGTGAAGTTTGTGTATCGTTTCATGAAGTATTACTGCTCCCTCCATAACATTTCTATTGGCAAAAAGGTTGTCCAGGTTGGTCTAATTATCTTCTCGGGCAATGGTAGATAGTCTATTGGTTGCGACTTTAGTGAAGATTTTGAAAGACACATTCAAGAAACAAATTAGTCTCGTATTGTCAATCACTTTTGCATCCTTCTTTCGTGTAAGAGGATTATAGTTCTAAAATTAAGGTGATTCAACGGAAGGATTACTTGATGGAAATTCGTGAATAGAGCCATCGATCTTCTTTTATTATGTTCCGTAAGACCCGATAAAACCCGGGAAACCATCTCGGTCTAGGCGCCTTATTATGTTCCATTTAGAAAATCACAGCCCTCACCTCCTCTTGAGAGAAGGTATCTGTCAAGTACTCATTTTCCAGCTGAGAGACCTGAGGGATGTCATCAGTTTGTGACTCGTCCAACATGATGTGCGAGTTGGGTGATGGCCCAAACATGTTCTTATAATAACCGGTGATATGCTCTTTAAGTTGAGCATCACCAATTATTATAATGTTTTCAACCTCAAGCTAAAAAATACGAGTTTTCCTATGTCTACCCTTGGCTAACAAGTGATAGCATTAAACATGAAAGGCCACCTATCTTTATAATTTTCATCATTTTTCTCATCCGGTCTTCGAATAATGTTAAGATCGCCACCTATAACAATAGGTAAAGCTTCTTTGGAACATACCCTTACAACTTTGGATAAGAATTGTGATTTTTGATCTTGCTATGCTGGTCCGTAAACCGAAACCAGATTGAACTTAAAATCATCCTCTCTATATCTAACCTTGAAATGGATAAAAGAAATCCCCTTCCTCTCTTTCCCCTATGCAGAAAGTTAATAAGTGAATACCTAGAATCATGCCACCAGACCTACCATGTGGATCCATGCAATGCCAAACAAAATCTCTCGCTGCACAAATATTATTCAAGGTCGATTGGGGAAATTGGCTCTACCGGTTTCCGATAAGGCAATAAAATCTAAGTTTTTTCTCTTTTGTTAAATCCAGCAAAAATCTATACTTCTTACCATCAAGAAACCCGCTTGCAATTCCAAAATATGCCTTTCATCTTGAATGATTCTTGGTTATTTTTCTTATGTCTACGTGAACTTTTCTTGTGTGATACGGGTTTGTAGACACTTAGGGTGACAACCCGTATCACCTTGTCCTTCCGAGATTTTGGAACAGATTAAATTTAGAGCTTTTAAGTCTGCAACATCATCATTAGAACAAATTGTCAATGCATCATCCACCGCTACATTGTTTTCCTCCACTAATTTTTTGCTTTCAACTATTCTAAAACTTTCTATGTCCAAAAAGATTTTAAGGAATTCAATATCTCATTTTCATTATCCCCAAGAACAACCCCAAAAGATTTAGCATAATTTAGCAAGGAAGGGTCATCGCGAGAAATAAAAGAGCGAGACCGTGGTTCTTTACCTTTGTAAAGTGCAGAATCAAAGTTCCTTTTAGCCTCCAACTTTGATGCCTCAAGGAATCATGGTCCATAGTTTGCTGCACTCCTCTTGCTTGATCTTGCAGGAAGCACTATCCCTCCTTTTTCTGCTTTCAATTTATTAAGGTTCCTGCAGTCTGTTTGTGGGGGCATCAATTTAGCCTTCCACTGGCCATCACCATTTGGAGTCATATTCTGAGAAAGGACAATCGCTGGTCTGTTGTGTTCTTTCACTGATTTACCTTGAGAGGATGTTGGATCAGCACCTTTTTCCTCTTGCTGAGCAACACCAGCAGCAACACTGTGTTGACTAGAGGTAGGTAGCTAATTACCAGAATCACTATTGGGCATCTAATCTCCCTCCCTTTTACCATCAATATCCATGTTCTCATTAGGCTTCTCCTCATTTGGTTTGTATCCCTTAGGGTCATCATCCTCCATCGTAGAGTCCAAATCTATCGCCCGTCACCATCGTGAACACCCCGCTCCACCCCGAAGTGTAGCCGGTAAACAAAATCCCCAATGACAACATCCACAAAACTGGATAAGATCGGAATCGAGCACCGCTACTTTCATTCTTGCTCTTCCAAATTTCTTCATGAATTTAGTATCCATGCTCTTGGGACACCTAGAATAGAGGCAATTGCCCGTGATAATGGGAAATTCCCCGAATTCCTTAGGTAGCCCCGAAACTACACCCAAGCCTTCTCAATCTCATATTTGTATACATCCACCTCAATGCTCTGTTCAAAGTGTATTTTGCCCTTCATAGTTTTGTATCCATAAGGCCCCAGTTCACCCTAGTGTCCAAAAGGTGAGAAGAAGGGAAATTAGTAGTGAAGGCATCTTTACCTTTCTCCTCAATCATGTGGTAAAACCTCCTAAGTAATGTGGCCCACATGCACTAATCATTGTCTTAACAGACCTCGGATGACTATGCATGTATTCCACACGACTTAATAAGCTCCCGTCGGATAAACCCGAAACATCCATGATTCTCCGAGCAGGATCAATCATTACAAGAGACATTGCAACAGTATAAATGCTTTACAATAAAATAATATACATCAAAGTAAAGGTGTGGAAGTCTTACAATAACATAAGTTTACAAACCAAGTTTTAATCCTTACAAACCATAAGTTAAGTTATTACAAACCATAAAGTAGTAGATAGCATTAAGATAACTTTATACAACACCTCAGACGTAGTGCTCTGCCCAAAGCCAAACACACTACTCGTCGTCACTCTCTGCAATGATAGTCACACAATAGGGTTCGAAGCACACCTGAGCGTGAGACTCACCTGCAACAAGGGTTCAACAAACACTGAGTACAAAAGTACTCAACAAGACTGACCCGACGGAAAAGGTGGTGAAGACTCAGGAATGCAGGTCAGATAGGAATCAAGGTAAGGTTCCAAAGCAAGAATCAATTCTTTTGCTTAAAAGAAACTAAGAGTGAGTCCTTAACCTCAAATTTTATTCTCAGATTAAATCTATAGGTTTAATTATGCTAACCTACTTCTAAGTAAACCAGCAGATCAAGATAATTCATACAACTCTATTTTACTTCTGACATCAAGTAACCACCACTTTTATCTACGATGTAAGTCAGGTGATCGAGTCTCCATAACCAAGGAGCAACGACGATTCGAACCGATTTACTCAGCTGAGGATTCCTAAACACACGATATACGTGGGACTCTAACCCACTAGTATATCAACAATACCGTCTGACACTCTAGAACCAAACAGCCTTTCCGGAAGCCACCCGAGAATACTTGTACACCTCCAATCCGTTACGACCCACGAGGGTAGCTAGTATCCCCGCCATCTCTCCACTCCTGCACGGGCTCACCGCCCTAGTAATAGAGTATCCTAGGGTAAAGCTTTTCCATAGATATGTGAGTAGTTGCAAATTTTGAAACACAAGCGGCCTACAACGATCACCCTTAACGGCAAGTCGAAACACAACATCAATCATAATTCCTTGATGCAAGTTACCCGACCGATCTCAAAGATCATTGGCTACCAATTTTACAACTCAACAGTGATACCAACTTCAACCATTTTGAAATATTTCATTTGAAAAGCCTACTAATAAAGCAAGGCTAAGCATACTAAGCATTTTCAAAATAAAAACAGGTATCAAGGATGATATACGAGTAACAAGGTAGGTAATGCATCAATTAGGTTATCACGCAACTCCTATTACCTAATGCAACATTTCAAAAGCACAAGTGATAAAAACTTGTAAAAACAAGGAAATGTTTAAATGCATTCGGGGCTTGCCTTGATCGAGAGAGTAGACGAGACTGGGCTCCTCAACACCAGAAATATTAAAACCCAACTTCGGAACTAGTTCCTCCTTCGGATTTGGATCAGCGGAATTCTCCTCGTTCACGTGGTCTACACGATAATGACATGTGTTTACATGATTGAATATTAAATATGATGCTCAACAAATGCATAACCAAGATTAAAGACAAGCGCAAATAATTAATTAAAGTGCCAAAGGTCATTAAGGTTAATGACCTAGGGTCGTCACTCAAATCCAAAGTCAAACAATTAATTATTAAATAAGAAAATTAGGCATTAAAATAAAAGTTGTCAAATTAATTTCAAAAATTAATGTTAGATAGATTATATCAAAAATAGTGTGCAAAACAATTTTTATGCTTTTTGGACAAATAAATAATTTATTAAAAATCATGGAATACTTATTTTTCAATTAAAAGAGCTAATTTTTGAACATAGCAAAACTACTCAAAATTGGCATATTATATTTTTCCTAGATCAAGCTCATGACAGGGAACTCACACAAAAATTTTCATAATTTTTGGAGCTACCAATAATTAGTTATGAATTTCCAAAGAAAATGCATTTAAATCATTTTCTAAAAATCAAAAATAAAAAAGGAAAAACACCCTCCCGCGTTGACCGGCGGCGGTGGCGATTTTGACCGCAGCTAGCTCGCCGGCGCGAGGTCTCCGGCGACGGGGTTTGCACCATCGTGCTCTACTCGACACGGCGCATCACCCGGGCTAGTTAATGCGGCGGCGAGCGTCCAACCGCACCCGCGGCGGCCATGGCGGCATGGCGGAGCGAGGCATGACGCCAGGGCTCACCGGAGCCTTTCCGACAGTGCTAACACGAGCAATAGCTCTAGCACGACTACGCGGATGCGACCGGCAATCCCTGTGCACCCGCGGCCAAACCAAGGGGAGCATCGTAAGCAGCGTACGATGGCGAACAAGACTACCAAATGAATTTGAAAAGTGAGCATGGACGGAGGTGAACGGTGATGGCAAAGTCGCGGCGGCTCAAATGACCGGACGCGAGGACGATGACGGCGTGCGGGCAGCTTAGCGGGGGCGAGAGGGCTTGGCGGTGCTAGATGGGTGCACGAGCTTGAGGCCGACACAGTGGCAAGAGAAGACGGCTTGCGGTGACTCAACGACGCGGCGGCGAGCGGGCGAGCTTTTGGCGGCAATGGCGTCGGCGAAAGGGAGAGCGAGAGAGGAACAGTGGTTTGGGGTGTTTTAAGGCGTGGTGATGGCGAACGGATAGGCGACACGTCGAGGCAGCCGAAGGTGCGAGCGGAAGGCCTTGGCGATCAAGGCGGCAGTCCGGTAAGATGGGCAGCGAGCCACGGCGACGGCGGCGACAAGGAGAAAGGAGATGATGACGTCAAGCAAGAGGATTTTTCTCAAACTTTGCAAATTACTCAAAAATTGAACTATACTCAAAAATTTCCAAAAACAACCTTGGCCTAATTTTTCAAGATCTACAACTTTCTCAATAGGAAGATTTTTAGATTCTGAGTGGAAATTTAAATTTTGAATCAAATTTGAAAAGGGGACAAAAACCCTACAAACAAATATTTGAAATTACTTTTGATTTTTCTAAATAACTTAAAAATCTTCAAAACTATGGATTGCTCAAATTTCAAACCACATATTTTCCTTAAAAAGAGTTTTCCCAAAATATGCATAGTTTTTGAATTATGGATTTAAAATTAAAAGAGGACAATTGCCGGAAAACCGTATTTTCAAATTTATTTGAAATTCTTTTTGGAAACTTGAAAAACTTTACACACAAACTTTGTAGATCTCATCAAGATATATAAGATTGCTTTTTGAATCAACCCCAAATTCTTTGTAGATTTTGAATTAGAGAAAAAGGGGTAAATTAGGGTTTTCTCGGAAAACAGGGTTTGAAACGAATTTGAGCTCGATTTAAGTTCTATATTAATTGGTTGGTCATTAGTGATCACAAACATCATCCAAGGACATTTTTAGGTTAAAGACCCAATGACACCCTTGGTTGACCAAGTTGACTTTTTAAAACATTTTAAAGGTCGGCAAGTTTTATTTGTCGACTCGATTTATACCCTATGCTCGACACTAGTGTAGACACCGTCTACCCTCAAAGTACATAGAGCATAAACCAAGTATTTGAGATGACATTCAAAAATAAGTTTTGTGATGAAGTCAAACATCATCTCAGAAACACAATCAACCTAAGAAAATAAATTTGTTTTAGTTAATGCAGATCAGGGTTAACCTAAACATGAATGCTTTGCAATGATTATGATGACATGTCGTGTTTTAGTTTCTATAATATCGAGATGTTACAAATCACCCATTTGGTTTTGCCTGGTAGTAGTTTTTTCAGTTCCACTGCCAATAGCTCAGTAGTAATAGAACCTTCCAACACATGTACCATAGCAGATAGAACCCCAGACCTTCTATATCATAACCACATGGGATAGCAGTGACATGGTCACCATAACATATATCGCACCATAAAACTATAGTGCACTCATGAATGGTATGACCTTTAGTGTGGCAGTGGCAAAAAGGTGTACCCTTCTTTTTCCCTCCAATTTTGGATGACTTCGATACTTCATTGTTTACTTTGGAAGCATTTGCACTTCGTGGGACAGTGTCTTTTTGTACCTCTATTGTCGCCTGAGGTGTTGCTACTACCGAAGTCGATGCAGATGTCGCGGTCACATTTGCTGAAGAAGTAGCTACCCCCATGGGCTTAGGGGCAGCACCCTCCGGCACCTTCCCCTATGCCAGCTCTCCTGTGGTGGCCAACTGGTGCACTCCCTATCGCGCCGGGTTGGGGGAAGGAGGGTGCACCAAGTTTGCCTAGGAATCCCCCTAGGAGCGGGTATGGAGGACCTCCCGCGTTGATCTCAGGGGTGTCCAACAACGCCATGTTGTTGTTGGGGATGGGGGCCGCCACCAGCCTGCTGTTGCTGGGGAGGGTTGCAGCCACCATAGTTAGGTATCGGTCCCATAGTCTGATGATGACGGTGACCATGACCAGACCATGGATGACGACCTCTACCGTATCCTCCTCCACCAGAGTAAGGCCGACGCCCTGTTCCTTCATGGCCATAGCCCAAACCATAGCCACCGTATCCACCTCCATTACCGCTATGTCCATGGCCACGACCCCGAGGATGGAACTCGCGGCCTTGACCATGACCCCTAAACCCTAGATCAAAGCCATTGAAGCCAGATTGAACGGTGCGCCCCTTCCTCCACCATGATCTCCAAAACCTCCACCCGATCCTTGTGATGCCATCACCGAGCCCTCTTGTACCACTTGCGCAAAGGCGCATGGTGTAGAATACTGTGGTGGTGGCGTGCTCGGGGACGGATGTGAGGTTCTAGTTCCCGTGCGAGAGAAAAGTGCACACAACCCCTTCGTGGTCCGAAAAACCTCCCTGGCCCAATTTGGATGCGATCTGGAATATGACAAAAGTGCCTTTCCCCTGTCTTTGCTGCATTGTTTGTGGCACACATGGCTTTGGCCGAGGAAATCACGCGAGTCAGCGAGGATATTGGATCGGTACCCCTGTCAAATTTTTTGAATCCTTATCCTTGTCCTCCGGAGTAGCAGGATGCACCCCCTCCCTCTCTCTCCTCCACACCGCTAGCGACACACGTGGCCTTGAGTAGGGAAGTCGTGCGAGTAAGTGGAGGGAAGAGGAGGTCGGAGCCCTGTAACATCGGATTTTCAAAAAATTTTGAATTCTTAATGTTTCTCGTCGGAGTTTACCTCGCCGATGATCCCGATGATGATGACCATGATCCAGCGTGAGATCTTGAATTAACTTGAGTAGCCTTTGCCAGGACATCACCCAGCGTTCTCGGGGAGAAACACGAGGTTCGAGTAAAGGTCCTTGCCATGGCATCCCTGACAGCTTCTTTTGAACCATCGTTGATAGGATAATTTTGTGAAGAAGTCAATCAGCAGACGAGAATTTCATACCAGAGTCCAAAACTAGTTCAGCTTTGGATAGTTGTTCACACGTGAAACCCGCTTCGATGGCTTCATTGATGAATTCTTGTGTAGATGGAGTGCGCACCACCGTCTCCGCATCTAGTGGCAACGTCGGAGTCGTTGGCATAGCCTCATCATCTTCGGAATTGTCTTGATATCCTGGCCTTGCCCAGAACATGCAATCGATCGCCATAGTTGTTCTTTGGCTGACAGTAGGTCTTCCATAGCCATTTGAATGGCTGGGGGATTTGTCTGTGGTCCAAAATGAATCAATAAGCTTTAGAAGCTGAAAAAGTACCCTAAACTGTTGCCCAACTGTCATTCTGGTCAGTGATCACCGGCTCACCCTTTACTATTTCAAGAGACTGGAATTGCTGAAAAGCATCAGTTGACAGAGGTAGGTTGAAGAGCTCCAAGGGATGTTGATGAGATGCCCACTCTCTGTCTGTTATGTGTTTTTATCTTGCAAAGGAGAACAACTCCGGAAACTCAAGCTTCAGAGGTTGGTTATTCCAGGTATTTGTCCAGAGAAGACAAGATTGACCACCTTGGATCTGGACAGTGGCCAATTTTTTGTAGTCATCCAGCAACTTGAGGATATGTCTCCACCAAAATGACCCCTTCTGGATGTGATTTGGCAATTTCCCATTCTGATAATGTTTCTCCCAAACTAGTGTCACCCATGGGATATCCTTCTTATTGTAGAACTAGTCAAGGTTTTTAAGGAGTGCCTCATTGTGCTTTTTCAAATCAATAGCACCCAAGCCTCCTTCATCCTTCGTGGTGCAAACCATTTCCCAAGCTGCGCCTTTGGAGGTTTTTTAGAGTTGATGTCAGAACCTCTCTAGAGACATTTCTTCCTGATTTGTGCTAGTAGTGACCTTACGCTTTCAACTTTTAGTCTAATTGTCATAGTTTTTCTACTTGTTATGTTGGCACTTTGGTGTTATTACACGTCCATAAAGCCCAACGAAAACCTGAAAAGATGAACATAAGCAAGGGCGTAGATGGAAACCTCACAAAGTTTTAGGCAGCCACTCAACAAGCTGCCAAATCTCTCTAATCATACACACATAACGGGGTAATTAATGGAATCGATGATTGCGTCTAGTATTTGGGCTTTCCAACCACCTGGCGCAGCACCCAATCCAGACGAGGATCGATCCGCGCTTGCTGGGTGTGAATGGAGAAGACCCGCGCAGAGCGTGAAGGCAGCAGCAGTGTCAGATGGCAACTTGCCAGGTGTATGGTGGTCGCTGGATGGAGTAGCTAGTTTAATTTCCTGACACGTCGCCGTCGATCAACAATCAGTGCGTCGACTGTGCCGTGAGAGTGAGAGGCTGATGAGGGCTAAGCGGGAGTGCTCGACAACCAGGCAGGCAAGGATCACCCACGCCTACACTACGATGCATGGATCCATCGTCCAATAACTGCTGCCACAGCGTACGTAACTTTGCTTCATCGTCGACGTACTTCCGCTATCAAGGTACGGTCCACGGCGTATGGTGCCGCCGGCACCATAGTCGGTCATAACTAGACCTGGTTCTCAGACAGTGCATGGTTCGATCAACCGCCTCGTCGACCGGAACAACATAGAAATAGGACCAGACAAAACAAAACATGCTTCGGCATTTTTCTTTTGCATCGTCCAATAACCGGCCCTAGCTTCGGGATTTCGTCGCGCCCTGGGCCATCTTCTGATCCAAGGCTTTCGTCTTGTGGAAACACAGACGATGTGATGAAGATTCGCTCGGAACGTTGTACAGCGGGCTACCGGCCGGCTCCCGAAAAGGCGAAGACATACCAGAGTTCTTTGACTAACTCGAACTGTCCTGATGCCCGTGGTCATATTGGTGCATATTGGTGGCCGCTGGATCTCTAGTTTCCTGACACATCGATCAACAATCAGTGCCACTGTGCAGCGAGAGTGAGAGGCTCAGCAGTGTCACCACCACGCCGACGATGGACGCGTCATCAAATAATTGCTGCCACAGCGTCACTCCACTGGTGGCTATAGCTTCATCAACTTCCGCAATCTCGTATACACAGGTACGGTCTATGGTCTTGGAGACTTGGACAGTTGGACTGAACTGCATTATATTTCTTCGACAATGTCCTTTTGGTGCTCCTATCACACACGGTACGGTGGCCCCCGACGACTGTGGAGGCGTCAACCGGTCCTTGATGTTCCTGTCGCACCGATCAGCAACACCCACATCAATGTGACACTTTAATCTCTCGCTTTTGTCTACCAGAAACCGTAGATGATGAAGATTATTTTGAAACATTGTAGCCACTCCCTAAGAAAAACTGGAGTGCTTTGGCTGATCTAAGCTCGTAGATCGTGATGCCATGGTCAAGTTGCATCTTACCTGATCTAGCTTGGCCATGGCATCACGCCACCTTCCTGTCCAATGATGCTGACATGTAACGACTGAGCTAGTGATCATACGCTTTCAGCTTTTAGTCTAACTGTCGCAGTTTTCCCTTACATGTATGTTTGAACTCTGGTGTTTTTATCTTTTATTTAAAATTTTATTTTTTATTTTATTATACAAGAGTTTATGTCCAAGCAAGTAGTTTCCACGTATTAAGTTAAAACTTAGCTTGCACCACCCTGCAATTAACATGATGAGAATTCATATAATCACATGATACATGTAGTATTTCACATCTACAATAGTATTGTCGTCTGGTGCCCCTGTCACACAGTTGCCCCCGACGACCATCGAGGCGTCAACTGGTCCTTGATGTTCCTACTGCACCTATCAGCAACACGCCAACACCCACAACAATGTGACACTTAGAAAGTCTGGCTTTGGTCTTCAAGAAACCCCGGATAAAGATTCTTTCGGTGTAACCGCTCCCGAAGACAAACCGAAGTGCCGTGGCTGACCCGAGCTCGTCATGATGCCGTGTGAAATCGTCGTGATGCCGTGTGGTCAAGTTGCATCTTATCTGATCTAGCTCGGCCATGGCATCACTCCACATTGACATGTAAGGACTGAGCTAGCTAGTGACCGTACTATACGGTGGATAATGTTCAGTTTAGTGGAATTTGTGGCCATTTGAGGGAGATTAAGTTCAACTCTCTTGCGACTGACTCGGATGGTTCTACAGTGACAAACATCAACCACTTGACCAAGGCCTTGTATAGTTTCATTCCAAATTTTAAATTTTTACACTCTCTCCATCATATCAATCTTTAGACACATCACACATGCATGAAAATTAAATGTAGGTAAAAAATAACTAATTGCACAGTTTGTCTATAATTTACGAGACAAATCATTTAAGCCTAATTAGTCAATGATTGGACATTAATTGTCAAATATAAATGAAAGTGCTGCGTAGCATAAATTGGAAAAACTTGTAATCTAAACAGGGCCTAAGTAAATCATTCTCCCTTGCACACTTCTAGATATATTCCCGAAGCTAGGGGTAGCCCATGAACAACCCGAATATATACCTAGAAAAAAATCAGCAACCTCCTTTTGTTGTAAGGAGGAAAAAAACAATTGAAGACTCGTGCAAAACAATAATGTGAATAATACTATGATACTAAGACATCCATAATACAGGTTAATACTGACAATAAATAACAATGTCCTATTGAACCTGTATCGAGTTAAAACACACCTGGTATATTTTTTCTTCCATTACAAAATACATAATAATTTAGATATAAATATGTCATAACTTTAATTTTTCATACTACCTATGTGTTTTTATGACACAATATCCACCTTTTAGCTTTTTCAATCTATCATATCAACCTCTGTGACTCTTTGTGTCAACGTGAAAAGGGTTGATCTATCCGCCAGTGATTATGATAAGATATTTCTCTTGTTTTTTCAAATGGCAGCTTTTGTCAGGAATTATATAATATATTGACAAAAGTCCATCAACGGTCCCTAAACTCGTTCGGCTGTGTCATCCGGTCTCTAAACTTGCAAATTGACCGTTTAGGTCCTCCAACTTATTCGGCTGTGTCATGTCGGACCTAAACTTGGAGATCAGACATTTAAGTCCTCAAACTTGAGAGGGGCTAACGTCCTCGGCTACATTACTAAAAATAACTAAGCGATGTGCAGTTCCGAGGCATGCTAGACGAGAAAGGTTCTTTGAGAGAGGAAAAATGAGATTTAGCCAACCTCTAAATAGAAAAGTCTGTAAAAAAAAAATATAAAACTCCAACATATAGTATGACGAAGCTAGATGGCTAATGGCACATGCAACTCTTCCAGGGAACAAGCCACACTGCAGAGCGACCATGATCAAGTGCCCAAAAGTGTTTCTGCTGCCGCCCGAGCCGCCATCAAAGAAACCAACGAGAAGGGACAAGCCACACTGCAGGGTGACCATGATCAAGTGCACAATAGTGTTTCCGCTGCTGCCACCGCCGCCATCAAAGAAACCGAGGCGAAGGAACAAGCCACATCGCAGGGTGACCGTGATAAAGTGTCCAATAATGTTTCTGCTGCCGCCGCCGCCGTTAAAGAAACTAAGGAGAAAATGAAGAACATCTCAGCGACGAGTAGTGCCATTGCCACTGCTATCAGTGAAACAAAAGAAAAGATGGATGAGATCATGCGGAGAATTAGTTGCCAGCTGGTTATAAAAGGGATAGTTGACAAGATTAGACCTCATTTGGAAAATAAGAAGACCCTGATTATCCTCCAAGATGATCAAGACTACGTTTCGACACAACCAATGAAGACGATGTATCCCGGTGGGAGGATACCATATATGCTTTGAACCTATTAGGGTGTGCAACTGGCAGCGCCGTGATTGTGTCCAGGAAGAACACCCAAAAAGCCAAGGAATTCTGCAATCCAATGGGGGAGCCCATAACCTGTTCTCATGTTGGTCTGTACCATGATATTGCTCTCCAATTCACAGGGCATCGGATGAAAAATGGAGATGATGGCTACAAAGCCCAGATTCTCCGTGACATCTTGGACATGTGTCATCCAGATGAATTCTCCATGAAGATATTTGTGCAGGCTCTTTATGGTAATCCCAATAGAAAATATGAAGACCTGCGTAAGTTGCATCGAGACCTAGTTCCCCAAAAGACATTGGGTAGTATCGCAAAGAAGATGCTCAAGTTCTCCCACAATGATCTGCCCAGAGAGTTCAAGACTTGCTTGCTGTACCTAGCCATCTTCCCTCAGGGCCACAACATGAGGCGGTCAACCTTAACGGGACGATGGGTTACAGAAGGGTTAATTACTAAGCAAGACTGGCGAACTGCGGTGAGCCATGCCAAGCGCTGTTTCGACGCTCTCATCAAACGGGGGCTTGTTTTGCCTCATGATATTGGTGCCGCAGGAAAGGTCAAGAGCTGTGGTAGGTGATCAAGTTCATGGGTTTATCACCAAGATTGCTAACAAACAGCACATTTTGGATGCACGCCTGTCAGATCAATGGGCTCGCCACTTCTCCATCTTCAGTGGTCTCCGTCTTCACACCTCTGATAGCATTGACAATTTTGTGCACAAGCTCCCCAAATACTTACCTCAGTTGCCGCTGCTCAGGGTTTTAGATCATGAAGGCACTAAGTGCTTTGACAAGAGTAGCTACCTCAAGTACATCTGCCAAAAATTATTACTTCTCAAGTATTTGAGCCTAAGGAGAACAAATGTCAGCCATCTTCCCAGTGAAATCAACAACCTCCATGAGCTAGAGGTGCTGGATATCCGGCAAACTAAGTTGCCTGAAGGTGAAACAAGACATGTATTGCTCCTGAAGCTGAGGCGCTTCATGGCTGATCGAAGTTCAGGAATGAATGGCAAGCCGGCTGTCCGGATTCCTTGGAAGATCAAGAAGATGGAAAACTTGGAGGTGCTGTCAAATGTTAGGGCTTCACGAGCTGGGAATGAGCTGAAGGACATAAGATATCTGTGGCAGTTGAGGGAGCTCGGTGTGGTTATCGAAGACAGGGGGTTCACCTCAGCAATTTGTTTCGAGCGATTAGTGACCTGAGTGAGAGCCTTTTCTCTCTTTCAATCACTATATCCAACAGCAGAACCATGCACACCCCCTCTAGCAAACAGCAACAACAAAAGGATTGGTTAACACAAATCCAAGGAATCTTGAGAGCCTAACCATCAATGGAGCCACAGAAAGAGTGCAGCTTCTCGAATCATTGGCCAAAGGCAGCGATGGCCTTGCCAAGGTAACTCTAAGTGGTACCTTACTGAAGCAAGAAAGCCTGACAGTCCTTGCTGTGCTTCCTAAATTACATTGTCAGGCTCCGATCCGATGCATATAGTGGAAGTCAGCTCACATTCAAGAAGGACGAATTCCAACATCTCAAGTACTTTCTTGTTGATGGCACCAATAGAAAAGAAAGCATGATCCAGACTGACATCTTGTTTGAAATAGAAGCAACAGCTGAGCTTGAGAAGATCGTCTTGTCCTCCACCAACATAAGTTCTCTTGGCGGGGTCGACAACCTTCCAAAACTGAAGGAGCTTGAGTTAGAAGCCAACAAATTCCTACATTCCTCTCGTGACGGACCAGCTCATGAGGAAAACACTGATGAGAGCCGAGGTCTTGAGCGAAGCGCAGATAGTACGAGCGAAGTTCCCATGAAAACATTGACAGCAGAGCTTCTGAGCAAAACATTGGAAGTGCCCTGATCAGCAAGCTGAGCAAAACATGGAGAGCAGAGGTGCCAACCAAAATGGTCAGAGGCAGAGCAGTGCCCCTGATCAGGAAGCTGAGCAAAACACTCAGAGCAGTGTTTCTGAGGAAAACACCAACAGAAGAGTTCCTGAGCAAAATTCCAAGATCATAGCTGCTGAGCAAAACGCAGAGCGCAGGTTCACCTTCAAGAAGGAGAAATTTCAGCATCTCGTGTACTTTCGTGTCAAGGACTCCAAAATGACCAACGTGGTATTTGAACCTGGAGCAGCTCCTGAGCTCAAGAAGATGTCCTTGTTCTTGGAAGACAAAGGATCCAAGCTTGATGGGATCAGTGGCCTTCCAAAACTGAAGGAGGTTGAATTGAAGGGTGAGATGTTCCTTCTCCCGTTCTTCAAAGAAGCCAATCAAATTGCAAAGATGACCCTTCGAGATACTCAACAGAAGCAATCTGCGAACACATGGCTTTTCTATAGCCATTGTGTAGCATTTTTGTGATGAAATGATTGTCAACATGCCAACACAATGGCGTGTGTGGGTGTGTTCAACTAACCGTGGCACGCAGATTGTGTCGAACAATGGTGTCTCTTGGCTTGTGGTGTGCAGGTGTCGAGTTCGGAGACGGTGGTCGACGGTGTGGTGAAGGTCAAGTAGGACGTGCCGTGCTGACGGACCGGGTGCGGTGAAGGGCGGACGTGAGGCTTGGACCGAGGGACCTGGAGACCGGGCAGCCAGCCGCGGTGGCTGACACTTAGGACATCGACAAGTGCAAGTGTGCACGGCGGGGGATGCGTACGGGCTACGCTACTCGCGGCGGTTTTGTGGTTTCGCTTCAAAACCATCGGCGGGGGATGCGTGCGGTGAAACATCCTCAATTTTTCCACGAAGGAAAAATCTCACCGAATGATATACAACAGTTGATAATCAATTCCATACATCGAATTATAAATCTAAAGAGTACAATAGAGGGATTTACATTAATATTTACAACGCCACAAGGTGGGTACAATTATATTTAACATCCAGAACAGCTTGAGAAGGCGGAAGTATAACGCGGAAGCCACTCCAAACTCCAACTTGAGCGCAGGCACGAGACCTTCTAATCCTTTCATCAACTCTGAGAAGCAGGAAGATCTGCGCACACCGCGGATGTGTGCAGGCCATGGTCAGCACCGAATGAGCTTTACTGGAAAAGAGAAAATAAAGGGATCTGGCGATCCTATAATTTGGTTGTGGTTTGCAACCTAGCGCATGCAAAATAGCGGTAAATAGAAGTAACAATAATAATAATACAGTCAAGTTTAACACGTTTCCATTCCCACACACATCCATCCATCCATCATCTCATCCATCCCAAATCCATCATCTCACCTCCATCACCATATCTCACACTCATGTCGGCAGACCAACTCCCTCTCGGTCTGTCTCAGCGGTCCGCAGCCCCCATCTAGGCTCGCGACCAGAAATGCTCGGGAGAGGTAGAACACTCCTCTCACTAACTCTGAAAACAGAACACAGGAAAGGTCCATAGCCGACAAGTCGGCATATGTATCGATCGATCAACCAAGTACACTCTGCAGAGGTTTTACATCCCACAAGATCGCCTTCATCAGCGTGTGCACACCTAGGTGGATTCCGACTGCTTGCTATAATAGAACGATGCCACCCTACCTCTCAGCCCTGGAACATCCCAAGTACCTCTGGAATGGCTGAAACTGTGAAGTCATGAACCGTGCCGATGTTACGTGTCTCATGATCATATCAGAAGGGTGTGAGTCCAACGCCCGTACCTCCCTACACCAATCGCCTAGCAGTAGTGGCATCACGCTACCAAGTAGTCCAGCCGTCTCCCCATCACAAGGAGCTTGTGGTATGCAAAGGATTCCTACAATCCGGTTACCAGCTCATCAGTTCCTAGGTTTTTGACCAAGCCGGGATGTCTCCATCAGGGCACCCACCAAATAATTGCCGACTTTCACATTGAGAGTCGCGCACAACATGCACCCCTCACGCCTACATGCCAATTCTTACACTGAGAATTGCGCACCATTCCACCAAATAAAAGTGCCGACCCTTACCCCGAGGATCGCGCACCCCTCTCCCCGTAGTTTACCAAAATTCTCCATGCATTCTATCATGACATCTCTCTCCACTCCATCCTTTTTCCAGACAATAAGTTATGGGCTATGTTCCTTAGTCGAAAAAAAGAGAAAAGAGATAGTTGTATGATTTACCACTTTTGTAGGAAAACGGGAAAAGTCTTAGATCCCGTTCAAAAAAAAAGTGAAAATGAGAGAAAAAAGTTTTTTGCTCTTTGATAGCCCATATTCCCTTCATCTCTTCATTCACCAATAAAAGAGAGTTTGTCATGATGCATGGAGACCCAAAAATACCACAAAAATTAGGAATCATTCTTCATCTATCCCACACACTTGCACATCTCAACCTAGTGTATGGCTTTAACCTTAACATGGTTCGGACTTTGACTTGGCTTCACACAAGCGGTAAGTAAGCCATTCCTTGTATGCCTAACCAGAACTCCACTCAAGAATACTAGAGGTAGGACACAAAAAGGGGCAAACATCAAAGCCTTCGGTGAGGTTACCATACACTTTGAGCGATTGAGTGGGTCATTTGAGGAACTTGGTCTATTTTTACAAAATCTTACAAAACCTCCGGACTGAAAGTTGATCTTGGGACAAATGAAAAGCACCAGTCTTTGAAACTGTTCTATTTTGCAATCGCCCAAGACTTGAGAAAATTAGAAGTCCCACTTTATTCAGGAATCATAGAGTAGATATAATTGCCGATTTATTCAAATTGCAGTAGAACGCTCTCTTTTATCTTGTACACCTGAGATATAATCGGCATTGCGGCAACTCCCGATCAACAACCCAACAAAGAAAGCCTTGCTCGGGATGAGCAAGGGGTAAGCTTGGGGGATCTTGTTGGCGGTCCTTAACTCCGATTTTTACCCGCCAATTATAGATCATTTTGGGAGAAATAAATATTTTATTGCACATATATCTTTACTATTGACCTAGTTCCACTTGTACTTAGAGAAAATATTGTTTTGCAGAATTTACACCAAGTGCAGGAATTTCTAGAATAAAAAGGCACTTTTCGGAAGGCGTAAAAGGAGCTAGAGGACAAAGCAGCCCACCTGAGGTCGATATGGGCCAAAAGCACTAGCATGGACACGACCCAGGAGGCGGCCCAGGCCCACCGACCAAAGGCGGTCAGGGGGTGCCACCCAGGCGCGAGCGCGCCTGGGGCGCGCGCGCCCCCCTGCCGCCAGGTGGGCCCAGCCAAGGCGGTTGGCCTCCTGCCATCTGAGGAAGGACGGTTCCACTGGTGCTTTTACCTCCCTACCCCCGAACCGCCTTCAGGAGACTATAAAAGAAGAGGAGAGGCCCCCTATCAACACACACACCATTTGGAGCTCTCTCTACACTTCTCACTTGTTCTTTTAGCATTAGTGATTAGACCATTGGAGCTAGGCAAAGCTACTTGGAGAGCTTGTCTGCAGGAGGAAAAGCTACATCTTTGGTATAAATCTATGGAGCGTTCTTCCTTAGTCAAGTTCTCATTACATTTATATAGTCTTGCATATGAACTAGAGTATAGTCTAGTACACGATATATTCAGTGATCAAGAACTAGGCCATAGTTCTTGTGAGAGTTGTTCATCGTGTTCTACATTGTCCTTCATCGTTCATATGTTATACTTGTTTAGATAAGACTGTAGAAGAGGAATAGCGGTTCGATGTGCCTTCGGGTTTGCCTATGTCCTAGCTCGTCCATCCGTAGGGTGGGAGTCCTGGGGGGATGTAGGTAGCTTCTTAGTATGCGGACGTGGTGTCCGGATGCGAGGGAACCTTAGGATATGTCGGCATGCCACGGTTGAGGTGGTAGGCGGCAGGTGGTGACAGCCCTGTCCGTCCCTTGTAATCCCCCATGTTCGCATGTTGAGTAGGAGTTCGTAAATGCCGCCATCGATCAAGTGCACCAGCTTGCCGCGGTCTCCCCATATTCCTAGTCTATAGTCGAGTCTTGACTTGTATAACATGTGGAATTAGCTGTTCTAGCATTGACTATATAGGACCCGCCGCTCCGTGTAGATTATTCTTTATTCTTTATTTTACCTTTATTCATTTGAGATTGCTCTGAGTGTGTGTCCACTATCCAGCTACCGTATGCTTACCCCTGTATAGCACGTTTGTCGGTTTCTCCTCATGCTAGACATTATATTCATACCCATGCTAGATACTCAACACCCCATGCCTTCCTTTGGGAAAATATAAATAACGATACCCTGAATACTTCCAGGTGAAATGCTGCAACGATAGATCCGTGCGCTTGCGGATATTATTCTAATAGGATGTGATCTATCTGTCGGCAACTCTCGCATAATTACTAGAACTTGTTTCTGGTAATTGTGTTGAGAAATGCCAACAAGCATTTCTGGCGCCGTTACCGGGGATGGGCTTTATGTCTGTTTTTGGTAATCACGCTAAGAAATGCCAACAAGTATTTCTGGCGCCGTTGCCGGGGATGGGCTTTATGCCTGTTTTTGGTAATCGCGCTAAGAAATGCCAATATTCACCACCCGCATCACATCACAGATACAATGCGAAGTGGAGTATAACGAGTATGGTGATATAAAGTGCAAGCAAGCAGAAAGGTGGTAACATCAATATAAGTGCGAGCGCAAAGCTGGGTAACATGGTTTAGGGTTTTCAGTCAAGGTTATAAATGGCTCAGGCAATAGCATGCATCAATATTCTAGCAAAGGAATAAATATAAAGCGCTAGCAATTCTATAAATTATGCAATGTCTAATTGGATTATCTAAAAGAAGGTGCTGCCATGACACCTGCAATGTCGAGGAAGTAGTGGTACAAATCTAGCAGTTGCAGTACGAGTCCTCCTTTGTCGGATGTAGTCGATCAGCGGGTCTCCTCCTCCTAAGTCGACTCTGAAATCGAGACATAATAGTCGCGTTAGCGACTCCTATAGAATAGCACAAAGAACGAATGAATATCACAAAGATCCAAATGCACTCAAACATAGGCTCATTGCGTAGAGCTCGATTTTAGATGAATTTCCATATAAAGATCATCATTTTTGGAGCTCGTATGAATTAGTTATGATTTTTCGAAGTTTAATTCATATTCTGAAAAAGAAAAGGGAGAGAGAAATTCCAGGGCGGCCACGTGTCAGCTTCCGATGGGTCCACGTGGCTGCTGACATGTGCGGTCTGTGATGAGTTGGCGCTGACGTGGACTGACATGTGGGACCTGATGACATTAGCGATGACATCATCATTGACCGGGTCAACCATATGGGCCCGATTTAGGCTTGGTAGGGCCGGGTCAGGGCCGGACATGGGCCGGACGGGCCGGGTCGGCCCGCCACGTGTCGCTATTCCATTCTGCCACGTCGACGTTTGGGCTCAAGCCGGGCTTGGTCCACGGGTCCAGTTCATGGGCGTGGCCCACGGTGGACTGCGCACTGTGGGTCTATAGACCACAGCGTGGTCTATCGTGGACCACGTCCACGTTCTCCGTTCCTTCACACGGCGCCCGTAGGCTAGGTCCATGGGATCATCATCTAGGAGTATCTGGGTTCACGCTATCGGTGTACGGTGGACGCGGGTTCAGGGGTCCATAGGTCAGCGGCTCGATCCATGTGGTCTGGGTCCATCTCTTCCTTCTCCAGGCCATCTTCTTCTCGTTCCCATCCTCTGCTTCCGGGTGAGGCACCCGCCGCCGGCGAGGTCGGCTTCCGGGTGTTCCCGGCAGTCTCTAATGCCATTGGCTTGGGATTTAGGACCGTATCGGCATGGCTAAGCCATCTATGGCGTCACGGTGAGATCTCGTGGACCATGGCGGCCGGTGCACGCGCGGCGGCGGCATTACCGCGACGGCAAGCGGCGGCGCAAGGTAATTTCTCATCCAGGGTCCAATCCGGCTGCTCGCTAGTCCGATTTGAGTCCAAGGGAAACCATAGGGCTCGCCAGCGTCGACCATGAGACTCTACGACGCCCAACTGCGACGATGGCACGTGGCGGCTCCGTCGAGCTCGTTGTCACGCGGGCGAGGACAGGACGGTCTCATCTTTTTCTGGCAGAATCAAGGAGGTCAAGGCGATGCTCAACGGCGCAACCGTGACAAGCGAGGTGGCCAGCATCAAACAGGGCAGCCACGCCATGGCGGCGCTCCAGAGCGAACGGGCACGGACATGGTCACAGGCAAGGGCATCACTGGTGGCCGTCTTCCACACCCAGCGTGCGCACGGTGTACACGGTGGCTAGGCGGGCACGGATCTGAGGTCCAGGGGTCCATCCAGTCCTAGTCAAGGTCGGTGCATCACCTCGCCGCTGCTTGGCTCGGCCACGATGAGCTCACGGGCAGGCAGGTCCGCTCCGACATCCCCGATGCCGTGGCTCCAGTTGGCTCGGGCTGGTCTAGTTTGTGTGTGGGTGCGTGTGTACCAGAGCCGGGAGAGGCTCAGCCAGCGCGTCTCGGTGCGAGACGGCGGCGGTCATGGCGGGTCTGACGAGGAATGGAAACAGAGTGGGGAACGACGGCGGCTCACCGTGCTCTGCGTAGGCGTAGCAGGGGCTCGGGTAGCGTGTCTGCTTGACAGCGGGTCGGCGTCATCTTTGGCGTAGTTGCAGTCGAGCTCGTGGCAGCGGTCCGGCAGCGGCACGTACTCCGGCGAGGTCCTCCTCTCCGGCAACGGCGGCTCCAACTTCTCCTCTTCCCCGCCTTCTTCTTCTTCTCCTACTCCTCCTCCGATCGGGACGGCTTGGCTGGTGTGCAATTGGTGGCCACCCAGGTGGCGGCAGGGGTTAAGGAACCCTAGAGCTCCTGGCTCCATTCTTTTATAGGCGGCGGCAAAGCCACGGCGGGGCAGACGGTGATTCGATGCTTGGTGCGATCAGGCGGCCAGGGAGGCTTTGGAGGTCACTTTCATCCACAGCGTGGGCTCCGACTGTCAGCGAGCCATGGCAATTTGGCTTCGCGGGCAAGGAATGGGCGTCCGGCGGGGAACAAGGCACGGTGGAGGCGTGATCAGGTGAAAGCGAGAGCGCACGCACGCGGGTTCGTCACGTCGATCGTGTGACCCTGTTAGGCATTGTCGGTCCAGGTGGCAGGCATCTGACGGGGTCTCCAAGGCGGTTGCACAAGGGACGGTGGGGATGGAAGATTCCCCTGGCACGGCCGTTGCGCTGTCGGCCTGAAAGAGGAAAGGCAAGGGAGCAGGTGAGGGATGACAAGCGGGTCCCGGTCGTCATAGGCTTCAGGTATGAGGGCGCTCACGCATGGTGTGTTGCGGCCAGTTCGCGGGCCGGTTCTGTGGGCCGGCTGGTCTGCTTCCCTGGGCCGAATGGCAAGGCCGAAAAAGAAAGGAGAGGAGAGGGTTAGCGGGTCAGTTTGGTGGGAAGGTAAAGGAATGGGCCGGCAGCTTGGGATTAAGCTGGGCTGGTCGGTTGGTCCGGGGAGAAAAGGAAAAGAATGGGAGAGGAGATAGCAGGCCGGGCTGGGCTGGTTGGTTGGCCATGGGCCGCTTTGTCCAAATCGCCAAGTAGGCCGGGATAGAGGGAAAAGGCAGGGTGGTTCACGGGCCGGATGGTGTTGCTGGGCTGGAATGGCCTTTTCCATTTATTCTCTTTTCCTTTCCCCTTTTCTATTCTGTTTTGATTTTATATGTATACATGTGTATATGTTTTATGCTTTATCACATTGGTATAATAGTTGATGGTGGTCATAAATGGTCATAGGGCTTAGTTGGGATATTCGTCCCATAACAATGTTATATGTTGCATATTTATTTATTATAGAAATAAATATGTGTTCGTTGATTTGATATTCAATACAGAAAAGCCGTTAGAAATCCAAATCAAACATGTTGCATAACATATTAATATTGCTAGCTCGATCCAAACATAAATGTCACACATGTGACATGAGGGTATAATGCTTAATTAGGAGAATATCCTAGCTTGGGTCCCGTTAGTGCATGTACCATGGAAGTGTGGTACCTAAATAGATGACGTGTGAAACTAGTCTAAGACACTAAGCTATTGAAGGGATAAGGTGTAATGTTATGTTTAAATCAACATGTCACCATGGGTAGGTTTCTACATGGCATATCATCCCCCCAGGGTTATCACTAGATTCTCTATTTAGATTGGTTAGGCATATAGACTATGGGTTGATAACTAGGTAGTTATGCCTCACTAAGGCATAGTGATGGTCCACTAGGTTTTAAACCTTGGGTTAGGGCACATTAGTAGGTGATCTCACTAAGGTGGACTAGTGACGGTCTATCTACTAGGTTGTCGAGTTTCTGGTCAATCAAGCCCCTATTACATTAGTATGTGGTCAAGCCTCTATATTCTCATAGAGAGATGCGCTACTATGGGTTGGCTTGGTGTCTCTAGCCACTAACCAGCTATAGGTAAACACTAGTTGGTTTTAGGGTCATGATCTAGGGAATATCACTAGGGCATCATGGTTGATGGTTGATCTTAGGTCCCACTAGTTAGGATATGTTGTCATCCTAGGAACTTATCCATAGGCCGTATAGAGGATGGCACTTGTTACGCCGAGTCATAGCATTAGGGGACACGTGTCTTTCTTAAGATCCTATCACATGTGGCTTACTAGGATATTAAGACACATGTGATAACATTGCCTTCTAATGCTTAGCAACTAGACATGGGTGCAATTTGATGGGGTTTCCTACACGACAAACAACAAACATGGGGTTTGTTCAGAAAAACTTTTGTAGTTGGGATTTTTTGTGTTTGGTGAATTTTCTGGGTTGTTACAGTCCTACCCCCTATCAGAATCTCATCCCCGAGATTTAAGGTGTGTAGTACTACATGAGTGGTAAAGTGAAGTCTAATCGTCATCTGACTACTTGTTCCATCTAGCTTGTTGGAGTTACTCCAGGTGGATCTTAGGATTTCCAAAGGACCACTTCGACTATACTTCGGTGGTTAACGTATGGAAGGATCACAGATTTGTTTAGACTAGGTCAGGTTCTACTAGTTTAAGAGGTGTGCTTTAGGCTCCTGATTTCGATCTAGGGTCTAGTGGGTTATGGGTCCACCACGCTTCCGCTGCGCTACTTTGATAAGCTTAGTTTCTATCCCTGCTTTTAGTCGGCGTAGATGCTTCCGAGGATCTTGCAAAAGGGAATTGTCGTCCTTGGTTCATCTGGTAACTCGATCCACATTCTATACACGGTATCCAAGGTGCTTAAGTAGGTCATGCGGCTTGAGGTTAACGGTTAAGGATGTCGTTCATGAGACTTTGTAGTTGTTTTCAAAATCTTGTTTGAAAATAAGATAGTGAGTTTGTAAACTTTTGAGGCCCAAGAGGGATTTTGAAGGGGTTTGAAATCAAGGCGAGTTTTGAATTCAAACTCCTTTTGAATGACTTTGTTTTCAAACCGAAATACACTTTTTGAAATTTTAAATTAAACATTTTTGAGTCATGGTTTTAGTTTTTAAACAAAGTGTGACCCCTTTTTATTTATTTAAAGCAATGGTAGTTTTTGAAAATGGTTTGAAATCACTGCTCATTTCGCAAGGTATGGTTTTAAAACTAAATTTGGTTTTTGAAACTAGGTTTGAAAATGTTGCAATTAAACCCTTTCGCAATTTTTTTTTTCTTTGCAAAGTGTTGCAATCTATTTTGAAGAAGAGGTTTATTTGAAAAGGGCTTGGCTCATTGGTTGAAATCAAAAACTTTTAAAATGAAATTCGAGCCAACTGTTCTTTGGTTTGCAAACATTTTAGTAAAGGTTGGTGTGTAAAGCAACAAATTTTTGGAAGATAGCTTTTCAAACCGTTTTCTTTGAAATTTTTAGAGTATCTTGAAACCATTTTTATTTTAAATGAAACTCTTTGAATGGGTGTCTTGAAAATGCATAGAGTAAGAATCTAAATTAGGTTTTGAAATAGTTCTGTAAAGTTATGTCTTGTTGGCCTAATATTTTCAATTAGGGGTTAGTCAGAAGTCGGCTATCATGATGATTCGAGATAATATTCCAACATCTTTAGGAGTTCTAACATTATTAAGCCAAATTCTCATACAGACTTGATGCTAAACATCTTAAACAAGATACATCAGATAATTTCTGTGTCGAAATCTAGACAATGGATATGATTCGTGCCATACTCCACATTGAGTACATTCTAGGTAGTTGATTGCGCGAGACGCCAGCGAGCAGCTATTCAAGCACTGTGGTTCATAGCACTCTGATCTTGCTGGGTAGAGGCTTCAGCTGAGTCAATCTTCTCCTTAGGGCAATCAGCAACCTTGTGGGCAAGCTGAAAGTTGGCAGCTCGAGTAGCACTTCGAATCTTCTTGGCTGAACCTTGATCTGGCTTGATCTGGATCTCCGTCTTCTGCTCAGGGCAATCAGCAATCTTGTGACCTTCTTTGAGACATCCAAAGCACTCTACTTGTCTCACATTTGAACCTGTAGCGGACCGCTTCACACCACGATTCTGACTAGGTGGAGTGTTTTCCCCTATCCATGGGCACTTGGCGATTTTATGGCCAGGTTCACCACATCCATAGCAGAGGAATGGTGTACTGCCTGTATGAGTAGGTACAGTGGCATTCCATACATCATAGCTTTGGGCTTGGCGATACTGCAGTGGTCTGTTTTCCTTAGGGTGAGGGTACTCAAGGTTCCTGAGGCTCTTACCTGGGTTTGGAGTTGGTGTGACAAGTCGAGTAACACTAAAAGTGTAGAGGTTACTCTCTTGCCTATCCTCAGATGTGTTGGAGGTGGCTTGAGAATTCTCAGCTTCTTGCATCTGTGGCTTTCTTCATATCCTAGGTCTTGTTCTGATTCCTTTGCCTTGCTAATCAATTCTTCGAGGGTGTGATAGGTGCCCCCAACCAGAGCATGTTGGATTGGAGTATTCATGCCTTTGCGAAAATAGTACATCATTTCCTCCTCATGGTTATGTATGGTAGGTGCATAACGCAGCATTCGACGAAAGCAGATGCTATAACTTTGAACGCTCCAGGACTCTTGCTTTATGTTGCGGACTTCTTCTGTCAACTCATCCAAAGCGTCTTCAGGCACATGGTACTTGCAAAAGGCCTCAGTGAATTCCTTCCATGAAATGTTGTTAGGGTCATGGTGGGAGTTGAGGGAATTGAGCCACCAGAGGTATGTTTCACCGGAGAACTGATGGGTTGCAATATCGACACATTCCTTCTCAGTGTAGGTGGTTGAATCTAGCTCTTCTGCTACATCATATAGCCAGTCTACAGCTTTGATAGGGTTACCATCAGAGCCATCGAAGTAGGGTAGCTTCAGCAGAAAAGAGCTCTCTTGCTTTTGGTGCAAGTCATTGAGGGGTACTCCTTGGCGACACTATCGTAGTTCCTCAGCTAGGGTCTCTAGGAGTTGAGGTTGTTGGGACAACACCTTAGCTAGAGACTGTGAGGACGGTGGGAGACTTCCATTAGCAAGGGTCCTAGAGAATAGCTGAGTGTGACCATAGGGTTCTTCCTCATAGCTGTGATCAGAGGGTGATATGGGACCACCACGTCCGTGGCCCATGGCTGGTCTTGTAGCGGGTGAGCGGCTGCTCAGACGACCAAAGTGATGGGTGTTCATCCTGTTGCAAGTGTTGTAAAAATGTCAGATGTACCGTGTAAGTGACATGATTTATTATCAACTTCGTGCAATAATTAGATGATTTAAACAATTTAAAAAACATTTAGATCTATCCTACACTCATACAAAGAAGCATGAAGAACCAGAAAAATATGATAAGAACCAAGCACTCATTACATAGGTTTTATTATAAGGCGATATCTTTGGTAGCTACACCAAGAGATTCGCGAGAAAACGTGCTACGCGTAGATAGTTCATTGTGGTAGACATTCTACTCTACTCATGGTACGACTTGTAGCCCAATAGGGTTCATCTTCATTATCTTCTACCTACCCTCTTATGATGATTCTTGTCTGTAGAGTGAAACTGGTGGAGTAAGGGAACCTTCTTCCAATTTTTCTATCAGACTCTTGGGTCTAGGTGTGTTCGGCTTCATCCCATTACCCTATGGCACTATTAGAGGCATCGAGGGCACGGGTAATAGATGTTAGGAGGCCATGCTCAGGGAGTTCGTACGCATCTTGCATCACAAATTTAAGAGTTGCATGTGCGGTAAGCTGCACAGCAGTAAATTTAGTGGTTCTTGCCCCTGGAATGGCGTAGGGCTTCACTGTGGAATTTCTTCACTTGGGAGAATTTGCAGAGTCACCATGTAGTAGATCTCGGCTCCTCTAGGCTCTACCCATTGTTGGCACGTCTATTGTCACTTGTATTCAGGGGCTCCTAAATCTTGTAGCACTTCTTGCAGGACTTGGGCGTATCCATCGTGGTACTCAAGGTAGAAGGGCATGCTCTTCAAGGTTGTCATTTGAATAATGGTCCAAGAACATGGTCAGCAAGTCCATTACAAGAGGTAAGCCATGCACAAAATGGTGCAAGGTCGGTAATATTACAGAAAGAAGGGCTGGCTCAACCTATTCTATCGTCCAAACCTGAGGGTCTTGTCCTAGGGTCAAACAAGGAGCTGATACCAACTGAAACATCCTCAATTTTTCCACGAAGAAAAAATCTCACCGAATGATATACAACAACTTGATAATCAATTCCATACATCGAATTATAAATCTAAAGAGTACAATAGAGGGATTTACATTAATATTTACAACGCCACAAGGTGGGTACAATTATATTTAACATCCAGAATAGCTTGAGAAGGCGGAAGTATAATGCGGAAGCCACTCCAAACTCCAACCTGAGCGCAGGCACGAGACCTTCTAATCCTTTCATCAACTCTGAGAAGAAGGAAGATCTGCACACCGCCAGATGTGTGCAGGCCATGGTCAGCACCGAATGAGCTTTAGTGGAAAAGAGAAAATAAAGGGATCTAGCGATCCTATAATTTGGTTGTGGTTTGCAACCTAGCGCATGCGAAATAACAGTAAATAGTAGTAACAATAATAATAATATAGTCAAGTTTAACACGTTTCCATTCCCACACACATCCATCCATCCATCATCTCATCCATCCCAAATCCATCATCTCACCTCCATCACAATATCTCACACTCATGTCGGCAGACCAACTCCCTCTCGGTCTGTCTCAGCGGCCCGCAGCCCCCATCTAGGCTCGCGACCGGAAATGCTCGGGGGAGGTAGAACACTCCTCTCACTAACTCTGGAAACAGAACACAGAAAAGGTCCATAGCCGACAAGTCGGCATATGTATCGATCGATCAACCAAGTACACTCTGCAGAGGTTTTACATCCCACAAGATCGCCTTCATCAGCATGCGCACACCTAGGTGGATTCTGACTGCTTGCTAGAATAGAACGATGCCACCCTACCTCTCAGCCCTGGAACATCCCAAGTACCTCTGGAATGGCTGAAACTGTGAAGTCATGAACCGTGCCGATGTTACGTGTCTCACGATCATATCAGAAGGGTGTGAGTCCAACGCCCGTACCTCCCTACACCAATCGCCTAGCAGTAGTGGCATCATGCTACCAAGTAGTCCAGCCGTCTCCCCATCACAAGGAGCTTGTGGTATGCAAAGGATTCCTACAATCCGGTTACCAGCTCATCAGTTCCTAGGTTTTGACCAAGCCGGGATGTCTCCATCAGGGTTTTCGTCGGGTGCCACAACAACACCCGTGCCACCACAGCGTCTCCTCCCTGAGCTCTGCCCCTCAGAAGCTCACACTCAGGGTACTCCATCCATAGTTACCCGCCACAGGTATCTCACAGGGATGTCCAGTCCATCCTAGGGCAAGACTCGCTCCACAAGCTCGTCGTATATCCCAGCTCAGTCGACTCGACCCTCACCCTCCACGCACCCAAGTCACACTCGCAGAACCGCCAGAATCTCACCAAGTCTACCAAGCCTGGCATCCCAAGCCAAACCATTCCCAGGGGTTCACCACCCGCATCACATCACAGATACAAGGCGAAGTGGAGTATAACGAGTATGGTGATATAAAGTGCAAGCAAACAGAAAGGTGGTAACATCAATATAAGTGTGAGCGCAAAGCTGGGTAACATGGTGAAGGGTTTTCAGTCAAGGTTATAAATGGCTCAGGCAATAGCATGCATCAATATTCTAGCAAAGGAATAAATATAAAGCGCTAGCAATTCTATAAATTATGCAATGTCTAATAGGATTATCTAAAAGAAGGTGCTGTCATGACACCTGCGATGTTGAGGAAGTAGTGGTACAAATTCAGCAGTTGCGGTACGAGTCCTCCTTTGTCGGATGTAGTCGATCAGTGGGTCTCCTCCTCCTAAGTCGACTCTGAAATCGAGACATAATAGTCGCGTTAGCGACTCCTATAGAATAGCACAAAGAACGAATGAATATAACAAAGATCCAAATGCACTCAAACATAGGCACATTGCGTAGAGCTCGATTTTAGATGAATTTCCATATAAAGATCATCATTTTTGGAGCTCGTATGAATTAGTTATGATTTTTCGAAGTTTAATTCATATTCGAAAAAGAAAAGGAGAGAGAAATTCCAGGGCGGCCACATGTCAGCTTCCGATGGGTCCACGTGGCTGCTGACAAGTGCGGTCTGTGATGAGTTGGCGCTGACGTGGACTGACATGTGGGACCTGATGATGTCAGTGATGACATCATCGTTGACCGGGTCAACCATATGGGCTCGATTTGGGCCTGGTAGGGCCGGGTCAGGGCCGGACATGGGCCGGACGGGCCGGGTCGGCCCGCCATGTGTCGCTATTCCATTCTGCCACGTCGACATTTGGGCTCAAGCCGGGCTTGGTCCACGGGTCCAGTTCATGGGCGTGGCCCACGGTGGACTGCGCACTGTGGGTCTATAGACCACAGCGTGGTCTATCGTGGACCATGTCCACGTTCTCCGTTCCTTCACACGGCGCCCGTAGGCTAGGTCCATGGGATCATCATCTAGGAGTACCTGGGTTCACGCTACCGGTGTACGGTGGACGCGGGTTCAGGGGTCCACAGGTCAGCGGCTCGATCCATGTGGTCTGGGTCCATCTCTTCCTTCTCCAGGCCATCTTCTTCTCGTCCCCATCCTCTACTTCCCGGTGAGGCACCCGCCACCGGCGAGGTCGGCTTCCGGGCATTCCCAGCGGTCTCTAATGCCATTGGCTACGGATTTAGGACCGTATCGGCATGGCTAAGCCATTTATGGCGTCACGGTGAGATCTCGTGGACCATGGCGGCCGGTGCACGCGCGGCGGCGGCATTACCACGATGGCAAGCGGCGGCGCAAGGTAATTTCTCATCCAGGGTCCAATCCAGCTGCTCGCGAGTTTGATTTGAGTCCAAGGGAAACCATAGGGCTCGCCAGCGTCAACCATGAGACTCTACGGTGCCCAACTGCGACGATGGCACGTGGCGGCTCCGTCGAGCTCGTTGTCACGCGGGCGAGGACAGGATGGTCTCATCTTCTTCTGGCAGAATCAAGGAGGTCAAGGCGATGCTCAACGGCGCAACCGTTACAAGTGAGGTGGGCAGCATCAAACAGGGCAGCCACACCATGGCGGCGCTCCGGAGCGAACGCGCACGGACATGGTCACGGGCAAGGGCATCACTGGTGGCCGTCTTCCACACCCAGCGTGCGCACGGTGTACACGGTGGCTAGGCGGGCACGGATCCAAGGTCTAGGGGTCCATCCAGTCCTAGTCGAGGCCGGTGCATCACCTCACCGCGGCTTGGCTCGGCCACGGCGAGCTCACGGGCAGGCACGTCCGCTCCGACGTCCCCGACGCTGTGGCTCCAGTTGGCTCGGGCTGGTCTAGTTTGTGTGTGGGTGCGCGTGTACCAGAGCCGGGAGAGGCTCAGCCAACGCATCTCGGTGTGAGACGGCGGCGGTCATGGCGGGTCCGACGAGGAACGGAAATAGAGTGGGGAACGGCGGTGGCTCACCGTGCTCTGCGTAGGCGTAGCAGGGGCTCGGGTAGCGTGTCTACTTGACGGCGGGTCGGCGTCGTCTTTGGCGTAGTCGCGGTCGACCTCGTGGCAGCGGTCCGGCAGCGGCACGTACTTCGGCGTAGTCCTCCTCTGCGGCAACAGCGGCTCCGACTTCTCCTCTTCCCCGCCTTCTTCTTCTTCTCCTACTCCTCCTCCGATCGGGACGGCTTGGCTGGTGTGCAATTGGTGGCCACCCAGGTGGCAGCAGGGGTTGAGGAACCCTAGAGCTCCTGGCTCCATTCTTTTATAGGCGGCGGCAAAGCCATGGCGGGGCGGACGGTGATGCGATGCTTGGCACGATCAGGCGACCAGGGAGGCTCTGGAGGTCGCTTTCATCCACAGCGTGGGCTCCGGCTGTCAGCGAGCCATGGCAATTTGGCTTCGCGGGCAAGGAATGGGCGTCCGGCGGGGAACAGGGCACGGCGGAGGCATGATCAGGCGACAGCGTGAGCGTGTGCACGCGGGTTCATCACACCGATCGCGTGACCCTGTCAGGCGTTGTCAGTCCAGGTGGCAGGCATCTGACGGGGTCTCCAAGGCGGTTGCGCAAGGGACGGTGGGGATGGAAGATTCCCCTGGCGCGGCCGTTGCGCTGTCGGCCTGAAAGAGGAAAGGCAAGGGAGCAGGTGAGGGATGACAAGCGGGCCCCGATCGTCATAGGCTTCAGGTATGAGGGCACTCAGCATGGTGTGTTGCGGCCAGTTCGCGGGCCAGTTCTGTGGGCCGGCTGGTCTGCTTCCCTGGGCCGAATGGCAACGCCGAAAAAGAAAGGAGAGGAGAGGGTTAGCGGGCCGGTTTGGTGGGAAGGTAAAGGATTGGGCCGGCAGCTTGGGATTAAGCTGGGCTGGTTGGTTGGTCCGGGGAGAAAAGGAAAAGAATGGGAGAGGAGATAGCAGGCCGGGCTGGGCCGGTTGGTTGGCCATGGGCCGCTTTGTCCAAATCGCCAAGTAGGCGGGGATAGAGGGAAAAGGTAGGGTGGTTCACGGGCTGGATGGTGTTGCTGGGCTGGAATGGCCTTTTCCATTTATTCTCTTTTCCTTTCCCCTTTTCTATTCTGTTTTGATTTTATATGTATACATGTGTATATGTTTTATGCTTTATCACATTGGTATAATAGTTCATGGTGGTCATAAATGGTCATAGGGCTTAGTTGGGATATTAGTCCCATAACAATATTATATGTTGCATATTTATTTATTATAGAAATAAATATGTGTTCATTGATTTGATATTCAATACAGAAAAGCCATTAGAAATCCAAATCATACATGTTGCATAACATATTAATATTGCTAGCTCGATCCAAACATAAATGTCACACATGTGACATGAGGGTATAATGCTTAATTAGGAGAATGTCCTAGCTTGGGTCCCATTAGTGCATGTACCATGGTAGTGTGGTACCTAAATAGATGACGTGTGAAACTAGTCTAAGACACTAAGCTATTGAAGGGATACGGTGTAATGTTATGTTTAAATCAACATGTCACCATGGGTAGGTTTCTAGTGGCATATCATCCCCCCAGGGTTATCACTAGATTCTCTATTTAGATTGGTTAGGCATATAGACTATGGGTTGATAACTAGGTAGTTATGCCTTAGCTCGGTTGATAAAACACTAAGGCATAGTGATGGTCCACTAGGTTTTATACCTTGGGTTAGGGCACATTAGTAGGTGATCTCACTAAGGTGGACTAGTGACGGTCTATCTACTAGGTTGTCGAGTTTCTGGTCAATCAAGCCCCTATTACATTGGTATGTGGTCAAGCCTCTATATTCTCATAGAGAGATGCGCTACTATGGGTTGGCTTGGTGTCTCTAGCCACTAACCAGCTATAGGTAAACACTAGTTGGTTTTAGGGTCATGATCTAGGGAATATCACTAGGGCATCATGGTTGATGGTTGATCTTAGGTCCCACTAGTTATGATATGTTGTCATCCTAGGAACTTATCCATAGGCCATATAGAGGAAGGCACTTGTTACGCCGAGTCATAGCATTAGGGGACACGTGTCTTTCTTAAGATCCTATCACATGTGGCTTACTGGGATATTAAGACACATGTGATAACATTGCCTTCTAATGCTTAGCAACTAGACATGGGTGCAATTTGATGGGGTTTCCTACACGACAAACAACAAACATGGGGTTTGTTCAGAAAATTTTTTGTAGTTGGGATTTTTGTGTTTGGTGAATTTTCTGAGTTGTTACATGCGGGCTACGCTACTCACGGATGGTTTGGTGGTTTCGCCTCAAAACCATCGGCGGTGGGTTTCGCGGGTTTGCGCCTCAAAACCCGGGCGGAGGTCCTGATGCGGGACAGACGACACGTTGCGACATCGGTGAGTTCGCGTCAAAGCGATGCTACTGGTGAGAAGGCGTGGTGGCTGTCGGATCAAGAAATGTCGAGTTGGACCATAGTGCCCTTGGCTAGGTGGTTTGCTCTAAAAATATCTAGGGGCATAAGTGAAACTGTGTAATATGCCTATAAATAAGAAGGAGCTGCCTCCACTCAGACTCACCTCTCCCACTTTCATTTTCCCCCTCTAGAGTTAGGGATTCTTGCTCTTGAGGGAGGTCCATAGAGAAACTACAGTCTGTGTAATCTACTGTGATTTTTGTTTGGGAATGGAGGCCCGAATCCTCCTCGTGCCCTATGGGATTCATCCCTTTTGTCTGTGATTTTCGTTCTCTGTGTTTCTTGTTTTTCCCTTTTGGTGTTCTTGAGAAATCTTTGATTTTTGGGAGTTTGAGTTAGGTTCAAGCCATGATTCTTTAGGGATAGCTGACTAACTCATCTGTGACCCACTGTGTAAAATCTAGGAATTTTTCATGGATTTTTGGTTGATTTTCCTTGATTTTTGTGGGCAACTCTTCTTGACTTAAGAGCCTCAGCCACTGCAGCAGTTTCCAGTTGGTAACTTTCCCCTTCAGTTCGTTGTCTTCTTGCTGGCCGTCTTCTCCTCTGGTTCCTGCTCGTGCTCCATGGGAAGCAGAGCATCAGCACCACAATCACCAGCGTGCCAAGGCCGTGTGTGCTCTCGAAGAGCGGTGCTAGCTGCTTTGCCTCTGGCAGCATAGAACAGGTCCTGCCTTTCTCTTCGTTTCTCGTTATTTTCAATCTGGATCTCAGGTGAGTCGGACCTGGTTTGACTGCAATATCTCGATCGAGGTTCTTTACTCCCACCTCTGAGATTTGTACAAGTCTACGACCAAGACCTTGACCAAGAACAATTGAAAAGCGAATTTGACATTAGAGTCGTTGACCATCATCTATAGCATAGGTCTGAGCATCCACTTCCGTAACCCTAAAATATGATAGGGTCTCTTTGAGCCAAATGAGTGGGTTAATTACATACGGCGCGTTACAAAATCATATATGAATAACATTCTATGAGATATTTATAAATTTACTACAAACATATAGATAGATTTGCTTACTATGCGTGGATGATTCCATGGTACATCAGGCAGCACTTTGATAGAAATCCCTACATAGGACATAGCCACCGAAACCTATGACTTCTGACGGAAGGAGAGGACGTCCAACCATCTGTCTAATTAAACTATCATGCTAATGTTAACTGCTACATTGATTCACAACAGCATTACTACATTAAGTGGTAGAAAAAGCATCTCCATCATCCCGAGTGCAGAAAAATTCAGAATCATAGAACAAGTAGCATCCAGAATCATAACTAACTAAGTACATATACATCATAACTAACAAGTGCAAGGATTTTAGTTATTGAACTGACTGAAAACAAATACTAACTTAATCAACTATATACTACTGTCGGTCACTGCATAACTTAGAACTAGCTGAAACTCTTAGTTCCAGATTACGTATTTGGTGCGGGTGGCCGTGTAGGGGTTGGTGCTGACCTAAGAGGGGCGGGCCGGCGAGGGTGCGGAGTCGAGGCAGGCATCGATGGCGTTGGGGTTGAGGTCGAGGCAGGCGTCGAGGTCCAAGTCGATGGCGTCCCAGGCGGAGTTGAGGGCGTCGAGGTCCCAGATGGCGTCGAGGGCGTCGGGGTCCGGATGTGGTGCCGGGGGCATCGAGGATGCGGTGTCGGGGCGGATGTGGTGGCATCGGGTCCTAGTCAGTGTCGGAGTCCCGGTCGGAGTTGAGGATGCGGTGGCGTCGGGGTCCCGTCGGCATCGGGGCAGGATGTGGCGGCGGCGGCGAGGGGCAGGGCGGAGTGGAGGCGTCGAGGTGGCGGCGGCGCGGGATGTGGTGGCGGCGGTGAGGAGGAGGAGCGACTGGGGTTGGGGGAAGAAGACTGGGGGGTTGAAATTATAAAAGGTTACACATTCAATCCTGGGTTGGGCCTCCAACCGGGATAAATGGGTTACCTTTAATCCCAGTTTGTATTACCAACCCGGATTAAAGGCCATAAATCCACCATTCTTATTCCAAAGCTACAAAACCACATATTCCTATTATTTTAAAGTTATCATTATATTTGAAGATGAAGATGCTAGCCTTTTGAAGAAGAGATGAGGCCGACGGTGAAGAACTCCCCCGAGCAAGGACATAGCGTTGAACACAACAAAATGTGTCTCCTTCGGGGAAACAGTAGAAGAGCTGGCTGTTTATAATCGGAGATATAGTCCCGGTTTATTCCTAAAACCGAGAGTATAGGACAAAGATTTAGTCCCGGTTGGAGTTACCAACCGGGAAAAATCTTACCAATCGGGACTAAAAACCCCCACCTGACCCCCTGCCTGTGCCGCGCCTGCAAAGGCTGGGCTAGGAGCCGTTGGAGGGGGATTTAATCCCGGTTGGAGACACCAACCGAGACTAAATCATTCTTTAGTCCTGGGCCAAAAAATGGCCGGGACTGAAGCCTTGATTCGAAAGTCCATTCTCTACTAGTGTATTTTGATCGATGATTATATGTTAGTTCTCTTCTTGACAGATTTTGTGATAAGAAGGCCATTCGCTAATCATTTCTATAAATCATAAATCGGGGCCAAAAAATAGATTTTTTAATCAAAAAATCAAACTTACTGAGCCTCAGGCATTACTCTTCTTACCACTGAGCCTCACACTCAGTTGTGACTAAGTAGCAGATGCATTCCTTTGTCTTCACTCTAGTGAATATTGTAATGAGTATTTGAGATCCTAAATGAATTTAAATAAAAAGGTTTCAACAAGAAAGTTTTAGATCTCATCGAGATCTATATCTTTGCTTCTGGTCGTTTTACCATTAGAGGTAATTTCAAAATTTTAGTACAATTTTTTTGAACTTCGAATAGAACTTTAGGATTGCAATTGGTTTTTGGTTGTTTGTCCATCCGAGTTTGTTGAATATTTTGAAAATTTTGAATTTTTAATTATAATAATTCTATATAAAATTTTAGGACAAAAAATGATTTCAAAATAGAAAGGACATCAACTACAAAGTTGTTGATATTTTCAAGATCTACAATTTTGACATAAAGTTTGTCTTCACCGTTGGATTGGATCATACGGGAGCCAAAGGAGACGATGAGGCTTATTTTCATCGTCATTTGGTACAACGAACCGGCGGTGATAAACCCCACCACTGTCGGGTCATATTATGAACCAACAGTGATAATAAGCATCACTGCTAGTTTTAATCAAACCCAAGATGAAAGTATGAGGGGTAAAAATGTTGTTTTAGTAGTGATAATGTGTTGACTAGGGAAATACTCCCTCTGTCTCTAAATGTTTTTAGTAGTGATAATGCGTTGACTAGGGAAATACTCCCTCTGTCTCTAAATGTTTGTCTCTAGAAAACCGTGTTTCCCCCACAGACACGCTTTCCGGGCGACACACATAAAGGGACGGAGGGAGTACGTGCCTAGAGCACCTAGAAGTCCTCGAAGAACACCTCAAATCCTCTGTCCAATTACCAACCGGGGATGTTGCGTATTTCTAAAATAATAATACTAATTGTGAGTACCATATCGTACTCAACAAGTATTGTACGTAAAATGAGTAGCATGCATATAGCCATATAATAAGTTTATATATAGCTTACAGCGTGAAGCATCTAATTATGGAGATTATGGAATTTGAGTGATTAACAAATACATGTCCGTGTGGTTGACATGTGTTTTATTTGCACGATTAAATCTATTTGAGTTCGTCGTAGTATGAATAGCCACATGCCTTGGCCCCAAAGTCTTGGTTTATGAAGATTGAATTGCGCAAAGGAGTTTCTGTGAAGGCTAAAGGATACTCTATGGCGACTGTAGAGGGTCCAAACCATCTACTCGAGAGTCCATAGAAAAGCAATATGCTTTTTTAAGAATTACATAGTACAACACAGACGCTTACAACACGCACGCACACTCATCCATACGAACACATGCATGCAAATCCTCTACGAAGGAGTGAGCCGGCGGATCTGAAAGTTCCCAAAGTCACCCCTAGCGCTTTGTTGTCGATGAGAATGTCGTTTACCACTTAAAGCATAACGGCAGAAAAATCCTGAAATAAATTCAGAAAAATACGAGCACCCGTGGCAAGTCGAGGACTTAAACCTGGGTGGGCAGGTTGGCTAACTCTTATTCATGATGTGGACGCTAAATGGTCAAAATGGATGATATGAAAAAATTCCAGTATCACAGGCAAATCTCTCTTTTATTTAATCAACAACAGACCCATGAAAATAGGGAGTAACTAGCGTAGTGTATTTGGTATCCAGATAAACGAAAATTTAACAAATCACACAACTACACGTGAGAGCACGCACACTTAAGTAGTTGGATTCTTTCAATTTGAATACGTTATTTTTAATTTGGCTTGGCCATAAACAAGACAAAGTTTTGGCACTGCCCAGGTTTGATCATGCCCGATATTTGGTTTCAAGAGTACTCTCTTCGTTCAAAAAAGAAAGACCTTTTTATACTATTCGAGAAATAACTGTCAATAATTATAAATTAAAATATATTAATATATGATAAATAATTAGTATTATCAGAAAGATCTTTAAATCTAATTTTTTAAAATTTATTTAAAAATATAAATATTACACATATTTTCTACAAATCGTATTAAACTTATATCACGAAAACTTAAAACGTCTCTTTTTGAGACAGGGAGTGGCATATACCCTCTTCAGACACACCTTGGTCCTACTATCGGCGGCTTGATAACCAGGTGCTGCTCACCCCTTTTGCTAGATCCGTGCCCGCTGCCGGGAGAACCTCGCCACCGTTGCCCATTATCATGGAAAAGGATGGAGACCATGGCTGCGCTCGCGAGGACGGCTCCGCCCTTGCCTGGACCGGGGCCACTCGCCGGCCCTCCTGCGCACTGCGGCCGACGGCGTCCCTCTCCTTCGCCGCCGCTACCACGGCGCCCCGCGGCCGGCTCGGGTTGGGGCTGAGCGCGGCGGCGGCGGGGAGTGGGAGGGCGGCCAGGGCTTTCCCCGTCCCGCGCCGCAAAATTGTCGCCTCCTCGGTTGGTCCCCTGCATACCTTGTCTGATTGGGTACTTGCATTCACTCGACGGTCGCTGAAATGGTGAAGAGTTGGTTTTGGTTCTGCTCGTGTGTTCGAGGATTAGGGCCGGCTCGGAGAGCAATTTTCTATGGTTTTGGTAGCTCTACTTCTTTTATGTATTGGATTAGCTTCAATTTGGAGTTTGTTTACCCGAAAAAAGTACGGCTAACTATTCTCCATTTTTTTAGTTTCTCTTAGGTTTCGGATTATAGTTTCTTTTAGGTTTCGGATTATAGTCTAGTGCCTCGTGGGTACTTTATGCAGAGCAGCTCAGCTGAACTAAAGGAAAATGCACTGCGATATGTGCCAATTTTTTTTTTTTTATTTCATTCGCCTAGGCTTTTAGCATCGATTCTTGAATTCTCTACGATCATTCTGCCAGGAATTAGGAATGAGGTGAAACTGAGCTTTCGGGCTTCCTGTCGTAGTCAATTCTGAAAGTGCACCGTTCAAACATGCTCCATTTTGTAAATTATCTAGAGGACTCACCTTTTAGTCTGCTATTGATATGTAGTCACAACGTGTCCCCTGTATCATGTGTTGGACAGTGTAATGTGACCCCAATATAATGTTTTCCTTGTTTCCGGCCAAAATTTGACCATGCTTTCTTCCGACGAATGCAAGGATACTTGTGGACTGAGTGCAAGGTTGCTGAAATTATCCCGCCATGTGTGGGACAGTAGACACTTTCAGTAATTTTGCAATGGAAGCAAAGTTTTCTCTGCCAACCTATTTTCCAACGGAAACATGACGTGTGCTAATCAAATTAAATTAAATGTTTTACACATCATAGCGATACATTGCGGAATTCCATATACTTCCAAATTAGTTAATTTTGTTGTGTTAACAGATCTTCAAAACAGTGCAAAGGCAACTGGGTTATTTTCTAAAGATGTCAAGCCTAATCTAGTCCTTCCAACAATTCCTGTTGATGCTGTAGGATACCATTTTCTCCACATAAATCACAGGCTTAAGTCATTGAATAGATAGTGATAGTAGTTTCATCCATTTAGCCCCTGAAAGTCCAGATTCAGGTCATCAGTGGTTCATTTAGGGAAGCGATTTCAGATTTGTCATGGAACTCTATAAAGCCACACATGCAAACAAACTTTGTGCACCATGCTTTTCTTCACAGAAACATATCCTACACTACAGTCGTGGTCATAGACTTGTCATTTATCAGCGGTTTTATCATGAATTTACAGAATGTCTTATTTCTGTTGCCATCTGTATTGCATAATTTACCTGAGGATTGAAGGTATCACACTTACTCATTCGTTTTATGAAACTCAATCATCCTTTTTGTTTTCTACAAATAAGTCTAGAATTTGTGAAATGTTTGAATTTTCTTTTATGATGCTAATATCCTGTGACTTCAATTATGAGAAGCTGAGCACTCTACTTTCATCTAGTTCGTTACTTATCCATATTGAGACCTTTCTTAACAAGAACTTACAATCTGTAGGAGGTTGAGCAAAGCTACATTATGATCAAACCAGATGGTGTTCAGCGTGGTCTCGTATGCATTCCCCAGTTCCCCACACCCACACTTTTCCTAGTATGGTGTTATTTCTTACCTTCTTTTGTGTTTCAGTTCAGATAAAAATACTGTATCTGATGCTTATAGGTTGGAGAGATTATTTCTCGCTTTGAGAAGAAAGGGTTTTTGTTGAAAGGCTTAAAATTTTTCCAGTGCGCCTAGGACTTGGCTCAGGTTTGCTTTCCAAAGCACATCAATGTCGCAAAACTATTGCGGTTCTTGCAAAGTTACTCATCATTATCATCCTTGGCTGTCAATTATATTTCCCACTGCCACAAATTTTGGCTTTGGATCCTTATGTGTATCCTTTTTACATAGAAATACTATCCAACTTTTATTATATTATTCATCAGTTATTCAAGGTACTTAGAGGTTTATTTTGGAAATGTCATAAAACCATAGTGTCATTCACTCCTCATTAGCAAGAAAAATCCTACCAAAGCCATATATTCAATTGCCAAAACAACCCTTCTCTTAAGTGCAACTTGCATGTCTAATGAGTTTCGTCAAAACCTTGTTGACCCTAGTGAGAGTTGTGTCATAATCCCAAGATCAAGATCACCCACAAATACCACATATCACACTTGCTACTTCTACACTGGAAGTACACAAAACCATGCTATCCATTTCCATCATATATAGATGCTCCATGTGTTAAAGTTCAAATATACCTCTCTAAGTATGACTTAGCAAAAGAGACACAAGGCTATGCAAAAAGAAAAGAAAGAAAAAGAAATGGACACATGAAGGTCCATGGTTCTAGCATTCAAAAAAAAGAGAAGCTAGCCAAGTCTCGAATAAATAGAGAAGAATTTTATCAAATAGAGGAGCATCTTAGTTCATCATTTTCCACACACTTGCACATCTTGATCTAGGATTATGACATTCTTCTCCTTGGATCCTTGTTTTGACTTAACAACGTTTACAATGCAAAGTATGCTACCTTGTTTATCCCTACCAAGCTCCACATAAGCCTGATGGATGTAGGATGAAATAAGAAAGGCAAATGTTTTATGCCTTGGTGAGGATTAAGACATACACTAAGTGACTTGAGAGTGCGAAATGAGGAGTATTAATGAACTACGTGTTTTCTCTTTAAAAATATATCAAAAACCCCGAGTACCAAGAATAAGAAATAGGGAGATGACTTTGCCTCGAGAATTATTCCTTTTCTCAACCTCTAAGGATACATGTAGACACTGTCACAGAACCCATTTGCATGAACTGTCTTGAATAAAACTTTGTGTTTACTATCACCTCTGATAAGTCATAATCATGTTTTTACTCTTCTCTAACCTTTACTCGAGGATGAGCAAAGACTCAAGTGTGGGGGTCTTGTTGACGGTAATTATACCCCATTTTTCTACTAACAAAACCATTAACTAAAGACTTATTTCAGGGAAGAAACAACCAAACAAGTAGTGATATAGGTTCAATTGACTTGGTTCCACATATGCATGTCATTATTTGGTTGCGTGTACAAACAAGCACTTTTTAGGGCCTAGAGGCCTAAAGAAGAAGAAAATATGAACAAGCAAGAAATGTTCAAGCAACAAGTTTACAACATGAGCATCATTTCCAGAGAGCTAAGGAGCAAGGAGCAACAAATTTTGTGACCTAGGGCCACTAGGCAGGGGTCGGCCGACCCCCGACCTATGGGTCCAGGGCTTGCCACACCGCCACTATCCAAGTGAAGCTCTCCAAGCTTATTGTCCACCCTCAGATCATAATGTGCTACAATCCAATGCTGGAGAATGGAAGCACATGGATCCATAGGCCCACATGGAAGCAAGCAAGTGACCAAGATGACTTCAGCTGCCGGAGCCACTTCACATGACTAGTGGGGACACCATCTAGAAGCTCTGGGTGGGCCCACCTGACAATGTGAGGGTCAGCCGACCCCTTGGTGAGAGGGTTCCAAGTCAGTTGGCTTCCCACCGACTTGGCCATGCTTCCCATGTGCTGAAATTGCCAACACCGTTGATCTATGATGGTTGCATCGTCGGTTCATCCAATGGCCAAGGTGGAGAGGCATATGGATCGCTGATGTGGCACTGGAGTAGCCCTACTCCATCTCCCCTATAAATACCCCCTAGTCCTTTATTGTAAGGTGTGCAATCTTAGGAAGAAAGACTACTTTAGTAGCTTTATTATGAGAATAGAGGGAAGGGAGTGAGGAGCTTTCGAGGAGGAGTCCCGGCCTGTCAGGAATCTTCTCCAAGGTGCGCCTCAGCGGATGCGACTTTTCTTGTAAGTTTTACATCCGAGTCCTTCTAGTTTTAATATTTTGGCTTAGTACTTTAAGTGTGTTATTTTTCTTACTTGGCGCATCGCTTTACTAGTTAGAGTGCTCGAAGCTTTAGCTAATTTTCGAGTAGTAAGATTAGCGTAGACGTGGTGTCTAAACTATATCTTACCTTTGTGAGCTTCTTGTCGCACTATGTAGAAGCCTAGCGAAGAGTGACAGGCTTTGCTAGGACTTGGAGTTTCTCGCATGTGTTCTAGGCAAGTTTCCAAATAATAGCAGAGTGTGTATGGTAGCCACCTTAGTAGGGGTTCTGTCTCCTACTTTTTCACCTATCGCCCCAGTAAGGAATACCTTAGTACACTTAGGATATCATAGTCAGACTATCTCTACTAGATAGACCTCCCTATACCAAACCTTGAACCCTTTGATCACCACCTGACGATCTTAGTCTAGTAAACCACTACACGTTCCCTGTGGAAAATACGATACATGGAATACTCCCAGTAAAGGCTACATTGACTACCGTACGCTTGCGGTATATCCGTTTGCCACTGCTGGTGTCAACACACCCCCCAAGCACGGAAGATTGTCTAGTATACGTATATACATATTTAAATTTATAGCACAAAAATTGTAAATTTTTACTCATTTTTAATTAAAAAACTATGATTTTGGTAATAAGTAGTGTAATCTATACTATAAAAGAGCGAAGGAATTGGGGGGCACCCGCCCCAGACCTGCACCGTCAAGTTTTCCATCCAACAACTATCATAAAGGGCTCTTACTTATATGTCACCATGTTTTGCTTGGCTTGCGCTTACCCACGCCCACTCGCATGCAGTTTCTTTCCCCTCCCGATGCATCGGCAAGGCCACGCCGTCAACCGCTCATCAATCAAAGGGAAAAAAGCCATCCACTCGCCTCCTCCCGACGCTTCGCTTGCGCTGCCGTGGCAATTGCATGCTCATCTCCCTCCCCTGGCCCTACAGGCCACCCTCCTCTCCCTCCTGAATATCACTCTCCTCACGGTCCTCGACGCGCATTGCAGCGGCGCCCACGCCATGTGAAGCGGCAGGGCATGCGACGGCTCCTCACAACACTCCTCTAGTGCCACTGCATCCCAGCACCGCACTGACAAACTGGAGCGGCAGCAGGGGCGGCATCCGGCAGCCGGGCAGTGGAAGCAAAGCATCACCATGTCACGGATCGACAAGGCTGGACCCAACGACTTCGCCTCCGCCGCCGCCACCGTAATTCCAGTGCCCCGAGCAGGCATGGACCGATCGCCACCGGGCAGGATGGACATTCTTGCCGCTTCTGTTTCTCCGTTCTCCTCATCGTGCCCCTTTGATTGATGAAAAGAATTTTCTTTTTATCCCCACTTTTTTCAGGCCGCTGGAACCTGCGTCCTGTAATTTTTCATGCAATTGTTTTCTTGACCTCTTCTGCCGGCCAAGTTCTACCTTTAATGTCCTCCCTGGATCACTATTCTTCTTTTTCTGAATTAAATCAAAACTGTTCTTGCTTTTTTGTTCTTATTATTATAAACATACACACTGTTTGTTGATGTAATGTTTACCTACAGCAAACAACGAAGGGAGCCATAGAATAAGATTGTTTTAGGAGATTGCTCTGTTAAAAGGATATATTTTTAACCTCTAGGGTTTCAGGATACTCTGATTTAGTAGGCGCAGAAATAATTGGTAATCTGCTGCATATATAATTTTTTAACGGATGCCATCACAAATTGAACATTTTTCTTTGTGATACGTGGAGATTACACACTTCCATCTCAACCTGACATGTCCGGCTCTGATTTTCAACTTCTCTAAATAGGTGAGATTCAGATCTTATGTGCTTGAGTTCCTGGCCATAAATTGATTCAGCAACTATTTATTCTGTTGCTGTCGGTGGTTGCAGTAGATTGAAAAGCAATGGAAGTCATTTTGATGGTCGATTGCACATGGCTTGATCAGTTCAACATGTTAATCCTAAAGATAGGTTTATATATATCTTGCTCCAAACAAATAAGATTGCGAAGCCATGCACAAACCAATCATCCAATAATGTCTACACGCAATTTTCTCTATTTGGACATGTTTTAGCTCCGGGTTGACTAGATTTTTTATGAGTGAGAGAATGAGAACAATGGTGGTTAGCATTTCCATTTTAATGATGAAGCTCTGTGAGAAAGTGATATATATAGCAATAGATGTTCTTCTTGGTGCAACACAATTTTGTCGGCTCATGTTAATTCAGGTTCATTTAATCCATTTTCAAGGTGTACTAATGATATTCTAATAATGCTTTGTCCTTGCAGGATGGTTGTGGATGGTTTCATCAAAATAAGTTCCTGACGTGCGCTATTCTAACAATGCACCTCGATCAGAAAGCTAACTTGTTAGAGGAGTCAATGGCCTATTGGGCCTTAGCCCATTAGACTTAATTATCTTAGTTATTTATGTTTATAGGAATAGTGCCATATTGTCTAGCTACAAGAGGCGTTAGTCCTATGTATCCTTTATAATCATCCCATGAGGCATAATATAAATCAAGCAAGAGCAATCAAATTTGCTCGGCTTCCCTTAGGGAGCCGGGAGACCGGGTAGCCCCCCAAAACCCTTGCAACCCCAGCCTCCTCTCTCCCTCACAGCCGCTCACGCCTCCAGCCACCGTTTCGTCAACTCTCTCTCTCATCCATGCAGCCTTGCTCTTGCTTGATTTATATTATGCCTCATGGGATGATTATAAAGGATACATAGGACTAACGCCTCTTGTAGCTAGACAATATGGCACTATTCCTATAAACATAAATAACTAAGATAATTAAGTCTAATGGGCTAAGGCCCAATAGGCCATTGACTCCTCTAACATAACTCATGTTATATAGAGTGAAAAAAAAGACAAGATGAAGGCTCCAAGGTACTTTCTGAATCTTCATTTTGTTGATCAGTAATTATAAATAAATTCTCAGTGTTAGTTCAAGTAGTTACTTTTATGAGCTAATCCTCTCTTGACAACATGAACTTATAGTCAGCAGATGATTTACTGGCTCAATATGTTAATTTCTCTTGTTTGTCTTTTGATTATAATCTTGTTCGGTGGTGTAGACTCATACTGTTCCCATTTGACAGTGGCTTTAGTGTGAGGATGAGGATTTTAGTTCAACGAACTTTATATATTTCTATTAAAAAGAAGGATGTGCCAAAAATATTCAAAACCCTGATTTTATGGAGCTATTATATATTTTTATTGAAAACAAGTATGGACCAAAAATAATCAAAATCTTGACATTTTGCTTTTCCATGTAGGAGCATAACCTCATACCTCAAAAAGTTTGGAAAACACCGAACCGGAGCACAAACTCAACAAGGAAGATCTTATTCGTCTCACATTCCACAAAAATTTAGACTGTGAGTTCATTGTAGGCTATGAGAATACCAATGTAGCTCATATCGATGAGGAATATTGTTGGCGGTCCTTAACTCACATTTTATACCGCCAATAATAATATAAAATCCACCTTCAATGAAGTGCATAGGGCTTTACACTAACGTGTTCCATGAGTTTCGGTGATTGTCACTTGCAAGAAGGCAACTCCGGAAATCAACACGAATGGGCCAAGAAACACAGGAAAGCTGTGAAGTAAGAAGGTGGCCCACTTACCGGATAATTTGGGTCTCAAACATAGGCCAAAATGCCAAACATGGACCCAAGAAGTGGAAGCCCAAAACCCGGTCCAACTCCATCTCAGGCTGCAGGAGTAGGCCTCACCAAAATGGCCATAACTCACTCATCCGGACTCCGATTGGGGAGTTCCACCGGCGTTGGAAAGCTATCGACGAGGCTCACGTGCCTGCAAAAGATGGGCCCCAGCTGAGCTCCACAGGGCGCACGTGACCTGGGCGCGGGCGCGCCTCCTGGGCTGCCAGCCGGGCCCATCTTCAGTCGGTTGGCCCGTGACGATGAGAGGAGGTCAGTTTCGGTGGGGGTTTTGCATGGAACGTATGAAACCGCCCTATAGAGGTCGGTTTTGGTCCTTCCATATGAGGATGGCCCTTTTTCATAGAGCCCCCTCCTCTCCACCTATAAAAGAAGGCTCCTCCTCCTCATTCAACAACAACACTCAAGGGAGAAAAGAGCCACAAGATTAGAGTTAGAGCACCACTCCAAAGGGCTATGCCCTACTAGCTAGTTAGAGAAGAAAGAGAAATGTGAGGCATGAGAGCGGGGAGTCGCCAGGCTTGTCGGCGCCTCCCCAACCTTGTACCTCTGTGGATATTCTACTCGGCTCCCTAACGGGATCTTGGCTAAGTGAGTATTCGTGTTTCTTATAGTTTTTTGTATCTTTTGTTTAGTTGAGCCTTACCAAGCTTGTTCACGGGTTCGTCGTCCATCCTCATGGCGGATGCTCTAGTAGAGGGTTTCTGATAAAGACGAATCACCCTGTACGACGCTAGAGTAGTAGTCGCTAGTGTAGACGTGGTGTCTAGGCTAGAGGCTACCTTCGTTTGCCTCGCACTCCACGGTTGAGGGGTAGGCGGCAGGTGGTGACAGCCCTGTCCGAACTCCGTAATCCCCCACGTCCGGGTGCGGCGTAGAGCCAAAGGCCGGCATCACCTGGCTGACCAGGTGCGCTCCGGTGCCCGAAGTGAGCAAGTGGAAGTATTGCAATGCTATGCTTAGGACCATAAGGCTATGAGAATCCATCTCTACCGCCTTTCTACCTCTACCCTTGTGTTGTCCTTGGATGAACTAGCTAGGAGAAATACTACCGTTCCCTGTGGAAAATACGATACCCTGAATACTTATGGGTGAAGGCTACAATGGTACTTCCGTACGCTTGCGGATTCTTTGCATACGTTAAGAAATACCAACAAGCTTTCTCGGCGCCGCTGCCGGGATCGGTTGCTATTTTCTTCGAACCTAGTTCGTCCTCGTATCTTTTTATAAAAAGAAAATATTTTTAACTTTCTTTTTATAAATAAAACATCTCTTCTATCTCGAACCCACTACCATGAAGCCGAATTCCAGATTCTAAATCTTTTTGCTTCAAAAAAGAGGGAGTTCTTTGAGCCACAATTCTTTTTCAAAACCAAAAATTTTCATCCGGCTATGAATTCCACCTAGGATTCGTAACCCTCGTTCGAGCATAGCCCTTCTCGGTCTTGATGATGAAAATCATTTTAGACATCTCGCATGATTTTGAGGAAATGTGTTTATGCCTAAGCATTCCTGGCATGACACAATGAAATTCTTATGTGGAAGTTGTTTTCGTTCTCCCTCAAACAGGGAAACGAAGCAATGATACACTAATGCTGTAGGAAGTTTGAAAGGAGACTAGGATGAAAAGACAAGTTTATCTTGCATTTTTCCCTATGTCTCGCATCAACTCTCTACCAAGGGCAATCCTCGATTTCTAACAGAATGAGAAGGAATTCATAGGTGCAGCTGTTGGCGCAAAATGTGGCTCTTTGCGCCTCACACACAAAGCAAGCTGGAAAGCGTGGCTTCAATCGGGTGCCTGGACGGTTTGGAATCCGAAGACGTGCCAGTCGGTTTGACCTGAAAGCCGACAAGGGGTAAAACTGTGAGATCAAAAAGCCGATGACACATGATAACTTAATGAATCTACTAGATCTTGCCGAATCTAAAAGAGCCGATGACTATCTTGCTTTGCTAAGCTATCAAGCGGACGCCTGCCGCACGGCCATCTAATCGAGATAAACAAAGCATAAGCGAAGACTTCTTGATCGTCAAGCAGACGCCTGCCGCACGGCCATCCAGTCGAGACAAACAAGACTACTTGCACCATGAACTAAATCCACCGCATGATACTAGACATGATGACAAGGTTGCCGGTACTTACGGAGGTCGACGGATCGATGGCTCCTCTCGAAGAACTCGACGACACGACGAAAAGGGACTCGAAACTTGGCACAGGGCCGGTTGTATTGATTTAATTGTGTATATCCCTTTTACAATGGCCGGGGGTTTATATTTATACCCTAGGCTGAGGACAATGGACAAGCTACGTACATGACTTTCCTAATAATAATATCTAAATAAGAGGCAATATTAAGATACACGACTCTGATTTTCCCTTCTTCCAGAGCCTTGACGCTGAAGCTTTCGTGGCCGATGCACGTGTCTCTTTGTTTGGTTGAATCAGCAAATCTACACATCTTCCCGTATACGGCCATGACACCTTGCCTTCCGTACGTATCCTTTGGTTGGTTGTTAAGCAAATATAATATCTTCATCTGATCTGCCACGTGAAGGGTGTCTTCTAGAGTCCAGTGCAAACGCAGCTTCCTTTTCCTTGCATGGCCTTTTCTATCTTGTAAGTCTGATGGCCATGTATGGCACATATGAGGCACACATGCCAAATATACGTATACCTCCTTGCTTGCTTGCTTGCCTGGCTAAATAACTCCACTTCCTTGCTTGCTTAGCCTTTGGCATAATACGTATATATGCATGTATTTTCCTTTGTTGAGCTTGTCTCTGATGGCTTGCACGAGCTAACCAATTTTCCTCCTGTTTCATGCATGGACTCACGGCCCAAATCTTCACGTCCCCATCCTCTTGACTTCAGCAATGGCGGCTAAATATGCTAGTTGGCATGGGTCTCCTCAATAGTCGATCCTTAATTGCTGATATCACGAGCCTGGTGACCGCATATACACATATTTCTTCCTGCTTGATCTTGTTGATAATCAACACTGCCAGCCGATCCACATGAAGAGCTTCTAGCCTCCTTTGTCTTCTAGCTATTCTTAATCATCCACATAAATAACTCCCAGTCGGCATGTCCCTTAAAAAGTATTAAATAATATTTGCTTCCACAAGGCTAAATATGCTAATCGGCCATTTGTGCATGAACATCTTTATGGCTGATCCCAATTGTCGATCTCATAAGCCTGATGACCACATATCCAGATATACCTTTCCTACTCGATTTTCTTGGCAATCATCAGACGTCTTTTTCGCTTAGGATATCTTCTTGCCAATGGTATTTCTCGGCTGTCCAAATTTTGGTGTCAACACAGGCCCCCCTAGTTCGGAGTATGAATCTCATGCTTCGAACTATTTTAATCTGGTGGTCTTCTTCATAGAGCCAAGAAATCCATTGGCAGCAATAACTCGTTTTCTCTGTATTTCCACGACCTCATATGAAAACCCTGTAAAACAATTAATCTCCAATACATGTGGAAATAGGTCAGTAGCAAATGCATATGTGTATAAACATCACAGTTTTCTCCATTTGTCATTGATCAGGAGATGCTACAATGTCTACATCTCAAGAGTATCAGGTTTATAATTAAGATTTCTCTTGAATTTGAATAAAATAGTACTTTACTCATCCACCTAACTCTTCAACCATGGGGCTTATAATCCTCACTGAGTCTCAGGTATTCACAAAACAGAACAGTTATAGAACCGCTTATCCTTTATTCCTCGACAACTTTCATCCCGGAGTTCTTATTTTGTTATGCCTCGGTTTTGGCAGACACGCGTCCGTCATTTTTATTTCCAGGCTTTTATTTAGGCGGGCATCGGAGTACCCATTGTTTTATTTGGCGGACACGTGTCCGTCTTTTTTCCCAATTTTAGAAAAAAAATGCATCACATAATATTGCAAAGTCAAAGACCGGACTATAAGGAGATACAAGTCATATACTTAGATCAAGAGATTATTAGTGATTTATTTTCTTATACATATCATTTCCTTCGATCATCTTAGAGCTATGAGGCTATTTGGGCTTTGGGCCTTTTTTTTTTGAACTCAGTTCTGGCGGACACATGTCCGTCGTTTTTATTTCTGAGTTTTTTTTTTAGCATAGCCTCATATCCCTAATCAAAAAGAAAATGCACATACAAGATATTTAATGAATCTTGATCTTGGGTGTATGACTATAATCTACACTAGTGGTCACAACAATTTGACAAAGCTCAATATGATAGCAGTTAAATTTTATTTATTTTTTTAGTTAGAAATTCTCCGGATTTTAAGTATCTTAGAACAACGTCATAGCAAATTCTATCTCTATTCTTATTTTATAACCACCTTCAAACAAAGTTCAAACTTTATGCACCCACAGGTTTCAAAGACTTCGAGACAAATATTATAACCACTAAACTCAAATCTTAGAGAAATTAAAGTTATAAACTAGACACAGGTGAAACATAAAACAGAGCATCTATTTATTATTTCAACAATGGATAGACTGAAACATTCATAGTACATATTTACAGGGTGGAATTATTCTCAAGATTTAACTTAGCAGTTACACATATATTTTCAATTAAAAACTTAAAACTGCTGGAGAAGTGAGGATAGAGTTGCGCAAACCATCGTTGAAGATGAAGGAGATAATGAAAGTCATTTGTCTTGTCCTTCTCCATGATGGATCAGCCGATGTCACGCAACGTCTGCCCCCCCGAGGCAGGAGTTTGAGATGCCGAGCGCGTTCACTTCAAGGGTCTTCCTTGCCATTGCTTCGAATGTCTTATTAGTTGGAGGTCGCCGATTCCAGTCAATGGAATATTATCAACCAGAGTGCTTCAGTAGAGGAATGTTTTGGTAAACTACAGCATTTCCTTGCTCATGGCCGAACCACTTATGTCCATGGCTAAAATTTCTTAGAAGCAGTAATCGGCCTTTCCTCTTTCAAAATTTGGATTATTGGATAGAACATGTCTTTGCTTGCACTGGGAGATATTGTTTCTTCATGGTGTAGATCATTCTGAATCATCAGCCATTAGTGGGCCGATGTGAGGGCTATTTATTAGCGATAGGATAGCCGATGCTTTTCTTGATGCTTGCTTGTCTAATCGGCTAGCACAACAATGCCATATACTGAGAACCTCATCAGCTGTTGACTTGATATTTTTTCCTCGGCTAGCTGTCAGGTTGTCTGATTTCTTTTATCTTTGATGCAACCTCCCATGCTGCTACACCAGTAGGAGCTGATAGATTGCCCTCACCATCAGTCTACTTAATTCATCTTTGATTTCCTTTGAAAACCTGGAACGCCTAGTTGAGCACGCCATTAGGAAATTCATGGGCAGTCCCAGAAAATCGTCACGGTGACGAGGCCGATGCCGAGTGTGCCGTAGAGGATGCAGGTTCAGGCCCCCGGGCCAGACGCGTAGCTGATGCAGGAGCTCAATAATCCTTTAGAAAATCTATTACTAGCTTTTCCTGGTACTTGCTGATGCATACTGATAATAATTTTTTAGCCGAACAATCCTTATCGGCTGTTAGATTACTAACTCCGTTAGTACCTTCGATGTAACTTCTCATGTGACGAAGGTGTTGCTATCTCTTGGTATCGAGTCGTAATCAACATGGCACAATCTGATTGTAGCCGACTTCAAGCAATCGATTCAGATCTGTCTTTAATGTCGATGTCTGCCCTTTTCAGTGTTGCCAACGTGCTCTGTACTGTTGCTGGTTACACCGCAGATGTGCTTAGTCACTCTATGATCTGATATTTGGGTTTCAGGATCATCTTGGCGGATTGATCTCAAGGCTCTGTATCATTCGTACTGATAACCATTTGGCCGTCGGTGATCATCTTTATGTTTTATCCAGTTTTCATCAATGTCATCAAATAGAAACAGGTACTGCTCATGTATCTGAACTCGTTATGGTTGAATGCGGTTGGCCGCTACTCGGGTACCTTTGCGGTTGCTCATAGATTTTGCTGCCATGATGAACTGAAAAGGTCAGGTCTTTGATCTTAGAGTAAATCTTGAATGCTCCCTGTTGCTTTCTTCATCAGGTACTCTGTAGTGGATCCATCTTGAGTCTCAGGAAATCAGGATTAAAGTTCCATCTTTTACCGTGAGAGGAGATTAGTATGCATGCGTACGGAGCCAATTTTCCGATCGTGCATATGTATCCAATCCGCTGGTTACGTGCACATGCATATATCTCTGTAAGCCAGCATGATCCTGTCGTCCAACTTGCTTTCTTTATTCTCTTTTTGGATTGTAGCGAATCTTCTCGTGCTCTTCTGACAACAACTGAGTTGGCCAACAAGCAAATCTTCATATTCATACATTGAACGCGCTGTAGAAGACAAAATAAACTCGGTGACGTGTGAATGTGCGTGCATCGGCTTCAGGCCCCCCGGGCTGCGATGTGTAAATATATAGGAACTTGAGTTGCCGAGCTTGCTTCATCTTAAGGACCTTCACTGTTAGCTTTTGTGAAACTGACAGTAGTACAACATCTTTCTTCCATCGACTTCTTTTATACTAGCGCCGATTGATCTGACAAGCTATACTCCTTGGTCTTGATGCTTTTGATTCATCAGCTGATTGTTGGGCGTATAGAAACTAGCATAGCATGTGTATATGCATATGTGGCACTGTCATGCGAAGAGAATTACTAGCATCTCAGCCGATTCTTCCTGGAAGTGATCAGCCATCATTTTATTGGTAAACCTTGTCTGATGATCTCGAACTGAAATCCCACTTTTCTAGGTCATGCACGAGCGTGTAGAGAGTGTTACCATCTGATCCTTGTCCTCTGATGACTCATGTATATTCACATTGTGGTTCGCTTCAACTTACTGATCGCCACTGTAGGTCGCCGAAACCATCGGCTATTTATTGGCAAAACAGTCGATGCTTTCTCTGGATAGCCGATTTGTACTTTTGTCGATCAGCTACTACCCATGGCTTCCTCTGGATAGCCGATCACGTGAGGCTCGAAACAGTCGCTAGCTTGTTTCCTGTTCCTTTGGACTTCTAGAAACTTCCTTCAATCTTCACGCATGAACTCCATCAAAAGATCATCCTTTATTTCTTTTCAAAATGGCCAAACAACAATACCCTTTTTGCTAATATAACCTTCTTGGTTTGTGCGGCCTTGTATGTGAAACTTTCCAAATATAGATGGCCAAATATATCGATTGGCCATACTGGCATGTGAGCACCCTTAATAGTCAAGCACATGCGAGTTCGACTGTCATGTATACACATATATGTCCTTTGCTTTGCTCCTGACTGCATGTATGTTTCCTTCCTTGAATAGCCGATTATTTTGTTCAACAGCCGATTCCTTTTCTCGATTATCGGCTATCCATCTTCTTGACCCAGCATACAAATATCCACGCGGCTTCATGTATGATCTGGATTGCTCAGTGGATCTTTATGCAGTATCAAGCACTCCTTTCTATAATCTGAAGATCTGAACGCACAGCTTCGGGAGATGCTTGTACGTATGGCTTGTGACCCTGTTCTTGTCTTGCTGGTGCCTTGTGTCCTTTTTAGCTTGAAATTTCTTTGCTTGACCAGCTGACCACTGCTCCATAGTAACTTAGACATGGCTGCCAATCCTGCTTTTATATTGCCTTCATCCGATAGACTCCCGAATTTAATATCGGCTAAGTAGAATATAAAGTCCAATGAGATCGTCAATTATGCCGATGCCGATACGCAAGCTTTACCACTGATAATGTATTGGCGGCAGCCTTTATTGCCAGTGGGCTCGATGGTCGATGATAATGAAGCCGACGCCAAAGCAGTGCCGTGGAAGATAGTAACGAGCTCGGCGGCCTGCAGGTGTGTGTGTGTAGCGGGTTCAGGCCCCCCGATGCGTAGTCGACGTAGATCGAGACGCCAAGCATGCTCTAGTATTTTCTCGATGTTGGCTCCTGTGATGAACTCCTTGGTTGTGATAAACTAGCTGACATTTTCCGCTGTCCTGACTGAGCCAGACATGCTTAACAATAATTCTTTGTAAATTTTGCGTCAGCAAGTTGTTTTCCAGCCGAACTCAAATTAGATTCAGCTATCATGAAATCTGACATGCCAACAGGAGAACTTCGGTCATCTTTCCTCTACTAGATATGACAACCAGGATTGTCTTTGGGATAGCCGATTGTAATATCCTTTGAGCGGCGGAGTATAGGAGAACAATGACTTTTGATCCTGTCTGTTTTCTGACTCCAGGTGTACATGTCATCCTTGCTTTGGTTTATTTTTACTTGTTCATCGGGCATGTCAGCTGGAGATGTCTTCTTGTGCGCACACTGTATGCATAATCACATGGCGTCATAATATCTGGATAGAGACGACAGAGCTGACAACAATACCCGACGGAGGAAAACTGAAACCGATTTTGTCACACCCATCGGCTTCATGCCCTGAGTAGCTTGACGCCTGTAGTCTTCGAACTTTGTATCCCTCGTGTCGTATGCTATCCTGCACTGCATGCAGCCACCGTATCATTATTGGATTATGACCAAATCCAATGGAGGCGAAGATGATGTACTTCCATATCTTGACCATAGCATGCTTGTAGATGTATGCATCTTCTATAATTAGCTTGTTCAGCACACTGCATGTCCCTCAATTCAGTCTCCGGATCATTGCTTCTTTTGATTAACAGAATGTGGAGGACTAGCCTCATCAGCTATTTGTATTGCTCCTTAGTTAGCCGATGCCATGTTCTGAGAAGAGGAGCAAAGGGAAAGCAGCCTTTTGAAATTATACCGCATCCAACCCCACGCAGATGACACATATCAAGCTTCATGTGGTGGCAACAAATCGCTTCTTCTGGAATAGTAAACTTGGCTACAAAACTAATTTTTTCAAAAATTGCGCACGATTGCCGATTCTATAGTCTTTGAATCGGCTTTATCTGATGCATGGCGATGCATGGCAACTTCAGTAGCAAATATTAGATCGATCGACTGCATCCTAGTAACCTGATATCTTGGCAATTCTGAAATTTTTACTTCGGGATTCACTGGTCGTCATGTTCTGCACGAGTCTTTGCCACGGAGGACTTCTTCCCTGATGATCAGTGCTTTGCTTTCATGTTGCCTCCATATGACCAAAATACACATGCGTACCATGTAACTTCCAGCGGTGCTTGCCTGTGTTTCCGATCTAATGACCATTCCCCTTTATTTCAGTGGCAAATTTAGCCGATCATGACTCCATCATCTGAGGCATCAGCTGAAGTTGAATCTGAACTGGCTGGCCCCTCGGCTGATCTCCGTATATCTTCCTCATATAAGGTTCCATCAGCCTAATATCTTGATCTTCCAATTACAAATCAAATGTTGCAACTTCCTTTTTATTGACCGATTCAACGTACTGTTCTCGAGCATTACCAATCGACTATTTGATCGTTGCCAAGCAGTTTCTGGATATCAAATAATTTTTGGAACTCAATTAGCCGATTACCTCTCCTTGTTGCTTCATCGGCTATTTGCTCACCACAACTGATGCTCTTTTTTGGATAGTCGATCCATACTTGCTATTTCCTTGCTCGATCGGCTGTTGCTTGCTGACTCATGCGGTTTCCGATCACAGCTCCTAGGTTCCACCTGCCTCTGTTCAGATTTCTGAATTATCAGCTTTTGAGCTCTTCAAGGAACGCCTCGGCGAACACGCCGACAGGCAGTTCATGGGTAGCCGCAAAGAATATCGTGGCAACGAAACTGATGTCGAGGGCGCCTATGAATCCACGTGTCACCATGACAAGAAAGAACTCTGCTCCTCGCCACTTTGGACATCTCTTTATTCTCGGAACAGCAACATGTGGCTTGGAGGCAGCAGATATGATGTGAACGTGTCCAGATGTCCATTAGTCGCTGGCTATGCACGAGTAAGTAAGATATATATTCCAAGTTTCTGCGAGGTGTCCACTGGACGTGCCAAAAAGTGTGTTGGCACAAAATGTGGCTCTCTGTGCCTCACACACAGCAAGCCGGAAAGCGTGGCTTCAATCGGGTGCCCGGACGGTTTGGAATCCGAAGACGTGCCAGTCGGTTTGACCTGAAAGCCGACAAGGGGTAAAACTGTGAGATCAAAAGGCTGGAATATGCCGGTTGAGACCAGACAGTTCCATATTTACGGCCCTGAAGCCACTTACGATGATATACAGCTATAAAAGCTGTCTGCCAGAGCATGTTTATAGATTATTTGGCAAATATGAAATAAGAAGCATAAAACATTGATTGCCGAATACACATGTATGAAAAGACATGTATTAAACAGTAACTTGTAAATATAAATCTATTTAAATAACGCATGCATAGGCTAATTCAACTAGTCTGCCGCATGTCTAGCCTTCATAAACCCGTCAAGTATAAACCCAAGCAAGTTAATCCACCGCATGATACCGCTCACTATGAATCTACACCACTTCTTACAACCAGATTAATCCACCGTATGATACAATCTAATAATAAGAAGCTAAAAACATGCATGTACTCAAATAGATCTATAAATACTCACTACTCGTGTAAGCACAACCATTTTCGGCAAGATTGCCGAATTGGGGTCCATGAAGAAGGAACAGACAAGCTAACGTGATCTAAACCTAACAAAACCTGCATCTGCCGCACGATACCTAGTTCTCTTAGGGTTAAATACACTTTAACGTGCATGAACCCACAACATGTAGCAACCTAGATTGATCTAAATCTGCTATACGAGTATATGATCAAAAGCCGAAGCGTATCAATCTAGATTGGGCAAAAGAGTGTTACAAATATATAAAACATTAAAAACAACGTAACACATGATAACTTGATGAATCTACTAGATCTTGCCGAATCTAATAGAGCCGATAACTATCTTGCTTTGCTAAGCTATCAAGCGGACACCTGCCGTACGGCCATCTAGTCGAGATAAACAAAGCATAAGCGAAGACTTCCTGATCATCAAGCAGACGCCTGCCGCACGGCCATCCAGTCGAGACAAACAAGACTACTTGCACCATGAACTAAATCCACTGCATGATACTAGACATGATGGCAAGATTGCTGGTACTTACAGAGGTCGACGGATCGATGGCTCCTCTCGAAGAACTCGACGACACGACGAAAAGGGACTCGAAACTTGGCATGGGGCCGGTTGTATTGATTTGCTTGTGTATATCCCTTTTACAATGGCCGGGGGTTTATATTTATACCTAGGCTGAGGACAATGGACATGCTACGTACATGACTTTCCTAATAATAATATCTAAATAAGAAGCAATATTAAGATACACGACTCTGATTTTCCCTTCTTTCATAGCCTTGACGCTGAAGCTTTCGTGGCCGACGCACGTGTCTCTTTGTTTGGTTGAATCAGCAAATCTACACATCTTCCCGTATACGGCCATGACACCTTGCCTTCCGTACGTATCCTTGGTTGGTTGTTAAGCAAATATAATATCTTCATCTCATCTGCCACGTGAAGGGTGTCTTCTAGAGTCCAGTGCAAACACAACTTCCTTTTCCTTGCATGGCCTTTTCTATCTTGTAAGTCTGATGGCCACGTATGGCACATATGAGGCACACATGCCAAATATACGTATACCTCCTTGCTTGCTTGCCTGGCTAAATAACTCCACTTCCTTGCTTGCTTAGCCTTTGGCATAATACGTATATATGCATGTATTTTCCTTTGTTGAGCTTGTCTCTGATGGCTTGCACGAGCTAACCAATTTTTCTCCTGTTTCATGCATGGACTCACGGCCCAAATCTTCACGTCGCCATCCTCTTGACTTCAGCAATGGCGGCTAAATATGCTAGTTGGCATGGGTCTCCTCAATAGTCGATCCTTAATTGCTGATATCACGAGCCTGGTGACCGCATATACACATACTAGTATAGTGCCCGTGCTAACGCTACGGATTTATTTAGGGGGAGCACTTAAAAAACCAAACGATGATGAATTTTCTTTGGTTAAAAACTCAGTCAGACTTCACATTAGGCAGGTTCTATACATGATGGCAAATAGCTCATTCACTGTGTTTCAAAATTTACAATGATGTTATAAAATTAGACATACTAACTTAGCAAAAATACAGAACTTCGGCTGGAGTGCCAATACCAACCACAATCAGAGTGTAGACACCTTCCTCTGAACAGCTTTACTCTGCTGAATCCAATCTTCATCTTATTCTAATGTCCCATTTTTCTGACACGTTGCGATCCTGGCACCATTATTCAGAAGATTTTACAGAGTGACAAGGTGACTATGATGATAGAACACACATGTACAAGGTAAGTATGCCTACAGAGCAGCAGCACTAACCAAAGTACGGGGATCCAATATCAGCGTTGCCTGCGCTCAACTTCTCATATTCGAAAAATCCACCATCCCTCTCCTTTCCTGCAAAGAATTCACCCCAAAAAAGTTTTTTCAGCTCCAACGCACAGGAAACAATAATATTGGTGTGCAAGAGGTGTGAGACCCTACTGCTTCATCTCTATCTCTACTCCTATAAAACACCAGTTAAAATTATGCACTTCAGGCATCTGCTGATCATTCGTGCGAAGAAACAGCACGTCAGATACCTGAATCCATGTGGATTTGACAAATACCGAGCCAAAAACATTCCCTGGATATACTGCAACCTAGCTTCTAATGTCAACCGTAGGCCTAGGAGCATGTAAAGAAAAAGACTATAAAAATGTTCACATCACACCAAGCCCGATGCATTCCTTCGTGTAGGAGCATTGATGATTCAATCTCCTCACCCAATTGTCAAGCACAAGCAAAAATCATATAGCTTCGACAGAAGTGAACTAAAACTTGTTCACAAAAATATAAATGCACGAAAAAATAATTACCTTGAGTGTTAAATTAAATAATCTCAAAAGTAACTTGTAGGATTGCAGTGAGAACATTTTTCCCTAGGTAGCAGGATCATATCTCATCAGAGTCTCAGACAAGAACATTTTTATGCAAAATTTTATCTGGACAGTGGACATACATATCATAGAAAAATCTTACTGAAATACCAGAGAAAAAGCTTAAGACCGAAAGCATACATGTATCATTTATCTTTGGCAGTAACACATCTGCAGTCCTTGAGCCGTCCAAGCAATCTTGGCTGGCAGAGTTTTGCAGTTCATGATCTGGCAATGGCAGAACCAATCTGTGAGCCCCAACTCCACCGACAGCTCAGCCTGCTTCATCTCGTTTGGATATGAATCCTATGCAGCAACACGTAGTTCAATGCTGAACGAAAAATGTAAAGATAATTGATCGAAGATGCTGCATGAGCATAGTACCTAGCCTGATGCTGCTGGTGGTGGCTGCCCTCGGCGCAGTTCATCTTGTTTGCATAGGAGTTAATCAAACCATTGTATCATGCGTGCATAGGTAGTATCTGACAGTAATCTGACAGCCCCCAAATGTTTCAGCTTCCTGTGCTGACAGAGAAATAAGTTTCGAAGGTTTTTCCCCTTTGCCTTTTTCTTATTTTATGAAAGTCCTCGAAGCACCATGTGCAGTTGAACTTCATCAACCTATTTAGAAATATTGAACGTTCTTTTTTCTGAAAAGAAATATTGAACGTTCACAGAGATTAGGTACGTCATGGTTATATCATTTTCTACTACTATAGATAAAGAATTTTGACTCTTATCAAGGAAAAACATAGCCAATTAGCCATGGTATAGTTATTTCCAGCAAAATCAGAAACTATATTAAATGATACTTGCCTGCTATAGATAAAAATATTTAGAATCTTATCAAAGGAAAAACATAGCCAATTAGCCATGGTAGTTATTTCCAGCAAAATCAGAAACTATATTAAATGATACTTGCCTGCTCACTGTGCACGATCGTCGTCGTCCTCGAGCCGCCCGTGCCTGGCAGATAGTGCACAGGGGTGCTAAACCAGAGCCAGCAAAGCCGTGGTCGCAGATCCGTTGCAGCCTGCCCTCGTCGCTCCTCGCTCGGCCGCCGACTCCAGGCACAACCACTGGCAGCCATCCCTCCACATGGTTGTCCTACAGCCACACCGCCTGCCTGCCGACCACGCGACGCGACTCTCCAATCTCGGACAGGGCCACGTCGCCGTCCATGCTGCCGGAATCGCTCTCGAATTCAGCCGCCTCTTGCAGTCTTGTCGCCTGCCGGCAGGGAAGACCCACGGGATGACGGGATGGCGGCGGGAAACCCTAATCACGAGTGAGGATTGGAGCCACCGCCCCTCTGGCCTCTTTCACCCCGCACGGAAGGATTGAAAAAAAAAAATTGTCATGCCGTGGAATCGAACCGAGGCCGGTTAGACGGGGCTGGAGGTGGAAAGCGCGGCGGCAGACATTTGACTCTGGCTCGTGGGTGTACAGGCTTCCCACTCTTTTAGAAGAATTCCATTATAGATAGATTATGTGTATATATGCAGAGAGCAAGCATTTAACCCATTTAACCGTTTTTCAGGCTGTAAAGATTTTCAATCTCTTATATCCCAAACTGAGAACATATTCTTTTGTTGCATATACTTTAAATCTGAACTTTCATCTGAGAACAAAGTATTTTGTTAAATAAATAAATCTGAACTTATTAAGAACAATCGTAGGCGATAAAGACATGGATATTATAGTAGAAGGAAATAATAGCCAGTCTGATGGAACAATAGATCATAATTATTTTTTCCTTCGTAAACATACATCTATAAAGGAGCTCTTAGACCAAGTTGAGTTTTTAGTATAAATTCAGAACAATCAAATTTAAGAGAAAAGAAGGAGCTCCAAAACCTAACACATAAACAGACAGTTAGGGAGGCTGAATGATCACGGTCATTTCTAATATTGAAAATACAGAGTGCGCATGAACGACTTATAAACAAACCAAAGTAATAGAAGCATATGTAGTCAACATTTGGAAAAAGAGAAGCAACAGGAATTTGTGTGGCATGGGAGCATTATGGATGATTCGGGTAGTCACAAAACATGGTCAAAAGAGCCCACACCGATCTTGGCTTCTTGACGACACAACCCTTGGAGTTCTTGGAATCCATGGTGGCAAGGGGCTCTCTTTGGAGCTGCCATTGTTGCCATCAACAATCATGTTTCCGCCTCGGCAGCGTCTGGCTCATACATGGATTCTGGCGGAAGTACTGACCTGCCAATGGCGGCAAAGAGGAGGCGGAGGCAGCGAGGCGCAGTCGACGCGGTATCCGGCGTCGTTGGCTAGCTCTGGCGGGCGTGGGAGGATTCTGGCGGATCCCAGCCCTGGCGTCCGACGTCGTGGTCCGGCTCTGGTGGGCCGCGGGCTCCTGGCCGAAGCAAAGCTCTTTGTGGATCCCGGCTCTCTGTGGCGTACGGCCGTACGCTTCTACTGGCGCATCCCCACACACGACTACACGGCATCCAGGCCTGGTGTGTCACGGCCCTGGCGGCGGTCGATCCAGCCCTGGCGACTTGCGGCAGTACCTGGTGATCTTCTGGCTGCGGACGCTGATGGAAGAAGGGGAGGCCGACGACGCGGTGCCCGGCGTGATTGGTGCGGGTGCCGGATTTGTGCTGTGGGCCAGGGGTGAGTTTGAGTGTTTCAACTCTTGTAGAAGTTTTTCATTATAGTAGAGATTATACGACGTTAGTGATGTCGCTTAGTTAATCGCGTGTATGTCCCATCGTGGACATTGTTAAGTAGCACCAAGGATCTATCAGCTCGATGATCTATTGTGGTCTTCCTGCCCGCCACCGGGTCGTTGTAGGAGACGTGGTAGGAGACGGCCCGTCTTACTGCCTGCCGCAACAACTGCCCGCCCTTAAAAAATCGTCATCGACGTTGATGTCACTGTACATGTGTTACCTTCGAATTAGCTGATGATATGAATTTTAGAGAATACAAAGACCTGCAATTTCCGGTGTGTACATGTATACATCAAGGAAGACAATGAAAATTGGGTGAGCCTCTCTACGTGCTACAGGACCATGCAAGTTGGGTGAGCCCCTCTACGCCAGCTGGAGCCTTGATTTTTCTCTACTAAAATTCAACATTTGAAAGGGGGAAACAGAGGATTGATGAAAGGGAAAAAATTGCTGAATATCTGATTTTCATATATGCCATATGATTAAAGGGAAAAATTGTTGCATACCCCGAAACGCATGCATATGTAGATTGCAGATGCAGGAACACGAAGAGCCGTCACTCTGAAACTTAGAACTGATCAAGCAAGGCGCTGCAGGCATGCGTCGTCGTCCTGATCATCACTTGAGGAAAACATCAAAGCAGAAGAAGGGCTCCGGCTTTTCTCACAGCAGCGCCGCCTGAGGGCGTCCTCCTCGACGCAATTTTAGTACAGATAAATCAGAGATGCTACGGTCGTCATAGCAGCGATGGGCTCACGAGGACGACGGCGCCGTTGGCCGCCTTCGCGATGGCCGAGATGATGATCGGCCTGCCGGACAGGGAGCAGAAGCCTGGTCCGGTCGTTGATCCCGGCTACGACAATGGTGGCGTCGGCCCCGCGGCGCGCCGACGACAGCAGAGCGATGGGCTGCTTCGCCTAGGTCCTGGGACAACGTGGGCTGCTTCCCTGGCAGCAACAATAGAGATTGTTTCCGCGTGATGATTGTTTCCGAGATTGTTTCCGTGATTAGGGGGATTGTTTCCCTCTTGGGGAATTAGAGGCTGTGAGATAGACGTGAAAACATTGTGGGAGTGGGAGGGTGGGAAGCCTGACCGTTGGGTCAGCAAGTGAGATTTAGGCTTCCCACTCTTTTAGAAGATTTCAATTATAAGATAGATTTCTTCCTGCTTGATCTTGTTGACAATCAACACTGCCAGCCGATCCACATGAAGAGCTTCTAGCCTCCTTTGCCTTCTAGCTATTCTTGATCATCCACATAAATAACTCCTAGTCGGCATGTCCCTTAAAATGTATTAAACAATATTTGCTTCCACAAGGCTAAATATGCTAATCGGCCATTTGTGCATGAACATCTTTATGGCTGATCCCAAATTGTCGATCTCATAAGCCTGATGACCACATATCCAGATATACCTTTCCTACTCGATCTTCTTGGCAATCATCAGACGTCTTTTTCGCTTAGGATATCTTCTTGCCAATGGTATTTCTCGGCTGTCCAAATTTTGGTGTCAACAGCAGCCTAGGCTAGGTTTACAATGTTAATACATGCTGGCCTAGACTTGTCTTTACCTGATGGCATGCATTTGCATCTCTTTTGGGTTTAGACAGAGATGTTGCCCTATGCCTTGACATGACCATTGGAGGGTCACTTTTACATAAAACCATGATGGAATAGAGGAAAATCTTTGTTCATGTCCTAGAGAAGCATGTTTCTTCCGTCATAGAACCTTAACCCCTCCATAAAAAGGGCATGTCAAGCTTTGAGGAGCCCTCATCAGCCGAATCTTTGGCCTTGCTATCCTTAGATTCGTTTGTTGAGCACTCACCCGAACCACGAATACCAAAGGAAGGAATGTTTTATCCTTCGGAGTTCGCCATCAAAATTCGAGGATTATGGCAGAACCTCGAACATTTCTTGGCACATAAATTAAACATTTATTTCTAAGGAAGTCTCCTCTAACATGGAACACTTATAAGAATGGTTGTCGGAAGTGAGACGATCTTCTAAAGCAATTCAGATTCTTTCATCTTTCGTGACTATATCTTGGTCGTTAAATGGGACTCTCATAGAAGCCCTACACAACCTCATAGTCGGGACTTTTGTCATGTCACATTTCTCGGCGGAAACCCTTTTGGGAACCATGCCGCTAGTCCCGACCAACACACTCTTCAAAAGTCCATCAAGACTCATCCGAGTGTTGTGGGATTGTTAGGGCCGTGCCATTTTAAAATGAGCAGAACTAAGGTTTACTTAGACCTTCATATTTATGCCATCCTCGATGTTCATCTTCTCATAAGGTGCTCTTTGAAAATCTTGACCAGAAAAAGAACTATCTCAAGGGAGCCCTAATGAGAAGTTGAACGTTTTGCTAGCCTTATCTTGACCAAAAAAGCTACCTGTTCCAGCAGGCAAGGTTTGAGCTTCCTGTTCATCCTTGTGAAATGGAATGTCCACCTTCGTTGAAACAAGAGACATGTTCCTCTGGCCATCAAAACATTGTTCTTGATAACGGTCGAGATTCAATGTTCGTCCTTCATGATATATCTTTTGAGGACGAAAACTCCCATGCCATGGACATGCCTGAAGCAACAACTCTAGAGGCTAAAGCAGGGGTCCGCTAACGAGCATGCCACCTTCTCTTTTGAGACCTCTCATGTGTCATGCTCTCCCTTGGGATCTCTAGAGTTTGTTCCGCTTCTGACCACGTGATCCTACGAGAATCCCAACCACATCTTAATTCTTGTTTCAAAACTTTTTATAGAGAGTGATTGTGAATGCCTATGTTTATCATAGGCATTTTCAAATCCTGTAGTGGCACATGGTACTAACCTTGCAGCTTTAGCATCTTTTGCCTAATGCTTGGTGATTAACACCACTTTTGATAGCTGTAAGAGGCAATTCCTGCAGGTCCAGCTTAAGACCATAACTTAAGCACTACTGGGAGATACCCTGGATTATTTTTTAAGAAAAAGCAAGGTCATGTTTTCAAGTTAGTATGCACCCTCGGGTATTCCTATTGCTAACCATCTCAGGTTGAGAAGAAAACGAGTCATACAACACTTGCAAACGAGGAGCGACATCAATTACAAGCCTTGATTCTCTTAGGCGATGGAACACACTCACAAGGGAATCCTGACGCTACACTTGACTTTTACACAAAAGTCCAAGTGTGGGGAGGAAAGTGAGAAGCCCATGTTCCACACACACCAAGAGACACCCGAAAAAAAGAGAGAAAAAAAGAACGAGAAAAAAGAAATAACAAGAAAAAGAGAGAGACAAAAAAGAAGAAATAAGAGAAAAGAGAGAGAGAAAAAATAAGAAAGAGAGAGAAGGGAAAGAAAAAATGAGTGGTGAATTCAAGTTGATGTCGCCTTCGCCTTGCTAAAAAAGAAGACGAAGAGAGGAGAAGAGAAAAAGCAAGGGTTCTCTCCTTCCCTAGACATTTGCTACCATCAAGGCCCATGGTCCATGCATACTAGTTATGTGTGACCTAGGTACACACCTGAGCTAAAATCCATGGCACTGCGGTGGCAAGCCCAAAATTTCCATCAGCATACGCCACCGGTGAGTACGCTCAGGTAAAGCAAAGGTAATGTTCACTAACTTGTTTACTCATGCTTGTCTCCTTGTGACCATCCAAATTCATGCTTCTCATGTTTATGTCATATGCTCTATGTTTGGGTGTGCTCGCATGTGCGCACATGCAACACATCTACAGGCGTTTTAAATTAAGCATGGGGCTTAGGTTAAAATTGCCTTCTTTAATCAAATTTTGACTTGGTGTTGAAATTTTGGTTAATGAACTTGAGTTGTTGCCGTAAACAATGGGAAGTAATCTGATATGGAGATGAACCAAGGTCTATTTTGCTTTGCAACTTAATGTTAACCTTGTTTGAGTTATGAGTTGGATGAGCAAATAAGAATAATAAAATAAAAATAATTAAGTAATAATAATTTGATTAATAAAATTCTGGCTCCCCGATATTCCAACCAAGAGAGCCCTTGCTCGTTTCTTTTTATTTTCTTCTTAAATAAAGCAGTACAAGAATAAGTGTGGGGGAGATCTCTCGAGCAATACTATCACACACATTCGAGATCTCTCCAACACAATGCACAACATCAAGTGAACAAGGACAAAACAAAAAGGTTCAAGAGAAAATCGATCGACCTTTCCGGTTGAACCAAACTACTCTTGGATTTACGTAAATCCTTCATCTTCAACGATGGTTTGTGCAATTCTACCCTCACATCTCCAAGGTTTTGAAGTTTTAAATTTTTAAAATTAAAAGACAAAACCTTTTCTCTATGCTATCCTTTGATATGATTTGCATACTCTTTATTCCTCGCTATTCCTATGACTTGTGAACAACTATTATAGGGACCCCATTTTATCTAAGTAATTGGAGTATGTGATATAGCTGGATGATTTGAACCTTGCTCTTTTTATGAAGAACTTGGGATTTATTTTAACAAAATAAAAATGCAATAGCATGCTCCTCAATAATAAAGAATTTCCTACCAAAGCCATATGACATGATTCATGTTTGCAAAACCTTTAGTCATATGCTACTTGTCTGATCATTGAGCTTAGTCAAATTGTTTGTGACCTAAGAGAGATTATAGTCATGCACCCATGATTGAGACACATGTACACCCACCAAATAAAGAGCCGACTCTCACACTAAGAGTTGCGCACAACATACACCCATTCATCCACCAAAAATGCCAACTCTTACCCTGAGAGTTGTACACCACTCCACCAAATAAAAATGCCGACTCTTACCCTGAGGGTTGCGTATTCCTTATCCACCAAAACTACTCCTTGCATCCATCATGACATCACTCCATTCAAAAAAAATTCTCCAATTTCCAAAGAGAGTTATAGGCTATTCTAAAAAAGAAAAAAAAAGAGATAGGGACACATGAAGGTCCCAAGGCTTAGAAGAAAAAAAAGATGGGGACACATGAAGATCCCATAATTTTAAAAAAAAGAGAAAAAAGAGAGAGATCCTTTTATAGCCCATACTCTTCCAAAAAGAATCATCCATCCACCTATAAAGAGAGTCATGATGCATGGAGTACCAAAAATATTTTGAATTAGGAAGCATCCCTTATTCCACACACTTACACATCTCAATCAAGGTATATGACTTGTATCTTCTTGTGGTTTGGTTTTTGACTTAGCAACATATGTGATGCAAGTATGCGCACCTTCATACCTACCCCAAACTCCACTCAAAAGCTTTAGTGATAGGTTATGAAAGGCAGGCACCTTCAAAAATGCCTTGGTGAGGAACCAACCACAAATATAAGCGACTTGAGAGTATCATCTGAGGAGCAAGGCTATCTTTTCTTTTTACAAAACCATTCAAAAAACCTAAGTTTCTGATATGACTGATGCAAGGGGATTTGAATCCTTGTTGTTCCATTATTCAATTACCTAAGATAATGTGGTAGACAATTCAAAAGTTCACAAGTGCAGGTGAAGCATGGAATATCTTGTATGCAGGTCATATATCAAGGAGTTGACCCATCTTAGTCCTGAAACTTTACTCGAGGACAAGTAAAGGCCTAAGTGTGGGGAGCTTATTGGCGGTCCTTAACTCACATTTTATACCACTAATAATAATAATATAAAATCCACCTCCAATGTAGTGCATAGGGCTTTACACTAACGTGTTCCACGAGTTTCGGTGATTGTCACTTGCAGGAAGGCAACTCCGGAAATCAACACGAATGGGCCAAGAAACATAGGAAAACTGTGAAGTAAGAAGGTGGCCCACTTACCGGATAATTTGGGTCTCAAACATAGGCCAAAATGCCAAACATGGACCCAAGAAGTGGAAGCCCAAAACCCGGTCTAACTCCATATCGGGCTGCAGGAGTAGGCCTCACCAAAATGGCCATAACTCACTCATCCGGACTCCGATTGGGGAGTTCAAGCTATCGACGAGGCCCACGTGCCTGCAAAAGATGGGCCCCAGCTGAGCTACACAGGGCGCACACGCCTCCCGGGCTGCCAGCCGTGTAACACCTCCAGTGTTAAGCACTAATTAAACTTGCTTAAGCATGTCATTATTTGCATAAGTAGGCATTATCATCATGTTATCTCGTGTATGATTGCTTATCCTGATAAAATAGATTATCTTGGATGAATGCCCGCAAATGATGTTGGTAGTATTAATTATAGTGGTGATATATGATTGAGAATCCTCCTATAGGATTACAATTAGGTCTTGATAGGTGTTGCAACTCATCTTGGTTAGATGTTGCAATTAGTTGGCTTGATTTGGATAATTATGCTTGGAGGTGACTTGTTTGACGTATTGAATGTCTTCATTGGTTTTATTAAAAAGTGTTTCTCGGGCACTTCAAATGCATTTGGGGTCTAAAGCTTTTAGTTGGGAAATTTTATAAGGAATAAAACTCCCAAAGTCCACTTTTTATGAAAATGGGTGGAAGGTAGTAAATTTTAGCGAAAAAGACCAGCCTAGGGGGCTGTTTTTCCATTTTATGGATTTTAGAGGGTGTTTTCTTTGGGAATTTATATTTCCAAAACTATGCAGAATCTGACCAAACTTCCTTAAGAGAAAATATTCTACTCTTCAAGGCGAACATTTTTCGTGTTGAAAGTTTTTGCTAGTTCTGCCTAGTTTAGAAGTTGTAGCCGCTTTGAAAACCATGCGCAGTCACTTTTAAAAAGTAATAAAAATAATTTTAGTGGGACCCACCTGTCATCCTCACCAAGGAGAGACAGGCAGGCCCCGTGGCCGCTCTGCCCTGCCCGATTGGGAGCATGGCCGCCGCATGGCACGGCCATCCTGCTCGTCCTGGCCACCTTGGCCTCGTGGAGGGGGACGCCCGGCTCCTCCCCTCATTCATTTCCCCTCTCCCTTCTCCATCACTCCTCTCTCTGCCCTCTCCTGCTCGCCCTTTTCCTCGCGCAACCGAGGGAGGACGCGGCAGCGCCATTGTCGCCACCGATGGCTCGCCGCTCCTTGCCCCAGCTCCACTATAGCCACCGCCGCTCGCGTCATCATCTTCGCCCTGCTCCGCGCTACGCTCGCCGCCACCCAGTTACCCAACCCGACGACCGGCGCGACTCGACCGGTCGGTTCCACCATCGCGGTCGCCGCCGTGCTCACGTCGCTGACCCGCTCCGGGCCTCCGCGGCTGTAGTCGAGCACAGCTCCGTCTTCACCATCGCCTCCCGCGCCGGACGCGCCCCTTTCCCGGCCTTGACCGACGCTGTACGCGCCCACAGCCGGAGCCGAGCTTCCCCGCGCCGCCGGCTCGTGTGGCCAGGGCGCCACGGGTGAGCTCCGCCCGAGCTGGGTGCACCAGCGGGTGCGCGGGCCCCGCGCGAAGCTCCGCCGCTGCTCCGTGGCCGCCGACGAGCCGCCGGTCAGCCGGCACGGCGAGCGCCGCGTCGTCCTCCATCTCCCCCCCCGCGCAGGGACCCCCTGCTTAGAAAGAGAGGAAGGTGAGGGGCTGCTGTGCAAATGTGCAAGACACATAGAACTTCATATCCATCCTTATGTAAATCTGGAGAAACTTGGGGGCCTATTCGTAAAGTGTCTGTCTTATTCGAAATTAGGAAAAGAATTTCCAGAAAATGTGTAAATGCTTGTTTAACTCAAAACTTGCTCATTTTTAGTCCAAATCGAGTGATTCAACTTGCAATATTTTTCTTATGAGGTGTGCTATGCAGTAAAAATATGATATGCCATGTTTGTGAAACTTTGCTGTGTAGATTTAATTAATTCTTGATTATGGATTTATCTTGGGAAATTCATAAGTAATTCTAGGATGCTCTGAAAAATGTGATTCTTATTCCTATGATCTTGTATTGACATGCTCTTGCTGTTGAGTGTTTAAGATGGTCACTTGTTGTGTAAAAATATGAAGTTGTAGTTCAATGGTGATTTAAGGGCTATGTCGGAAATAATTCACAAATCAATTGTGTAGGTATCATATGAAGTTGGTAATTTTTGTAGGCTCATTATATGCTATAATGTAGCCCCTGGTGCAATGAGATGCATGATTTGATTAACTTTGCAGTACAAAGTATTTTTAGGTCCATTTAATTGGGCTGCCTTGTGATTTTTGTGTAGGACAGTGGGTTTATCCAAATCAGGTGAAATTTGGATGGTAGGCTAGATTTGTCAGGTGCTTTATGCTGTAATTTTCTGGGGATTTTATGAAATGTCGAAACAGCAGACCCTGTTATAGCTATTCCTTAATTTGCATGAAATTGACTTAATTATTTAGTTAGTTGGTGCCACAAATATTTTTGGGGTTGTTTGAGATGCATATGAGCTGATGGTATGATTGGTTTGGGTCAGTTTGTAATCTAGAATATAATCCACTTATGGTTCGCTTATAATTCAATTATGAAGCGTGCAGGCAACTAGTTGGTTTTAGTAGGTGTATGGCAAATGATTTGTGTGCTAAATGTGTGGTGTGATCATTGTTGAGTTAGTGGTTGATTTTCTACTTGTGAATATTTAAAATGGCTCATTCATTCATTCATGTACATACATGATCATCATTCATACTTGCACTTGTGTGCATCAAGGTATATTGTATAATGATAGTTATACCTATGCACGTGCATCATACAGGATCGCGGATAGGTCATTCGTCGTGACACCCAGAGCCGAAGGACGAATCTTGCAACAGGAGGTGCCAAGAGACGAGGAGCCAGACGTGGACCTGCCTGAAGTTCCCGATCATCGAACTAACTCGTCGAAAGAAAGGCAAGCCCCGGAGCATTTCTCCTACGGTTTGCAAACATCACTTGCGTCCTTTTATATGTTTAACGCATTAAGTTGTAGGAGTTGCTTGGAACCGTTGCTGCATTTTATCTACTCCTTGTCCACTTTATTATATCCTTCACCCTGTTAGGTCAGGATCGATATAACTGCTTAGCCCGGCTTAATTTAGATCGGTAGAAGTCGGGTGATTTCCTATCACCTGCGAGCTATAGGTGGTTACCAAATATTTATATTGGCATAAGATGGAACTGTTGGATATAACCAAGTGTGTTGGATAAATGGAGACCGGGCGGGATGTGGGGCAACAAGACATGGGTCTTGTGTGCTTGTAGTTCCCGTCTGTGTCGATTAAGGACCGATCGTTGTCGGCCCTCGAGTCATGTTGAACGCAGCCCCACATTTAGTTGGTATCATGGAACCACGAAGCCTAGCAGCTCTGTTTGGGCCGGTGACCGAAATGTAGGCAATAACACCGAAGGATGGGGGAGTGGTCAGAGGCCCGAGTGATCGTGGGCAAGAATGTTCTGAGCTACCTGGCGTCGTACCGTGGGCAGACATGTCTTGAGCGACCTGGCATCGGACAACCTCTGGGTGTAGAATAGTCCATAGCGGTCCCGCGACTCCACCCGAATAGTACCAACGGTGACCTGTAGCTCACTTTAGCGAGTGAGTGTGGTTTGTGTGGGGCATATCTCGCCAGCTGGTTAGTAATCGATTCGAATCGCCATCACTCCTGGACAGTGAGTACTTGACTTGAGCTTCGACCTCGTAGTAATACTACTATGGAACAAAAAGATCTTGGTTATGTGGATGGTGTTGGATAATGCCGAATGGAGTTGGTTACTATTGATTGCTTATAAGAACTCAAGTGATTGCTATTAGTATAGATGCTCACCTAGTATGAACATGTTATAATGATAAGCGGTTGCTAAGGTAAAATGAAAGGTTCACATCCATACATATCTATAATATGATAACTTGAGCTTTTATGCAAAATGAGTCAAGCCAACCCACTATAAGACCTTGCATACCACACCAAAGAGTCTTTATTCTCTGGTTTAAGACGGGTAAGTCTAGCTGAGTACCCATGTACTCAGGGTTTTATTCCCACTTGTTGCAGATCGTACGACTTTTGCTGTGGCGACAAGGTGGACCTGTATCCCAGTACGGGAGGATTAGACTTTGGGCAAAGTCAACTCGCATAGCTCTTCTACTTGCTGTTGTTGGATGTCGACCCTGAGCTGGCACTGTATCTAATTAAATAGGTGTGAGTGTGTTTCCAAAAGCATTTTCTTCCGCTGTTTGTTTAAACTGATTTGTAATAATTCTTATTTGAAACCCGTGGTGTAATTATTCTATTTATGAAATGTAAGATCGGGTGAATTGTAACTGCTGAACTGTGCGATCCGGGTGTGTCGTTGAAAAGTTTGAAATCCTTCGAGATTTCACGGACTACCGGGCTAATATGATTGCGGTGTACTACTTAAGCTGCCACGGTGGCTCGATTAGTGCACAGTAATTATGTTAGTTGGTCGGTTCTGTTACAAGCCGGGCCCATCTTCAGTCGGTTGGCCCGTGACGATGCAAGGAGGTCGGTTTCGGTGGGAGTTTTGCATGGAAGGTACGAAACCGCCCTATAGAGGTCGGTTTTGGTCCTTTCATATGAGGATGGCCCTTTTTCATAGAGCCCCCTCCTCTCCACCTATAAAAGGAGGCTCTCTCCTCATTCAATAAAAACACTCAAGGGAGAAAAGAGCCACAAGATTAGAGTTAGAGCTCCACTCCAAAGGGCTATGCCCTACTAGCTAGTTAGAGAAGAAAGAGAGATGTGAGGCGTGAGAGCGGGGAGTCGCTGGGCTTGTCGGCACCTCCCCAACCTTGTACCTCTGCGGATATTCTACTCGGCTCCCTAACGGGAACTTGGCTAAGTGAGTATTCGTGTTTTTTATAGTTTTTTTGTGATCTGGTGCCTGAAGTGAGCAAGTGGAAGTATTGCAATGCTATGCTTAGGACCATAAGGCTATGAGAATCCATCTCTACCGCCTTTCTACCTCTACCCTTGTGTTGTCCTTGGACGAACTAGCTAGGAGAAATACTTCCGTTCCTTGTGGAAAATACGATACCCTGAATACTTCCGAGTGAAGGCTACAACGGTATTTCCGTACGCTTGTGGATTCTCTGCATACTTTAAGAAATACCAACAAGCTTTCTCGCTGGACAGATGGGGTCAATGACTTTTGTGTCCCTTCTCTTGTTTTGTGCATGCTATATTTGGTACCATCATTCGGAGCCTAGATAGGGGCTGCTAATGTTACATTATATCATTTCCTAATGAAGTGTGTAGCCATAAACAGGAGCGAGAGTAAGGAACATATAGCACTGTAAGAATGCATAAAATCTTGTTCGGTGTCCAGGCACTCATATTATAACTTGTTATGGATTAATCCGTATAGCTGACAGATAATTTCTTAATTGTTGTACCTAGCACTTATTTTATTTCTCTATTAAGATATGTATTACCATACACTTCCGGCAGAGCATTTCTACTAGAGTAATTCAAAGGATACCACACGTGTGTGCCGTACTTGCATTTTCACTAGATTAATTCGTAACGCACTACACGTGAGTGCCGCACGTGCATTTATGCTAGTTTTTTTTAAAAAGCTATTGAAACATATTATTATATGTTTTAGCATACTAAAAAATGCAATCACATAGCATGTGTGAAAAAACAAGTTTTGATAATTGATGGCATAGCTGGTTGCTAATGGCTTTGCTAAGTGTATGTAGAAGTTTAGCAATCTAGGTGGTGATGGAGCTTGGAGTTGGACATGGTGATGACCACATGGACATGGTGGACTTGGTGCATGGTCAATCTCCAAGGAGAAAAGAGAAGGCCCATGAAGATCTAGGCAAAGGTATAACTTGATAGGGCTTTCTGGTTTGGTGATCGAGACACTATAGAGAGTGTGATAACATTTAGGATATATAGCCGTCTAGGAAGCGCCACAGCCCTTGAATCAAACCGACTTTGATAAATGATTATTATTGATCCTCAAAGGCGGTGGAGGCAGGATCCACGAGCTCACACCCGATTGGTGGAGCAGGTGGGGCGGCCGCCCAAGGAGGGGTGGCGCCTGTGTCATCTGACTGTGGGCCCTCCCCTCCCGAGGGTCGCCTTCCGAGTCTTCAAGAGTATTCTTTTTGTATATGTGGCTCGTTTCTCTCTATGTAAATCTGACTTGTGGGCCTCCTTTGGTTCTTTTCTGATAAACCCCAGCAGAAATAGACATTCAACAAAACTTATAGAATTCTGTTAGTGTAACCCCTATATCTAGATAGTATTTATGTTTAGGTCCTTTTTCATGCTAGGTTGATGGTTCAAAATAATACTTATCTACCGCAAACAAACAAGAACAAGACCAGAGAGTGGGATACATGACATGATTCCCGCTAGCTACATATATAGGGCTAGCCAGTCGGCAGGTGAAGCTAGGAATGGCCACAAGCGACCATGCAAAGAAAGTCAAGCGCCAGATGAAGAAAATTGATTGTCGGCGGAGAAAAACCGATGCCAAGTGCCCATGCCAAGTGCGAAACACACGGACATATCTAGGAGTTGAGGAAATTATATTTTATATCGAGAGAAAAGTCGTCAAGAATGGAGGAAAAGTCTGTCACATAAAAGCGACTCTTTTGTCACATACCATTCCTATTTTTGAATTTCCATTAATGAAACAAAAATATAATAGTTCATACCAACAAGGAAGGATCGGATATCGAGATTAGACTGAAAAAGAAAACCATGTCTAGCTACTGACTCATGAACAAGACCTAGCTACCGTGGTAAAGAGTCATAGAGGAAACCATGTTCACCGTTCCAAGTCAAGCTAAAATATCAACTACTCGAGATATCATAGGCCAAAAAGCAGCTCTCAACTTATTACATACCAAAAAACCAATGACCAACGCACAGTCTGTCTGTGTCCAGCATAACGAGATCTCCAACTCATATTCGGCTTGGTCTTGTTCATCTTCGCGGTCTTTCTCCATATCAGTCACGGCGGTTCATATTGTTGACAATTATCCCAACAGCCATGTGGTGATCAGCAGCATGACAAGCATATCACAGTCTTCTCCGTTTAGCTGTATTTGTAGCAGACTACTGCTACCCCTTTCTAAAGAACTTTTTGCCATTTTGCAACTATGTAACCAAAACCAATATTTTTGTAAGTTCGAGAGTCTATTTGTTGCACCAAGTATCAACTATTTGGCGATCCTAAGCAGGCAGTCGACAATCCCAGAGTCAGCATGATTGCTTGCAAGCGGAGAGGATCGGAGGCAGCTAAGATAGGGTGTTGATGGTGAAAGTCAATATCATGACGGTGATTCACATCTACCAGCCGCAAAGAAGTATCATCCTTGAATAGTACTTGGAGTTGGAGGGGATATTGGCCAGCAGTAAAGAAGCAGGTTGGCGTTCTCACCCACTTCCTTTTGAACAAATTATCTTTAGTTAATTAGGGAGTGCCACACTATGTCACTATCAACAACTCTGGTGCAACGACTACGACCGATCAACTACCAACTCCATACAACTCGGCACTCACGGAGTCAACTAACTCGGTTGAAACCATAAGCCCAACTCAACTCACCATTTTTTAAACAAGGACAAACCGGGAAAAAACCTTCACAAGTACAACAAACTGTGTCAGAAGACAAGTCAACACTTACAATTTGTAGATGGAGGGAGTAAAGATCACATAGAAGATCTGCAATATTAAGTATATTATTTTCAATCGAATAATAAAGATCTGCTCACAATAATATATTCAAAATAATATATTTAATTTTGCAGTCATATCAAATCTATCACAATGAGACAAAGATCACATTAGAAAAATGGATAGACCCCATAAAGTCTAGCGATTCTGATTTCAAGAAAACTTTCCATGGATTGTTAATTACTAATACCAGTGGCGGATCTACAGGGGGCTAGGGTGGCTCTAGCCCCCCATACCGCTGCAGATCCCCTTGAGCCCGCATGGAGTCCCTGCAAAAGATTCCACCATGGCTGCTGAGTAGGAGGGGCTGAAAATGTCAAACTTTGCATCTGGAGGTTGAAGACACCACTGTTTTTGTTGGGCCAACGAGATAACAGGTCTTTTCATTAATCCCCAAGAAGGCCTTTTCTTGGGCTAGGTGCTTCCTCTCCCTGGGCTGGCCCAAGCCGGCCAGGGATGCAGGCACCTTCAGCGCCCAAGCGCCGCCAGCACAGTGCCAAACTGCCAATCAAGAAAGTCCATCTCCCTGTTTTTGCTTATTTCTTTTACCTTATTTGATGGTGTAGATTTGAGGATACATTAGCTAGGGTACGCTTGAAGTTTACGTCTAATTATATCCATTTTACCAATTTTGTTAAAATTTGTGATTGGTATTGCTGAAGAAATATGAACTAAAAACTTTGTATACAACCAACAGTAGACCTTTTGCTATACCGATAATTTTTCAGCCACCCCTATAATTTGATCCGCCACTGACTATTAGTGCCACATGTGTTGAAAAAGACGGACGTGTCATTTGACAACAACAGACAGGAAGCGACCACCAACCAGGCCATCCAATCCGGTAACGGAGCAGAGCATCATCTCACGTCTGTGTCTCAAAGTCCACATTGTCTTGTCCTAAAGAATACAGTGAGTGTACTTCTGCTCTCGACGTCGGTTTCGTCCCCTACTTGACTACTTCTTGTGTGGTGTCTATATAGCGATGGCCCCCGACAGTCACAAGCCACCTATCGAGGACGACGGGTCAAAGTGTCAGTGCTCCCTGCCGAGAGCAAGTCTATAGAGGGAGGTGGTGACCGGGGTAAGTGCAGCAATGGCGGCCGGCGACAAGAAGAAGACAGCGTGCGTGACCGGAGGGAACGGCTACATCGCCTCCGCGCTCATCAAGTTGCTGCTGGAAAAGGGCTACGCCGTGAAGACGACGGTCAGGAACCCCGGTTCGGTCCCTACCTTATAAACTAAGTTTTTTTTTCTCGTTCCTATTTGTCTGAGCATCAGGTGAAATATTTCATTGTTGTCACAAGAATTGACGCGCAAATTTGGAATATTGGAGTGCTAATCTTACCTACATACATCTGGAATCGAATCCTGTATTAACAAACGTGACAAATATGCGTCAACTGCTGCAAGCTGTTCATCACGATTCCAATCATACCAAACGTGCTTGGCCGTTTTGATTCTGAAACCGCAGATGACATGGTCAAGAACTCCCACCTCAAGGACTGCAGGCGCTCGGCCCCCTGGAGGTCCTCCGCGCCAGCCTCGACGAAGAAGGCAGCTTTGACGACGCCATCGCTGGCTGCGACTATGCTTTCCTCGTCGCCGCTCCGATGAACGTCATGTCAGAGAATCCTCAGGTAGCGTCTGTGTGGGCCGTGGCACAAAAAGAGGGCAAAATGGGAAGCCCATCTTCCCAAATACGAACGATTTTGGATACAGGTTGTTTCAAGATTATTGCTCTGAAAAGGAAAAATAAAGCTCCACTGAATCTAGTTTGACAGTAGCTTCTAGCAGTAATACGTGTTGTACCAGTAGACATTGTACATTCACTGCGAAGCAGTGCTCTACCAGTAGACCTCAAAGCCTGAATCTAACTCGATAGCGTCATGGCAGAAAGATCTGATCGAGCCGGCTGTCCAAGGGACTCTCAACGTGCTGAGGTCGTGCGTGAAGGCTGGGCCGGAGGCATTCTTCCACGCAGATGTTGCCCGGGCATGCTCAGCAAGTCTCCGGCATCCTTGTACGTTGGTCCGGGGCATGCTCTGGCTAGATGCATTCCGGCCTCCTGCGGTGCCCATGGCCAAGAAATCAAATCGAGGTCGCAGCAGAGCACTCGAGCAGTTGTTGCCCGAGCACGGTGTGTAGGTTGCGACGTTATCGAGCCTGAGCCCCGTGCGCGCGGGCACTCCAACACAGCATGTGGATTGGAGTGGATACACATGTATCCATTTGGATGTATTCCGTTGACATCAATCCATATATGTTAGGATGGATTGAGGTGTAATTTATTTCAAGTTCTACTCTAATTCACCTTAGGTTGATATCAAACCGAATACATCCAAGAGGTTATAGTATATTTATTAGAATTCATTCGCTTTAAACTTAGCTAACCAAACATGGAAGCACCATAAACTCCGATCCACGAGGGGGAGAAGTGGAGTTAGGAAACAGCTCCACGATATTTTGAACGAACTTGTTTTGGAGTACAAAGCATAGCAGTACCATTACTATGGCAGAATTCCCAAGGCCTTGCCGTAGTCTATCATGTCGTCATACATACCATCCAGCATCTTGTACTTGTAGTCGAACCCTTCCTTTACCAGTTTCCCGGACGACACGCGAACTCTGGGCTTCTCAAGCAGCTCGCCGGAGCTGCAGGCAAAGTGGAAGCACATTGTAAATCACTAGTCATCGTTCGGCCGTTCGTCAGTGCAAAGCAAGAGCTCGGCGGATGTGGATTCTTACAGCAGATTCGTCTTCACAGTGTACTGCGGATACTTTGTTGGCTTTGCCCAGGAAAACACGCACACGAACGTGAGGTGGAACAAGAACACAATTGATTTTCCGGCGACGAACGCCGCCGCGACAAACTCGCCTGTATCTTGGCTCTTTTCTTTATTCACTCGACTTGGCAAATTTGTAGAGAGGAATACAGGGGCTACATATAGGCCAAGGACACACCAGGACCTTCATGCCATGATCCGCATGACACGCTCAGTGATGTCGAGAGCCCCTAGCTCGTACGGACATCATGGCTTCTCCATGCAAACCGGCAACCACGCACACCATTCACTCTCTAAAATAGCACCTAGCCTCGACCACTGCATGCCATCCCTGAGGGCGCAAACACGAGACTTTCCTAACCCAAAATAGACATGCACTAAACTAGACCACAAAACCTCCATGCGCTATGCACGCGCTAGACACTATGCAGTGAACTAGTCCTAGCAACCGAACTAGTCCTAGCAACCTCGCTCCATGCACGACACACGCGCTGGACCTCGCGCTGCAGCTCTCCTGCAATGGCGCGAACACATACACAATACATGCGACACCACCACGTCGCATCACATTGATTATATTGTGGTTTATTCTAACAATCATCCCCTAAACCATGACACCCCCAACGCCCAACCTACATGAGCGGCTCGTCATCGACATCAGCAAGGAGGGCAACTTCCTTCTTTTTCCCTGGGCAGTCCTTGGCCTTGTGGCCACGCTCGTCGCACTCGAAGCATCGCCCTCGATAACGGCTCCCATTACACTTGCTTCCCGAGCTCGTGGTGCTACGATTGTCATCGGCATCGTCATCAGTGTAGTCATCGTTCCGGCGAGCTCGCCTCTCGCTGCTATCACAATGAGCTCCCTCAGCGCGGTACGCCCGCTGCTTGCCGCAGCGCTGACACCGGCGATCCTCCCACTGCTCCTCAGTGAGAGCAGGCGCCCGACGCCGTCCGCAGCCGACTCGATGATGCCACCGCATCGCTCGTCCGCCACGCGGAGCCGCCCAACGAGCTCGTCAAGCGACATTTTCTTCAAGTCGGTGAACATCTCGATGGAGCACGCAATCTGGTTGTACTTCACTGGTACAATGCGCAACATTTTCTTGACGACGCGCTCATCCTCCATCTTCTCCCCCAGTGCGCGCAGCTCCGCGGCGAGGGAGTCGATCCGCATGGCGAAGTCGTCGATCGCCTCGTCGTCCTTGAACACCGTGAGCTCGAACTGCTTGAGGAGGTACTGTGCCTTGGCCTCCTGCACGCGCTCATCGCCCATTCGCAGCGACTTGATCGCCGCCCATGCATCCTTTACGCTCTTCTTCGTGGAGAGCCCGGACTTCATCTCCGGTGGCACCCCACACAGGATGACGGCCAACGCCCTACGATCCTTGCAACGCTCGGCGTTGCCACTCTCCATGGTGTCCCAAAGCTCCAAGCGCTCCATGCTGACTTGCATCTCAAGCACCCACTCATGGCGGTTCGTCTTCGTCAGCTTCGGGACCTCTCCCATGCTGCCGAAGATGCGCTCCACCACGGTGCGTCATGGCGAGTCATCGTCAATGGAGCCTGAGCCTTTTTTCGACATCTCAACCTAGCTCCGATGCCAATTGTTGGCTTTGCCCAGGAACACACACGCACATGAACGCGAGGTGGAACAAGAACACAATTGATTTTCCAGCGACGAACGCCACGGCGACAAACTCGCATGTATCTTGGCTCTTTTTTTATTCACTGGACTTCGCAAATTTGTAGAGAGGAATACAGGGGCTCCATATAGGCCACGGACACACCAGGGCCTGCATGCCATGATCCGCATGACACGCTCAGTGATGTCGAGAGCCTCTAGCTCGTACGGACATCACGGCTTCTCCATGCAAACCGACAACCACGCACACCATTCACTCTCTAAAATAGCACCTAGCCTCGACCACTGCATGCCATCCCCGAAGGCGCAAACACGAGACTTTCCTAACCCAAAATGGACATGCACTAAACTAGACCACGCAACTTCCATGCGCTACACACGCGCTGGACACTATGTAGTGAACTAGTCCTACAACCTCACTCCATGCGCCATGCATGCGCTGGACCTCGCCCCGCGCTCTCCTGCAATGGCGTGAACACATACACAATACATGCCACACCACCACATAGCATCACATCGACTGTGTTGTGTTTATTCTAACATACTTCTTAGTCAGGAAACGTGCGAGCTCGAGGATGGTCGTGCTGAGGCAATGCTTAATTGCAAGCCTGAACTATTACTAGAGAGAGGGTGTCATCAGTCCTCCTCAGGTAATGGCTCTTGGAATGCTAAACAAAGCTACGCTCTAGTGATGTCGCAAGATATACCCAGTGGTAACTCTGCAAGCGCACGGAGACCGATGTAGCACTTCCCTAGGATGAGTATTCTAAGGTTTATATCGTACCCAAGGGAAAGCGTGCTAGAGAAGGTAGTAAGAAGAGGAGTCCTATCTCGAATAGGTTCAACTAGTGTAGCGTGGATAACGGAGAGGTAGAGGAAGGTTGATGTGGTTCTGGATAACTCTAAGATAACTAGTGTAGTGTAGCTAGGTGGGAGGACAACGAGTGAGAAAAGACTTCTATGACTCTAACTCTACGTCTGTGGACTAATCTAATCTAATAGTGGACATACACTAAAGTAGCAAACCTTAACTACTTAGCTGCTGGGGAAGTCAACTGCCGTAGGAGGCAAAACCCCTACTCAAGCGGACCTTTGGCTTATGGACGCCCTATCAACCAAACCCGACGCAAATAGAACCTAATGAGAAGCGCAGGCCTGTCACGCTCACCGCCGCCCGCTATTATACGTCAGAATGAGTGGTGCCATTCAAAGGCAGGTTTTAGCTTAAGCATCACGCTTACGCTAACTCCCACTACTCAGACTAAGTATACGACCTAGCCCAAGCACCGTATTACCGGCAGAGAAAACAACCAAATAGACAAGACTAACTTATCTAGTGTACAACTACTACAAGACAGACTAGAACACTACAACACTACTACTAGAATAGTATTGCACCAAGTAAGTACTGAAAGTAAATACTCAGAGAAGTAAAGGAAAAGTAAATATATTAAATACTGAAAGTCTTACAAGAGGAATACCAGACTCTCCAGAAGACGACTCCGGAGACTCCGAGCTTCTCTCGACTCAACTCTAACTCCCACACTAGACTAACACTAACACTTATGACTGGAAACCTAGAGCTAAAGTGGAACCAACATGTCTAGAGTGGGTGGCTGCATCCTCTATTTATAGGGGAAGGTGGAGTAGGGGCTACTCTACCGCGATGTCAGCGATCCGTGTGATGTTGCTTCTTGGCCTTTGGATCAAACCGACCTCCAAACCGACCCTGAATGGACGCCTTTGATTTCCCACACATGGGAAATGTGATGGAAAGGTCGGTGAAGTGTAACCGCCTTTAGGAGGGCCACAACCCAAGTCGGTCGACCTAGGATTCCCTCCTTTGGGGCCACTTGGCATCTTCTAGAAGCTCCAGAAGGTCGGTGGAGCAGAGCAGGTAGGTGGGACCCACCAACTCCAGGTCGGCCGACCTGGACTTGGGCAGTGGGCCCACTAGCATTGCTCCACTGCTGTTCCCACATGTCATGGAGTTCCTATCTTGTCCATCTTCGGTCTGGTTCTTTCAGGTGGGTCCATAGATCCTTGTATCTCCATCTTTCACCCTTGAACAGGAACACAAGTGTGATCTGAGGGTTGAGATGGACTTGAGTGTGATGTTCCTGGATCCTGGAAGTGAGCCAGCACCTGGACCACCCCAACCCCAGGTCGGTCGACCTGGTCTTGGTGGGTCCAGGGGCTCATTTCCCCCTTAATCTGAATGTACCTACATCAAATACTTAAGAGTATATGTGGAACCTTTTAGTGATAAAAGATGCCTATGCTATGCCATTCTTCCTCTGTTCCCGGCTTGCATTGTTGACGGTGTTCTGATGAGTGAATTTATAGTTTAAATACCGTCAACAAGATCCCCCAAGCTTAACCTTTGCTCGTCCCGAGCAAACAATTAAACTTAGTTTTGTTGGATCAGGAGTTGCTGCAATGTTAACATTTCTAGAGTACCAGGCATGCATCAAAATATTTCACTTAAGCATGGAAAATTTTGCTCTAATAGATCTCACCCATTTTACCTTGGTCCTTCTTGGGGCTTATAGCTCTTTCTTTGTCTTGGGTGATTGAGAACAGAACTGTTAGACATTGAGCACTATTTTTCTCATTCCTTGCATGCATCATACCGGAGGTTTTTGCAATGGTTTTCAAAAAGAATTCTTAATGTTCCTCAAATGGTACTCTCATGTCACTCAAGCGGTATTTGATTCCTCACCAAGGCACATAGAATATTTGCCTTTTTCGAACCATCCTACTTCTAATCAGGCTTTATGTGGAGTTCAGGTAGGTATGGCAAGGAATTAGCATACTCACAGTGCGTATGTTGTCAAGTTAAGAAACTTGGACCTAAGAAGAGAAATGTCATACCCCCAGATCAAGATGTGTGTGTGGAATGAATGAAGGATGTATGAGAAAAATGATGGTGAGAATGAATAGGTTGCTCCCTTATATGATACTATCTCTCTTTCTATTCTAATGAGACAAGGCTAGCTCTCTTCTCTTTTTTTATAAAGGAAAAGGGAATTGTCTATGGAATACATGCTTGGTTTGCCTAGCCTTTAACTTTCTTTTGTGTCTCTTCTAACCATTGATACTGTAGAGAGATTCTAAAACTTAGAACTGGGGAGCAACCTACATGGATGGAAATGACATGTATGGAGATGCGTACTTCTAGGATAGAAGTAGCATGCGGGCAAATGTGATTAAGTACTTCCGGGTTAGAAGCAGCATATTTGGTGGTGTGTGGTCTTCATCTTAGGGGCATGACAAACCTCTAACACAGGTTCTATAAGACTTAACGAAACTCAACGCAAAGTAAGTAGCGTATGTAGAAGGCTTTCCATCATGATATATATATGGCCGTGATAGGAAATTCATTACCATTGAGGAACAATTAAGATTTTAATCAGTTTTAAAATAAATACTTCGATAATCATGCAGGCTTAGAATAATATTATACCAGCTCTTGTTTCGCCATCTCATATCTCACAATCACTTAGACTCAGTTTAAGCATTTGCAACCCATAGAAGTATTCAGGTTCATGGTGATATCCGGTTGAGCCAAGTGATCCATATTTTAGGGAAATATCAATTTGCATACTAGGTACCAGAGAAACATAAACAGAGCAACTATTCATCATCTCCAAAAGAGAAAATAAACATGCATGACATACTTATAAAGAAATAGAAACTATTGTTATTATTATTATATATATTATTATTTTTTTTATATGCAAAGGAACAATGTATAAAACAAACTAAAAATTGTGATAATTTAAAAGAGCAAGAATACTTACCTTAGTGGGGGAGAGAACCTCCCCCAAGCTTGTCTCTTCTCATGCCTCTCACTGATAGGGATGATGTGGTGGAAAACCATATGGAGGCTGCTGTGGATATGGTGGAGGATATTGTGGAGGTGGAGCGTGTTGCTGTAGTGGAACCAGAATGAATGGGATGTTTTGTGGTAGTGGCCTCTGATAGTGTGCATACATTCTGTTCCAGATAATGTTGTTGTGGGTCTGGAGGTCTTGGAGGACTTGCTGGGTTTGGACTGTGGTGTTGTGCAAAGCCTCATGGCCAATGCGCAGCACATCAATTTGTACAGACAGTAAGTCCGTGTCGAGGCGTTGCACGGGACCGTGTATCTTGCGAAGAAGAACAAGACATTTGGCCACTATGGGCACCAGACCTGTGTCCAGACTGGGATGTTTGCATTGCACTGAAGCTCCCCTCATAATCACTGTCATCATCATTACCTGTAGTTCATGCTCTTGCATGTGTGCGTGGTCCTGCAAAACTCATGCATCTCTTGCACATAGGGAGTAATGGGTTGCCACTATATATTTTTAGTTCTTCACATGACAACAAGATTGTTTCAGTGGTGTTATGGATTTTAAGAAAAGTATGTCATTCTCTCCTCCCACAATATATCCCCCTTGGATATAAAATCTTTTACTCAAGATGGTTCTAGGGGTTAATATGTATCTATCAAAATTGTTGAGCAGATTAAGGCGCATGCAAAACTTAGTGATCATAGAAGTAAACTCAATGGGCCAATTCCTTGGTGGGGAGGCTGCCCATAACCAATGTTTAGCCATTTCTACCACTCGGTGAGATTGGGATTTTGTGAACCATGGCATAAAGAATTCTAGCATCAATTTCTCTAACAATTCTTATGTCATCCGGGGGAACAAGGTTAGTCCAATCCATTGATGCAAGAAAAGTAAAGTAGGATTGCAAATGTGACTAGTGCGTGGTTGCCAAGTTGCATATTCTTCCCCGGTGATTTCATGCCAAAACTCTCTCTTGTCACAAGTGGTTAGTAGCATGTAAAATGTTGGTGTTTGCAGCATCAAAACCGAGACAAGTAGAGAAAGCATCCCATGGCAGATCAAACTCATTATTAAGCACTCTAAAATAGATTTTATCTTTTGTTATTCTTAGGGTGCTTAGGAATTCTAGAGTAAGAGTTTTGCTCCCTCTGACCTCCGAGAGGTCCCAAAAATCATCCCACCCCATGGCATTAAAACTTCTGTGAATTCCTCCTCCATACCTGTGTCTTGGAGGAGTATATGAGAGAGTACCTTAGTGTGTTCAAATTTGCGATCTCGGAGTTTTTCAAGTCTCTCCATCTCATCGGGGGTGAGCCATATGCCGGTCTCCTGATCTTGAATTTTCTCGGGGATGGCCTCTTCATTTACTTGAGGTGGTGGAGATGGCATGGCTTCCCTCGATGCATGACTCCTAGCATCATGCATGGAGGTGTTCTCGGAGCTAATGGAGATACGCTCTTGGGATGAGCTACCCCGAATGATCGACCTCTCCCAAGCTTTGGCTTTCTTCATGCTTATCAGAGAAACACGAAGAACACAACTAGAGCAAGAGGGGTTAGTGTTCAAAGGATTGACTTTCTTACCTTGATTACCTCTCTTGCTTGTCGGTGTGATGAACTTTTGGATGGCAAGGATGAACAGAAAATACTTTTGGATTTTTATGTTGGAGAATAGGATGGTTAAGGGATTTGAGAAGGGTGTCGACTTGTTGCTGTTTGCTTGAGGGTGCAAGTGCATGTGTGAGCTTAGGAATGAGGAGGGAAGTGAGCAGAGGTGCTGGAGCCCAACCTTGTAGGTCGGTCGACCTGCCCCTTTGGAGATTTTTCTGTGTGGCTTTAACAGGGACAAGGTGGAGGGCAATCTGATCAAATGAAGGTGCTGGGTGGCCATAGCCCTGGTCGGCCGACCTACCCTTCTCCTCCAAATCGAAAACAAACACCTTAGGAGCCATGCCATGGTGCCAGGATAAAAATCTATGTGCTGCAAGCCTCCATCATGGGTCGGCCGACCCATGATTCCTCCCCCTTTGCTTTGTGCCAAAGATGATGGTGAGTGGAGGTCACTCCATGTTGGGTGCAGCCACAACATGCTTCTTTCTCACGTTGGATGGTGGTGCATGGCATCTCCCTTTCTTGGGTAGAGTGGTGAAAGGATGGAAAGCAAAAGAGAGGGGCAAGATAAGACAAGGTTTGGTTGGCTTCATCCTCATGGGATTCTCATGGGAGAATTCTTCTCTCATCATTTTGTGATTAGCTTAGTGAGTTGATTAATCTTGCTTAGCTTAAATTGAATGTTGGTTAGAGCATAAGTGGGGTTAGGAAAGAGAGATGAGGATTTGTCATTAATGATTTTCTCTAATCCCTAGGTCCCCTAATGGTCAATGCCCTGACCTTATTCTGCTAAGCGAGAAGATGAGATAGAGGCACTGGCTCCTATAGTGCAAGTCGAAAGCCACCTGTCTTTCTTCCTTGCATCACTCATCCTAGCACTATAGGACCATAAATGCCAGAAGCTGGAGGGAGGTGGGCCCAACCTCCAGGTTGGTCGACCTGGGGTTGGCCTCCCCCAAGCTCTGGTGACACTCAATCAAAGCAACATAGCAACGTGCAGTTGAATTCCTTTGCTTAAAGTCACCAAAAATTTCCAAGTTAGCTTCATCTAGGTTTTTTAGTAGGCATGTGAAGCAATCCATGTCATGGTGATCAGATTTTACTTTGGTACAGACATGAGCATGGCATGGTGTAGATGGAGCAAAAGTGGGTAGGTGGACCCACCAAGGACAGGTCAATCGACCTGACCCTGGTATCCATCTGGTGCTCAATTTGCTCAGCAGGTTAAGCAGAGGTTGATTTTAAAGTTTTTATGCACAACTGTGGTCGACAGTAACAGGAGTGAACTAAAAATGCTAAAAATTAAATGCTAGAAGTAAATGCTAAAATTAAAAGTCAGAAAACTCACCTTGGATTGACTTACCTAGATGGAAGAGCAGTTGCCTCAGGTCCTTTCAACAGGACCTCCTCCTTGAGGTGGTGTAGAAAAATTCTTGGGAGGAAGCGCAATTTTTCTCTTCCATATTTGCTTGGCTTTTGCCCGTGGCTTTGAATTTGCCTTCTTCTTGATGTGTGTCAGGGCAATAATTTTAGCCAGCTCTGTAGCCAAGATCATTGAGCATTGCTCAATTTTTTGCTTGAAGTTGAAGGTCTCCTAGGCCCCATTGATAGTGAATTGAATTTCTCCGGCTCCGACATCAATATGTGCCTTGGCAGTGCTGAGGAATGGTCACCCATGGATGAGGGGGACCTTCTTGTCAACTTCCATGCAAGTACTACGAAATCCATGGGGACGAGGAAATCTGCGTATCTTGACAGGGATGTTTTCAGCTACTCCCGCTGGATGGCGAATCGACTGATCCGCTAGCTGCAAATATATTGACATAGTTGACAAGGTAGTATAATTCAATTTGTCAAAGACTACCTTTGGCATGACACTGACGCTTGCTCCCAAGTCGCACAGTGCATGCTCGAAGTGTTGTGTCCCAATGGAGCAGTCAATGGTGGGACACCCTAGATCCTTCTTCTTTTCCGGATATTGACTTCGCTGCACTCTTCTGTTAGTTTGATTACCTCGGTTTTAGGTAGTGGTTTCTTGTTGTTGAGGATGTCTTTCAAGTACTTGGCATGGGTTGGAACCTGCACAGCATCAAGTAATGGAATATTGACATATAATTGATGAATTACCTCAACAAATTTGCCGAATTATTCGTCGGTCTTTTCGTCCTTGTCCCGGGGAATGGCATCAAGAGGTTCGTATCGTAGAATTCATGCGGTGCCAATTTCCTGTTGAACTTGGTACTTTCTTCTTTTGATGGAGGCTCTACTTCTTCTACCTTGTCTTCTTCATCCTCCTTGTCCTTTCTTGCAGGTTTCCTGGTCGTGTTAGGATATGGTGGCTCACGAGTGGTCTTACCCCCTCTCGTGGTCACAACATTTGAAGAATGACAAGAATTGACAGAAGATGAAACAGAGGCAGCAATCTGAGCAATTTGCGACTCTAAGATTCTGTTGAAGTTTTGTTGCTCTTTAACCGAAGAAGCTAGAGAGTCCATTTTAGAAGTTGGTAATTCAAGAGTCTTGTCATATGCTAGCAACTTTTATTCATGCTTTCATTAATTTTAGCCTGGTTAATGACAAGATCTCTAAGTGTAGGCCAGCTGGGTTTTTGAACATTACCTTGGCCTTGGAAGCATGGATTCACCCGCTTTGTTGTGGTTGCCCTTGTTGAATGCGGAGACGACCTCTGGAGTTGCTTCCTGCGCCTCGCACCTTTGGATTGTTTCAATGGCACATGCTGAGGCGTGTTGTTGGATGGCCTCTCGATCTTTCTTGAAGTTAGATCTTTCTTCTACTTTCTTCATCAAGAGTTCCATCTTTTGAGAGATGGCATTTACCTCCTCGATGGTGTGGGTGCCTCTCTTCTTGGGTTTAGGATGTTCATCATTCCACTCTTGATTTGTCACAATGTTCTTAATGAGTTTCTTTGCTTGAGCGACATTGAGGTATGTGAATGATCCTCTTGCAACGGCATCTAGGTGACTATGGGCATCTGGTGTTAGCCCATGGTAGAAACCTTGGATAAGAGCCATTCCTTAATTCTATGATGGGGGCATTCCTGAATGTAATCTTGGAGACGTTCCCATGCTTCAGGAATAGTCTCTCCTGCCTACTGGTGGAAGCTTGAGATTCTTGCCCGCAGGGCTGATGTCTTGCCCATTGGGAAGAACTTGGTGAAGAATGCTGTGGCACACTTGTTCCATGTGTCAACATCTTCTGGCAAGGCATAGAACCACTGTTTCGCCTTCCCAAGCAGAGAGAATGAGAATAAGTGACGACGGATGGCTCCTGCTGTGATTCCTTTGATGGCAATGGTGCCACACACTTCCAGAAAGTTCTGAAGGTGTGCTTTTGCATCCTTGTGTGGCTTCCCACTGAATGTATTAGCTTGCACCATACGGATCAGCGATGGCTAGATCTCAAAGTCGACATCTCCAATCTCCACTTGCGGTCCCAATGAGATCTGGGTCACTGATGGAGACGAGAAGTCGGCGATGGCCTTGCTGACTATCGGCATTCTGATTCTTGGTGCTGAGCTTCCTCCCTTGAGTGAATTCAAGTGTAAGCTAGATCTCCGATGGTGGACTAGAAAAGATCTAGACTACCTTCGGGAGATCTCTGAATTGGCTACTGCGGTTGCCTTGAACTATAAATCACTCATACACTACCTGGCTTCACAATGAAGAGAAATACAGACAGAGATAAACTTCCTACAACTAGTTGATTTCAAGTTGATGATATTTTACCGGATTCGTTCTTACTACGAATTTCTAGGATATGCCTTCCTCGGCAACGGCACCAGAAATGCTTGTTGGCAATTCTTAACGCACACCGACTAGAGTAGAGATAATGTGACGAGTGTGGTGCCTGATAGCAATGCTTAATTGCAAGCCTGAACTATCACTAGAGAGAGGGTGTCACCAGTCCTCCTCAGGTAATGGCTCTTGGAATGGTAAACAATGCTACACTGTAGTGATGTCGCAAGATATACCCAGTGGTAACTCTGCAAGCGCACAGGAACCGATGTAGCACTTCTCAAGGATGAGTATTCCAAGGTTTATATCGTACCCAAGGGAAAGCGTGCTAGAGAAGGTAGTAAGAAGAGGAGTCCTATCTCGAATAGGTTCAACTAGTGTAGCGAGGATAACGGAGAGGTAGAGGAAGGTTGACGTGGTTCTAGATAACTAGTGTAGTGTAGCTAGGTGGGAGGACAATGAGTGAGAAAAGACTTCTATGACTCTAACTCTATGTCTTGGACTAATCTAATCTAATAGTGGACATACACTAAAGTAGCTAACCTGAACTACTTAGCTGCTAGGGAAGTCGACTGCAGTAGGAGGCAAAACCCCTACTCAAGCGGACCTTTGGCTTATGGACGCCCTATCAACCAAACCCGACGCAAATAGAACCTAATGAGAAGCACAGGCCTGTCATGCTCACCGCCGCCCGCTATTATACGTCAGAACGAGTGGTGACATTCAAAGGCACGTTTTAGCTTAAGCACCACGCTTACGCTAACTCCCACTACTCAGACTAAGTATACGACATAGCCCAAGCACCGTATTACCGGTAGAGAAAACAGCCAAATAGACAAGACTAACTTATCTAGTGTATAACTACTACAAGACAGACTAGAACACTACAACACTACTACTAGAATAGTATTGCACCAAGTAAGTACTGAAAGTAAATACTCAGAGAAGTAAAGGAAAAGTAAATATATTAAATACTGAAAGTCTTACAAGAGGAATACCAGACTCTCTAGAAGACGACTCCGGAGACTCCGAGCTTCGCTCGACTCAACTATAACTCCCACACTAGACTAACACTAACACTTATGACTGGAAACCTAGAGCTAAAGTGGAACCAACATGTCTAGAGTGGGTCGATGCATCCTCTATTTATAGGGGAAGGTGGAGTAGGGGCTACTCCACCACCACATCGGTGATCCGTGTGATGTTGCTTCTTGGCCTTTGGATCAAACCGACCTCCAAACCGACCCTGAATGGACGCCTTTGATTTCCCACACATGGGAAATGCGATGGGAAGGTCGGTGAAGTGTAATTGCCTTTGGGGGGCCACAACCCAGGTCGGTCGACCTAGGATTCCCACCTTTGGGGCCACTTGGCATCTTCTAGAAGCTCCAGAAGGTCAGTGGAGCAGAGCAGGTAGGTGGGACCCACCAACTCTAGGTCGGCCAACCTGGACTTGGGCAGGTGGGCCCACCAGCCTTGCTCCACTGTAGTTCCCACATGTCATGGAGTTCCTATCTTGTCCATCATCAGTCTGGTTCTTTCAGGTGGGTCCATAGATCCTTGTATCTCTATCTTTCACCCTTGAATAGGAACACTAGTGTGGTCTGAGGGTTGAGATAGACTTGAGTGTGATGCTCCTGGATCCTGGAAGTGAGCCAGCACCTGGACCACCCCAACCCCAGGTCGGTCGACCTGGTCTTGGTGGGTCCAGGGGCTCATTTCCCCCTAAATCTGAATGTACCTGCATCAAATACTTAAGAGTACATGTGGAACCTTTTAGTGATAAAAGATGCCTATGCTATGCCATTCTTCCTCTATTTTTGGCTTGTTGATGATGTTCTGATGAGTGAATTTATAGTTTAAATACCGTCAACAGTGGTGGACAGAGTAAGATAAAAGAGTGAATTTATAGTTTAAATACCCCCTAAGTAAATACTGAAGTAAATACTAAGCAAAGTAAAGAAAGACTGATATATTGATAAAAGGAAATTCTTACTCAAAGAGAAAGATAAAAGAGCCGTACCAGACTCTCTAGAAGACAACTTCGGAGACCCCGAGCTTTGCTCGACTCGACTCTAACTCCCACTCTAGACTAACTACTACTCTTACTCCTTGATCTTCCAATGCATGGAGAGATGGTTCTCAAGGGTGGAGGCATCCTCTATTTATAGGGGAAGGTGGAGTAGGGGCTACTCCATAGCCACATCAGTGATCCGCGTGCTCCTCCTCCGTGGCCCTTGGATAAACCGACCTTAGAACTGCCTCAAATGGAGGGTGTTGATGAAGCTAACACATAGGAGGCATGCATAAGTCGGTGGGAGGCCAACCGACTTAACAGCTCACCATGGGGGGTCGATCGACCCCCCTATGGCAGGTGGGCCCTGCCACCTTCTTCTAGAAGGTCTCCCCACCTATCACAGGAAGTGGCTCCAACTTTGGTGAAGTGATTGTCACGTTGTTTACTTCCTTGTGGGCCCATGGATCCATGTGCAATGAGCTTCAACCGTTGAATGAAAACATAAGTTGATCTGATGGTTGAAATAGACTCCAGGGACCTTGCCACGAATCATGCTTCGAAGCTCATGCCAGTGTGGACCATTTGTGGGGTCAGCCGACCCCTATAGTGGGCCCACCTGAGCTTTGGTTTGTGTTCCCTAAAATCAGAAGCTAAGAGTACAAGTGGAATTAGTTATTGATAAAATATGCTCATGATGCTTATTCTTCCTTGAAACCGAGGCATGGTGACGGTGTTTTGAGTGTGAATTTTTAGGGTATATTCACCGTCAACAATGATGACATTATAGTTGTGATAGATAAGAGAACAAGTAGAATTATCATGAGAGTTCTGAGAACAGTTAATAGAATGTGTAAGATCAACTTGAATGCTGTTGAGCCAGTGTGTCTTCTTGCAAATGCTAGTGATCAGTCATGGCTATGGCATGGCAGATTAGGTCATGTTAGTTTTCATTCTTTGAAAATGTTGGTTGAAAAGTAGATAGCAGGGGGGATACCTCTGATTGAGCATCCAGATCAGGTCTGTCAATCATGTTTAGCAGCTAAACAAACTAGAACATCGTTTCCAAAATCTTCTAGTCGGAGTGCGAGATGAACCTTTGGAATTAGTTCATGTTGATTCGTGTGGTCCTATCACACCTAAAATTGTTGGGGGCAACAAGTATTTTATGCTTTTGGTAGATGATAGCACTAGATGGATGTCAGTTTCTATTCTGAAATCAAAAGATCAAGCTTGTTCTGCTTTTGTGAAATTCAAGGTAGAGGCAGAAAATAGTTTGGGCCATAAGATAAAAGTGGTGAGATCTGATAGAGGTGGGGAATTTCTAGCAAGAGTGTTTAGGGATGTATTTGAACAGGCTGGCATTAAAATGCAGGTCACAACACCCTTCTCACCACAACAAAATGGTATTGTTGAGAGAAGGAATAGAACTCTCATGGAGATGGCAAGAGCTTTGCTAAAAAGCATGAGTGTGCAAGGATGTTTTTGGGGAGAAGTAGTGAAACACTCAGTACACTTGTTGAATAGGTTACCAACAAAGGTGATGGGGTATAGAACTCCATTTGAAGGGTGGGCAAATGTTTTAAGGTTTTTGGATGTAGGGCAAATGTTAGGCCAGCAGAGCCTCATTTGAAGAAGCTTGATGATAGAAGCATTCCTATGGTCTAATTTGGTGAGGAGGATGGCAGTAAGGCTCACAGATTGTACAATCCAGAGACCAAGAGAATAGTAGTCAGCAGGGATGTCATCTTTGAAGAAGCAATAGCTTGGGATTGGAACTCTGAATTTGGTGAAAATTCAGACTTCTTAGTTGATGAACGTGGAGCAAATATGTATCAGCCATGGGATGATTGTTATTTTGATGGTGGTAATCAGAATGGTCAACAATCAGGTCATGTAGGGGGAGCTAGAGTGAGAATGCAATGGAAGCACCTAATGACAATGGCTACAATCAAGCAGTGGCAGATTTAGTTGAATCAGCAGAATGCTCACAGGGCAGCACTATTCAAGGTCAGACAACAGATGCAGCAGCTTCAGGAAATGCAGGTGCAGGGCATGTATCAGCAGAGATGGATGTCTGGGATACTGTGGACATGAATTGACCTATGATAGTGAAGTAGATGCATTGCTAATAGTCATGGAAGAACCATCTTGTTACCAAGAAGCAGTTGGTGATGGTGAATGGATCACTGCCATGGAAAATGAAATCCATTCCGTCAACAAGAACAAGAATTGGGAGTTGGTGAAATTACCAGTTCATCACAGGCCTATAGGGTTGTAGTGGGTATTCAAGTTTAAGAAAAATGCGAAGGGCAAGTAGTGAAGCACAAAGCTAGGTCAAGGTTGCTAAAGGGTATGTTCGGAAGCAAGGAATAGATTTTGAGGAAGTATTTGCACTAGAAGTAAGACTGATTCTCGCATTAGCAGCTAACAGAGGATGGGAAGTGCATCACTTGGATGTGAAAACTGCATTTTTGAATGGTGAACTCACTAAGGATGTGTATGTGTCACAACCTAAAGGTTTTTGTGAAGGAGGGGCAAGAGAAAATGGTGCTCAAACTGAGTAAGGCTTTGTATGGGCTTAAACAAGCTCCAAGAGCCTAGAATGTCAAGTTGGACGGCAGTCTGAAAAAGCTAGGTTTCAAGAAGTGTGTTGCTGAACCAGCTGTGTATACCAGAGGTGAAGGTCTGTCAGCTTTGATTCCTGGTGTTTATGTTGATGACTTGATAGTCACTGGTGGTGAGCCAAGAGAGAGAAGTCTTCAAAAGGCAAATGACCTCTGATTTGAGATGAGTGACTTAGGAAAATTGTCATTCTATCTGGGAATCGAGGTTGATTAGATGCAAGACTTTATGACTATCAAGCTGACTGGTTATGCCAAGAAAATACTTGAACAGTTTGGGATGTCCGAATGCAATGTAGCTATGTTTCCTATGGATCCTGGTGCAAAGCTAGATGCGTATAAACAGGGAGAGAGGGTAGATGCAACACATTACAGGAGAATCATTGGTTGTTTGATGTATCTACCGCATACTAGGCCAGATTTATCTTTCTCTCGTTGGAGTGACAGCCTGTTCATGGAGAAGCCTACTAGGAAGCATCTGAATGCAGTTGAGTAGATAATGAGATATCTGAAGGACACTCTGAATTTTGGTTTTGTGTACACACAGAAGTTGAAGCCGGAGGTGTTGGTGGGATACACTGATAGTGACAATGGAGGTGATGTTGTGGGGAGGAGTATAGGTGGCATGGCATTTTATCTGAATGATGCATTGATCACTTGGAATTCCCACAAGGAGAAAACTATAGCCTTGTCATCCTGTGAGGCTGAGTTCATGGCAACAACAGCTGCAACCAAGGAAGCCTTGTGGCTCGGGAATATGTTGGGGGAGATCACAGCTCTTTGAACCAAAAGCAAAGTGAGCCTATATGTGGACAACAGCTACGCCATAGCACCGATGAGGAACCCCGTGTTCCATGATCGAAGCAAACATATCGATGTAAAGTTTCATTTCATCAGTGAGTGTGTGGAGAGGGGGTAGATTGTTGTAAAGAAGGTGCATACTCTAGAACAGAAAGTAGATGCACTGACAAAGCCAATGCCTTCTGTCAAGCTTGGAGTGATGAGACACATGTTGGGTGTTAGAGAGCTTGAGGGACAACAGTCTTAAGGGGGAGATTGTTGGTGTAAGCCTGCTGTCGTCTGCTGATGTGAGAGTCGAGGTGGTAACCATGGAGCTGGAAGGGCAGGATTCTGAATTAGCCTAGAGCGGGAACGGTTGGTACCAAGGCGGTGGTGACCGCGTCTACGATTCAGTTTCTGCAGAAACAGTGTGTTAAGTGTGAGTTTGTATCGGGTTTTAAAAGTTTGTAAGGGTGTAATTGTGAACTTTATCTATAGGTATATATAGCTGGATGTAAGAGGAGCGGATGCGCGCCTCATATGTGTTGTAACCTCTATTGTACTCGGATCTATCAATAGTGAAAAGGGGCACTGTCTCCCTGGGGTTAGGGTTCAGTTGTAGGTTATGTTCATCTGAGTTCATGCACGTTCTTGATTGTTAGGCATAGCCACCGTGTAAATCTGTGTGTGATTGTCGATCCTAAGACAACACTAGGTTCCTTTTGTCATGCCTAGATCATCATTGGACGGGCTCAGTTAGTCAGATTACTCAAGTATGATGGACGGGCTGAGCTGCGACGCCCTCACCTTTGAGTTTTGACCAGTATTGTAAGGAAATTAATTGCAGCTCTTCTTTTGGAATCGAGTTAAGTGCCTCTAAATTCTCACCTCTAAATTCCCCTAAATTTAGAGTTGCATATATAAAAGCTTTCGGGGATTTTAAATTCTCGGGCTTGCGGTACTCTATGCGCTCCGCGCCATCAGTAATGGCGGCCTGAACCGTCGAGCTTCCCAGTAGGCCGTAGGCGCCGACAGCGAGGTCTAGATCTCCGATTGGACCCCTGCATGCACGTCCGCCAGAGCGCACGCGTGCCATCACTAGTTTTGTCTCCTGCGGTGATGGCCTTGGCCTCGGCGGTGAGCGCAAACAGTAGAGTTGGTAGCCGCACCACATACCCACCCTTACGCGTGTCGTAGGATCTTGCGATGAGATTCGGACGCAAATTGCTCTTATGGGTAGAGTTGCTTAATTACAGACCATGCTTAACAAATCGGACGTTGACATGGATGCAAGTATTCCTGAATATCAATGCGGTGGTTGGGAAGTTGGCATTGTCATCTCTTGTCGTTATGTGACATACTGCAGATGGGGCCACTCTAGGATTTGTTTATTTCTTCTCTGTAATAATTTGTTTGTTCACACTACCCGTGATTCGCATCTTATAGCCGTTTTGTCTTTTGCAGATGAGCTTTGGTTTGAGTCTTTTTTTTCCTGCTTCAAACCTTTCTGCTATCTTTGTCAAAAAAAACTTTCTGCTATTAACCATTATTGCCGTGCCAGTCAGTATGCTAGTAGTTTGGGGAGAGCCGCCATCATTTGAGTATGCCTCCCTCAAACCGTAGTTCTATGCATCCAACAATTCTTTCCGAACCGGATCTGACATCGAAGGCTAAGGTTAGTTCTTTGTTTCCTGTAACCGCTCAACCCACAGATCTCGCGTCACTCAATTTACTTTTCGTTTCTCTCGTTCTAATCTTCTAGGCACACGAGATGATTCGTGAAGTAATTGATTCGGTCTTGGGATGTGGCCGGTGTCTGCAACCCCCATCAGAGGTTTGAATAGCATTGCATTGTTTTGTTGTCAATTGATCTAATTCTTCGATCCTGTCGATCCATTGCCTGCAGCTAGTCGCTCAACCTGCCATGTTGTTGTTTGATTTTCGCTTGTTTCTCAAGTTTTTATCGATACTCCTTTGGGCATGAAGTTACAAGCAACCCTCTCCGTTACAATGAATTTCGGTCAGGCAATGCACACGTCAACTGCGGCTCAGCTGATTCTAGTTCAGTGTCATCTCATTGTTCTATTCGGGTGGTCCATGAGCTGGTTTCAAGATTTTCCCCATAACTGGTGGATTTGGTTCGTTCAATTGGGTTCGATGGGCTGCTGCACATGCCTTTGTTGAAGCAGATCAATCTCTGTTTCTCTACATCCCTTATGAGTAGAGTAGATGAATTTTCGCAGACTCTGATCTTCTCAGATCATGCCTGAATTCGCTTAGATAAGCATGATGTAGCTACTGTCTTTGGCATCCCTTCTGCTGGGAAGAGTATTCTTTGCAATTCTTGCAGCGTGAGCCATTCTGAGTCTGAGTTGGTCAGACAGGTGGGTGGTTTAAAGTTTAAACACTGCACAACTATGGAGTATCAAAGCAGCGCGGGCCATGGTTTGTCGCTCATATCGGTCCTATGAGGCCACTCCAGCAGGATGAGTTCGATCAAAGCAGCATTTGTTGTGGTAGTCATGTCAACCCTGCTCGCCCCGTCCGCTAAGCATGATCGAGTGTGTGAGGACTACATGCATGCAATTGTGCACCCGTGTCAAATAACTTCATACGACTGGGCGAATATGTTATTCATCACCTGCATGATGTCGTGTCGAAGTTGAAGTTAGATATCGCCAACAATGTGAAATCGCCATATATACTAGCAGGTGACCTCGTGCTTTACACGGGGCAGGATATTGGAATTGCATATCAAATGATTATTCCTGGAGCAAAAATGATTAGCAAAATTAGGTATAGATGGTCTGCCATTGGAGACGTTCGTATGTCAGCATAACATCGGACTGATTGTGGTCATGATAGGGGGTAAAACATCGAGAACCTAGAACTGTGAGGCAGATGGAATAGCATCCTAGTAACTGAATGAAAACCATTGCAAACATGTGAAGGACCGGAAACGGCGACTGAGGGGGTGAATGGGAGCCTCAAATTTCTTTTGAAATATTTGGCCTATGTCCCAAAATCACCACCAAACAAATAAAATCTCCAAATCTAAGATACTCATACCAACCAGTGATATGAGTATCTAGATAAATTCTTTAGAGCGATAGAAACCCAACGTAACATACGGAATTGAAATCGGAGTCCGTAAAACCAAGTTACACGCAAAAACAGAAATCGAGCTAGTGAAAATTCACTGGAAAACAGCAGAAAATTTGTTCATCCATCAGCACAAAGTATAGTGCTTGGCTATCTGTCCAGCAAGCAAACACGTAAAAATAGCTGATCACAAAAATCAAGAAAAAAATCTAAGAAAAAAAGTGAAGAAGAAGTCAAGATCCAAAATCAAGACACCATGATTGAACACAAGAGGTAAAGAGAGCTCGAACGTCTGCCGTATACACCCGCTGACTGTACGAGATCTCGAAAACCACAAAAACAACTCAACAAAAATCAAAGAAAAATTCCAAGAAAAATAGTGAGAAGAACAGGAACTCAAGATCCAAAATCAAGACACTAGGATTGAACACAAGAGGGAAAAGAGAGCTCGAACAGTCTGCTGTATACACCTGCTGACTGTACGAGATCCCGAAAACCACAAAAACAACTCAAGAATCACAGACACATGATTAAACCCGGAGGAAACAGCTGAGACTAGGCGCTCAGCTTGCCACGCACACTGGTTCGAGTACAAGTCAAAAACTTGCAGACCTCTCTCTCACACAGCAGCTAGACTAAGGGAAATCCTAAAAGAAGAAATGAAAATGGAAAAGGTGAGGGGAAGGGAGACCCTCATCCTTTATTTATAGGGGCAAGCCTATTTTACATTCCTTCTTTGTCCTTGGATACATGAAGAGCCAAACCACTTAGCCAGGGGCATAAGGGTCCAACTCAGACTTCTCTTGATCCGACGGCCACCGCGCCTCCTCACCGGTAGCCTTGCTTCCAAGCAATCTCCCCGATGCCGCCACGTGCCGTCCGTCCGCGCTGGACCACCCCGGTTTTGAGGCACAAACCAGGAAAACCCGCCATCGATGGTTTTGAGGCGAAACCACCAAACCCTCCGCGAGTAGCGTAGCCCGTACGCGTCCCCCGCCGTGTACACTTGCACTTGTCGATGTTCCAGCTGTCATCCACCACGGCTGGCCGCCCGGTCCTCAGGTCCCTCGATCCAAGCCTCACGTCCGCCCTTCACCGCACCCGGTCCGTCAGCACGGCACGCCCTACTTGATCTTCACCAACCATCGACCACCGTCTCCGAGCTCGACATCTGTAAACAACACAAGCCAAGAGACACCATTGTTTGACACGAAACCGCGTGCCATCGGTTAGCAGATACACACACATGCCTTGTGTTGGCATGTTGACAATGACTCATCACAAAAGGTCTACACAATGGTCATGGTAAAAACCATGTGTCCTCAATCTTTCCCTTGATGAGTGCATTGTCAACACCAACACAAACCAGAGACAACTCATCCAAATGACCAAGAGCCAAGGAAAAGCAGAAAATGGGTCATTTGCAATGAGCAAAGCAAGATCACAACTTAGTCCCCAAAGACATGGGCAACGGCTCGACACGACCAAAAAAACAAAGCTAGCCCTCAAGAAGAGGCAAAAGGCTCAACACCACTAGCAAAGCACAGAACATCACAGAACACCTGAAAAGCGGCTAGACCAATTCAAAGCCAACTCAAAACAGCTCGGAGTGCAACTCCCCCTTGACAAATGCATCCTCACAAATGAACTCTGTGGATTTGTGGATATTTCTCCCCCTTGTTGGCACATGCACTTATCAAGATTGAAGCAAAAAAGATTGCAACTCCCCCTCAAAACATGCCATGAAAGAGATGCACAATGCAGAGCTTCAAAAGTATAGCAATCCGAGTACATAGATGATCTAGCAAGTATGGCAAGTGTATAGCAATAAGCACATATCAAAGCCATTGCTCAAACTGATCAAGTGAAATGAAATATGATACATAAGCAATTTTTAGATCAGTTTTAAGCATTTTCATAAAAACAGGGGTTCACCATCAAGTTTAGCGCCTAGCAAGCATAAGCCGAAAGCCAACCCGGTTCTAACCTGTGCACCCCAAGAAACTATCTCATGCATTTGCCTTGTCAAAGGTCCACCGGTCCCTTATGCTCGGTCTTTTGCCACAAGGTCACGTAGGCACTTGCCAGTCCCTTATGCACTCAGTCATTTCTTTCCCCTTGTTTTAGTTTTTTTATTTGTTTTGTTTTAATGACCATAAAAAGAGTCTTTCTATTATTACCACAAGGCCACGTAGGTGCTTAACCAGTCAAGTAAACAAAGCATGAGCCACAGTCGCTTAGCGTAAATAGAGTAGAACAAGGGACTTCACAACCCTATGCATGCTAAGGACCAAACTGGATGGTAAACATTTTCAAGTTTCAACATGTATTAATCATGTTCACATTCAGAGAAGCAGGCTTAGCTCATAACATATAATAAGTGATCAAAAAGAGCCTAAGCTGCAAGCACCATTATGTGTAAACAAGGCATACTAGCAGGAGCATAGATGTAATCAAAACTGCTATAGTCATGAAGCTCAATAAAAGTACTATGATACATGATGAAATGTAATATGATACAAAAGAACAAAAAGAAAGCCAAAGAACCAAAAGCAAAGGAGAAAGCCAAAGAACACTGTACATCAAGATACGCTACCCTACTCTAAAAAGGGTAGCAAACGCCCAACTCCGCTCTCAAATGGGCAAACTAGGTTTGGTCGAGGGGCTTTGTGAAAATATCTGCGAGCTGGTCGTGGGTTCGAATGGGCTGAAGGTCTATGTCTCCTTTCTCTTGGTGGTCTCTCAGGAAATGATAGCGGATCTCAATGTGCTTGGTTTTTGAGTGGAGTACTGGGTTTGTGGCAACGCTTATGGCACTGGTGCTATCATAGAAAAGAGGCACTCTGCTAAAGTTTAACCCATAATCCCTCAAGGTAGCAACTATCCAAAGCAAAATGAGAGCAACAAGCGCGCGACGACATACTCAACTCGGCCTCACAAGTGGATTGAGAAATAGAAGACTGCTTGCGAGAAGGCCAAGAGATCAAAGACGAACCCAAAAACTCACAAGACCCGAAGTAGACTTCCTCTTGACTCGATCACCCGCATAATCAGCATCAGAATAGCCCGAAAGAGAGAGAGTCGAAGAGGTCGAGTACCAAAGACCAAGCTCAGGTGTGAAGCGTAGGTACCGTAAGATGCGTTTGACGGCTTGCCGATGCGAAGTGCGTGGTGAAGACTGGAAGCGTGCGTAGAGGCAGACCGCAAACTGGATGTTGGGCCTCGTCGCCGTCAGGTACAGCAACGACCCGATCATGCTGCGGTACTCTTTCTGGTCCACGACTTCACCTTCTGAGTCGGTGTCCAGCGCCGTCGTGGTCGACATGGGGGTTTGAAGTGGCTTGGCATCACCCATGTCGAAGCGCTTCAGCAGATCCTTCGTGTACAATGTCCCGTCCTGGGTTTGCTTGATTTGCAACCCGAGAAAGAACGTCAGCTCGCCCATCATGCTCATCTCGAACTCCCTGCTCATCATATCTGAAAACTTTACAACAAGAGCATGTGAAGAGCCACCAAAAATGATGTCATCGACATAAATCTACACCAAGAGAGTGTCATTTCCATGCTTGAGGAGAAACAAGGTTTTGTCGACCGACCCCATGGTAAAACCCTTGCCCAACAAAATGGACTTCAGTCGCTCATGCCATGCTCTCGGGGCTTGTTTGAGACCATACAGGGCTTTATGGAGTTTATAGACATAGTCGGGATGCTTGGGATTCTCAAAACCTGGGGGTTGCCTCACATACACCTCCTCATCTATGAACCTATTTGGAAATGCACTCTTTACATCCATCTCGATACGACTTGAACCCTTTCGAAGCTGCAAAGGCTAGAAAGATCCTAATGGCTTCTAAACGGGCAACAGGAGCAAAGGTTTCCTCATAATCTGTCCCCTCTTTTTGGCAATACCCCTGAGCAACCAACCTAGCCTTGTTTCTCACCACAACCCCATCCTCACTCTGCATGTTCTTGAACACCCACTTGGTTCCGATGGGATGACACTGAGGTGGAGGTGGCACTAAAACCCAAACTTGGTTTCTCTCAAAGTTCTCAAGTTCCTCATGCATAGCATTGACCCAATCTAGATTAGTTAACGCCCCAACCACTTCTTTGGGCTCAAAATCGGCAACAAAAGTAGAATGTGCAAAGTGTGAAATCTCATAAGACTTGTTGCGAGTGACACGCTCATTTATGTTACCGATCATGGTTGAAGGAGGATGGCGATGCTGAATGTGCCGAGGTGCTTCCCTTGTTGAAGTCGCCTCCCCCTCAACAGCAGCTGGAGCTCCCTCAGGTGCAGCAGGTGCAAGCTGAGGAGCCTGGTCGTACGGCCCCCCAAGTGGTAAAAGGAGTGGGAGTGGGGCCGTCAACTGAAGTAGTCATCGCAGGGTCAACTGGGACAGCCGGTGGAGTCGGCTCGGGATCACCCCAATCGGCATCATCCTGCTCCTCCTCCACAAAAGTGCTCTCATTCATCTCCTCATCACCTGCATGCTCAAAAACAGGAGAGGAACAAGGTGCGGTCTCGTCAAAGGTGACTTCACAAGTCTCCATGACACGGTTAGTTTCAAGGTTAAGAACTCGATAAGCATGCGAATGAGATGCATAACCAAGAAAAATCCCGTATGAAGATCTCGATTCAAATTTATCCAAGTTTCCCTTCTTCAAGATAAAGCACTTGCAACCAAACACTCAAAAATGGCTCACTTTAGGCAAACGACCAAACTGCAACTCATAAGAAGTCCTCTTCGTGAAAACTCGAATGAAAATGTGATTTGAAACATGACATGCCGTGTTGATTGCTTCGGCCCAATAGCGCCTAGGAGTCCTATGCTCATCAAGCATCGTCCTGGCCATCTCAACAAGGGTCCGATTCTTGTGCTCAACAATCCCGTTCTGCTGAGGGACATACGGCGAAGAAAACTGATGCTCAAGACCTATGGATGAGCAGAAGGTCTCAAAATGAGTATTTTTGAATTCAGTGCCATTGTCACTGCGGATAGCTCGCATGGCATGCTTTGGTAACTCATTTTGCAACCTTAAGATTAGGTCATGAACATGAGTGAAAGCCTCATCTTTACTCTCCATGAAAGAGACCCATGAATAGCGAGAAAAGTCATCAACCACAACCAACACGTACCACTTGCCACCATCTGACCGAACCCGAGCTGGACCTACAGTGTCCATATGTAAAAGCTCGTCGGGCCCCTTGGTCATCACCTGGTTCACGGGAGAATGAGAAGCTGCAATCATCTTCCCATGACGGCACGGGTGACAAACAAGATCCTTCTCAAACTTGAGCTTGGGCAATCCTCAGATTAGATCAAGTGAGCTCAATCTTGCAAGCAAGTCGAAACTCAAGTGACCAAGTCTGCGATGCCACTTCCAGAGCTCAGAGGAGGAACTTGCCACCAAACAGCGAGAAAGACCAAATGAGCGAGAAAAATCAGCTCAAAACACTTTCCCAAAAGGCACAATCTTGCAAACGAGGTTTTCCTGGGCATCAAGAACACGACAAAGTCTTGGCTTAAAACGAACCTTAAAACCATCATCAAGTAGCTGAGAAACGGAAAGCAAATTGAAGTGCAAATTTGATTTCAAAGCCACATCCTTAAGCACAAAGTTCTCATTCAGCGAATGGACCCACGTGAAAGCACTTTACCCTTGTTATCCCCAAATGTAATGTACTCACTACACTTCATTTGGGTGAGGCTGGAGAACCATTTTGAGTTTCCGGTCATGTGTCGAGAGCAACCGGAATCAACGAGCCACGTGTTCTCCAGACCTTCGTCCTGAATCAATAGTAAGACATGGGATGAGCAAATGATCCAACACTGGGGTTAGTAAACTGAGGAGAAAACCAGTGTTGGCTCATTCGCCCACGAGAAGTGTTAGCAAAAGCACCATGCATGCCATGTCCCATTTGAGTGGAGCGATCACCACTACGAGGAAAACGTGGTCCGCTCAAACTGTAAGACTGAAAGCCTCGGTCACGAGATCCAAGGTCATAAGCAGGACCTGAACCCCGCCGGGCACGACCACCTCGTGGTCTCACACCATGAGGCCTAGGTCCTTGAGGTGTTGCACCTCTTGGCCTAGCACTATGCCTCTGGAAACGTGGAGCAAACACACCATGAGTAGAGTTATGGAAAAGCTCATACTCATGCCGCTCATCTCTCTTCCTCTGAATGCAAAATTCAAACAAGTGACCATCATGGTGACAATAATCACAGTGATACATCTCTCTCTTGGGTGGTGGTTGACTCACTCTCTCATGGATATGGTTCACTCTTTGGGTTTGCTTGTTCTTTGGAGGGGTTTAATAGAGATGTCGGGAAGTGTGTCAAGTGGGCTCCTTAGGCGGTTTGATTTTGGAGTCCACACTTGCTTTGGAGGTGGAGCTTTGGGAGGTTCCTTAAACACACCATTTCTCACATCGGGCTTGTTAGGCTGAGGTGGAGTGATTTTGATCAACTTGGGGGTAGTGGAAGGCTTGGTAGATTTCTCAGATCCACTCATACCACTGTGATCACCAACCTTGCCAAAAACATTTTCATCCTTCCCACCTGTAGCAAAGCCTAATCCCGTTGTGTCAGTTCCCCTCTTGAACTGACTCATCATCATGCCAAGCTGTGGCTCACTACAAGAGAACCAACTGAGCATGGATCGAAGATTTGTGATTTCTTCTTCGGCCCATTTCTTGTCATGCCTACAAGAGTTCAATTCTAGCTCCAAAGCCTCACAAAGCACATCTAGACACACGACTAGTTTTCTCTAGCATGGCAATCCTAGTCATTTTCTCACCTAGCTCGAGACTTCAACTCATCACAAGACTTGCAGGACTCAAAATGATAGGCTTAGCTCTAACCTCATCAAGTTTATCTACCAAAGCAACATACTTGGACCGCAGTCGGCAAGATCAGCCATATGAATAGCACAAGCATCACACTCGACTCATCGAGATAGCTACACCCCTTAACAAACTCAAGCTCTTTGACCGCAAGCTCCCACTTAGCCTTAAACTCTTTTCTCTCACGAGCAGCAAGTCTAAGCGGTCTATCTTGACTAAGCAAAGCATCACCCATGGACTCTAGCTCGAGGCGTAAGAGACTCGAGATTTTGTTCTACCTCGGGCTCGGGGTCGTCGTTCTTCTCGGTGCTTGTGGTAGACTCGTCGAGTGCCATGGTGCGGAGCCTCCAAGCTTGGAGTCGGCAAAGAAGCACAGCCCGTTGAACCTGTTCTCGACCTTCCGCTCGGCCTCATCATCACTTGGGGGTGAGCCGCTGTCGGAGTCATCGTCGAGGTCGCTGAGCGATGCGAGGAAGGCTCGCTGCTTCGCCTCATGCTTCTCCAGGTACTTCTTCTTGATGGCCTCCTTGTCGAATCCTCCCTTGTACTTGTACTTGTACTTGTACTTGTGGGAAGAAGACTCGTGCTTGTCCTTGCGCTTGCCGTAGTCGTTCTTGTTGTAGGGGTTCTTGTTAGCCTTGGGGCAGTTGGCGATGTAGTGGCCGGGATCTCCACACCCGAAGCAGCCTTGCTTGGTGATGCCACGCCGGCGATTCAAACGGTTGTTGTGAAACCATGAGAACCGGCTGATCACCAAAGCGAGCTCGTCATCCCCAAGAGCCTCCATCTGCTCCTCTATAGCTGAAACCAAAGATGACAAGGCAAGAGACAACTGTGAAGGGTTAGCGAAAGAACTTGAACCTCCTTACCTGAGACCAAAGCCATGGTAGGGGCAGACGGATTTCTAATCCTCGCCTGCGTCTGGTGATCAATCTCGGTGGACTTGAGCTTGCTGAACAACTCATCCACAGTGAGAGTCTCGCAGCTGGGCGATTCGATGATCGCCGAGACCTTCACTTCCCAAACCCTCCGATCAAGAGCATATAGAAGCTTAAGGGCTCTCTGATGATCGTCATAGGGCATTTGAGGGTTGTTTGCCCTCATCTTGTTCACGATGGTTTGGAAGCGTGTGAACAAAGAATCAACAGATTCACCATCGATTTGAACAAAGTTCTCATACTCTCGCTTGTGTGTCTCATAGAGTCTGGTCTTGACATGGGCAGTACCCTCATGATAGCTCTGCAGTCTAGACCAGATCTCTCGAGCAGTTGCACAATCAGAAATATGCTCAAATTCTTGCAAAGAGAGAGCAGAGAACAAGACAGTTCTGGCAGTATTGTTCGCCTTGTGTTGGTTTGTGTTGGTCGATCTGTGCTTGGTCAACATGGGTAGCAAGTACCACGTAGTCCGCATTCTCACAGATCTCCCAAACACGCGAATCAATCCCTTGGAGATGTGCCGACATGCGTATCTTCCAATAGGGATAGTTTATGCCATCGAAGTGCGGTGGCTTGCCAAGCCCACGGTTCTCCATAATGTCGCCTTCGGGGATCACGGACCAATTAAGGTGAAGTGATCCTTAACCGGCTCCGATACCAATTGAAGGACCGGAAACGGCGACCAGAGGGGGGTGAATGGGAGCCTCAAATTTCTTTTGAAATATTTGGCCTATGTCCCAAAATCACCACCAAACAAATAAAATCTCCAAATCTAAGATACTCGCACCAACCGGTGATGTGAGTATCTAGATAAATTCTTTAGAGCGATAGAAACCCAACGTAACATACGGAATTAAAATCGGAGTTCTGAAAACCAAGTTACACGCAAAACAGGAAATCAGAGCTAGTGAAAATTCACTGAAAAACAGCAAAAAATTCGTTCATCCATCAGCACAGTATAGTGCTTGGCTATCTGTCTAGCAAGCGAACACAGAAAATAGCTGATCACAAAAATCAAGGAAAAAATCCAAGAAAAATAGTGAAGAAGAACATGAACTCAAGATCCAAAATCAAGACACCATGATTGAACACAAGAGGCAAAAGAGAGCTCGAACATCTGCTATACACCGCTGACTGTACGAGATCTCAAAAATCACAAAAACAACTCAACAAAAATCAAGGAAAAATTCCAAGAAAAATAGTGAGAAGAACAGGAACTCAAGATCCAAAATCAAGACACCAGGATTGAACACAAGAGGCAAAAGAGAGCTCGAACAGTCTGCTGTATACACCTACTGACTGTACGAGGTCTCGAAAACTACAAAAACAACTCAAGAATCACAGACACATGATTAAACCCGGAGGAAACAGCTGAGACTAGGCGCTCGGCTTGCCACGCACACTTGGTTCGAGTACAAGTCAAAGACTTGCACCTCTCTCTCACACAAAGAACGGCTAGAGGAAGGGAAATCCTAAAAGAAAAAATGGAAGAGGTGAGGGGGAAGAGAGACCCTCATCCTTTATTTATAGGGGCAAGATTATTTTACATTCCTTCTTTGTCCTTGGATACATGAAGAGCCAAACCACTTAGCCAGGGGCATAAGGGTCCAACTCAGGCTTCTCTTGATCCGACGGCCACCGCGCCTCCTCACCGGTAGCCTTGCTTCCAAGCAATCTCTCCGATGCCGCCACATGCCGTCTGTCCGCGCTGGACCACCCCGGTTTTGAGGCGCAAACCTGGAAAACCCGCCATCGATGGTTTTGAGGCGAAACCACCAAACCCTCCACGAGTAGCATAGCCCATACGCGTCCCCTGCCGTGTACACTTGCGCTTGTCGATGTCCCAGCTGTCAGCCACCACGGCTGGCCGTCCGGTCCGCAGGTCCCTCGATCCAAGCCTCACTTCCGCCCTTCACCGCACCCGGTCCGTCAGCACGGCACGCCCTACTTGATCTTCACCAACCGTCGACCACCGTCTCCGAGCTCGACACCTGCAAACAACACAAGCCAAGAGACACCATTGTTTGACACAAAACCGTGTGCCATCGGTTAGCAAATACACACACACGTCTTGTGTTGGCATGTTGACAATCAGTCATCACAAAAGGTCCACACAATGGTCATGGTAAAAACCATGTGTCCTCTACATGTAGTACAACTAAAATTTGAGGACCTCCAAAATTTAGAGGACCACTACTCAAGGGGTAAAAATGTTTTCTATTTTTACGTTGTCAGCGGGAACCTTTTTTTCTGTGATAAAACAAATCAACTGTCAATCGGCACCAATGTAGTAACCTAGGCTTATTGCTGAACCAATCAGTATGTTGGTCACCAAAAGGTCTGTGTGCTCTTAGACAAATGTACCATTAGTAGAGAAAATAGGACATAACCATTCACAAAGGGTGTGATTGGTTGCTCCTCCATGGGTGAGCCGGGATGGAGTAGCAGTTCAGGCTGGTTTGAGCCACGCCTAAACCATACATCAACCTGTGTTTGGTTGCCAAAGAGGTGTTGGTGCAGGACAAGAATGAGTTTGTTTGGTTGCCGGTATGCCGCTTACGTCATCTGGCCCTCCGCCGCCATCCATCTCCTTCCTCATCTCACTCATCCTCCACTTCCGCCACCTGGCCCTCCACCACCGCTGCCGCTTCCGCCATCCAGCTCCCTGCGCTGCATTGCGGTCACCTTCGGCTTCATTCGTGTGGTGCCCTTCGATTTTAATCCATGTGGTGCTCTTCCCTCACCTTCCGCTCTTCCCAGCGCCGCTCGCCTCTCCTGCTCACCATGCGGCGCGCCATGGCCGCCTCCTGCTCGACACCAGCTACAGCGAAGGGTCAGGCGCGGAACCGACTGGTGACTCTGCGCCTCCGAACACAGCGCGGCTGGCAAAGAAGTCGGAGTCCCTTTCCCTCCGGCAACCTTGCGGAGTCCGTCCATATCTGGCGGCGTTGGCGGCGGTGAAGTTGTCCCTGTAGAGAAGCCACGCTGCGCCGTGGCGGGAACGTCCGGGGCGGCCTCCACCACAACCCACAGCGGCGGCGGCGCCACCAGCCGCGGCATGTGCGCCATCTGCGTCAGCGCGGCGACCTACTTGCCGGGCGCCGCGGGCATCGATTCCGTCGTCTTGACCACCATCAGGGGCGGCCCCGGGAAGAAGGGAGAGGGGTGACGCCGTCTCCCATGTGGGCCGGGCATCACACCACCCCGGCTCACATGGGGAGCTCGATTTGAGCATACCATTTTCCTGCACAAAGACATCCTCCAATTAATGGTCTCCTGCATCGATTTTGTGCAAACAGAGGAACCAAACACGAGCAGAGTGCATCACATCGAGCGGGATGGGCCTTTGCACCATCCCGTTGGGGCAACCAATCAGCCCCAGATTGCTTCTAGTCAGGTTTAGCTCCTATACTGCTGCTCATAAAGAGCAGAAGGAGCAGAGATAGGTCCACTAACCTTGTTTACTTCCTGTACTGTTATGAACTCAAGGCGAAAAGGAAGAAGGAATTAAGGCGAAATAGAAAATATTGGTTCTTCTGAGGCCTCGAAGGGTAGCGTGCTGAACCTACTTTCATTATCTGAGCTCAGTATTAAATGCTTCACCTTCCCACCAACCTGACAGACCCAGCCGTGATGTAGGCAGACAAGTCGGAGCCACGCAAGGATGGTTTCATCTAATCATCGTGTAATAACTTGAGCGAGCAGGACCCCCCTTGCACCAATCTCTAGGTCATGTGTTAAATTTAGCCATCAGATGAAGGTGGGTACGTAACAGGGCCTACATAAAATGCGCGTTGTGACAGTGACCCACCGTTTTCCTTTAGTTTTCCGCGTCTCCTTCCATTTCCTACCATCAGCCATCCCAGTCCCACTCGATCAGCGCCCGGCGCCCGCCCATGCCTTTCCCGAGAAACCCTAGCCCCTGTGACGCAAAGGCCGGCGGCTGGGGACGCTGCTTAGGTTCGGATCCGGAGATGGAGGTAGAACCGTAGAAGGCGACGGCGCCTGTGACAGCGAGGAAGTGGTGCAGCTGGAGGAAGCGGTGAAGCTGCTGGTGATGCACCTCGTGGAGGCGGCAGTGCCGCACGGCAAGGTCGGCCGGGAGCAGGCCCTATCACCTGAGACCCAGGAGGCCGTGGCGCGTCAGGTGAGCAAGCTTTGTGCATGATTAGTTCCAATCCGGTGCTGGATTTGGATTGTGTCTTATTACCTCGGTTGTTCGGAATTCCGATCAGTAGCGATGGGTTACGGGGAGGGTGGGTCGGGGTTGAGGAACGGATTATTCGTACGTGCTAGTGCGAGTGCTAGGTGCTTGTTAGGGCATTCGATCGGAATTGCTGAGTTCTATTCTATTTCTACGTACATGCTGCGGCAGTTTATTACAAGGGTAGGTTCAGTAGCAGCCTTAGCAGATTCGAAGCCAAGGGAAGCACGCGGCGAGGGAGAGGAGTCCGCCGTCAACTCTATCTCCGACCAGTGTGGCAGCGTCGCGCGGTGACAACTTTGGTCCCTTCGTCACTGGACCTCGGTAAAACCATTAACCATGCCGGCCACCGCGGCTACATAGCAGGTAGCTGCGCGCTGGCTGAAGTGAACGGTTTCGCTGCGTGGGTCTGAGTTTGGATGGTGAGTTCGCTAGCATCTGCCGTGTATATTCATTCTCACGTTCTTAATGATCAATTCGTGCAGCGGATGATAGGTAAGTTCGAACATCAGGCAGCACACCATGTCCAGTCCGTGCAACATTTGTTCTCCATGTCTATTCATTCTCACATTCTTCAAGCGTGGACTGTAATTCGTTGTTAATTTGGGCTCTTTAATCAAGTGTTCTCATGGAAATGTGTGTTTTTGTTATTTTTTTGCAATTTCTGACCAAGCTGCGGCTTATTTCTGTTGGGCTTGGGGCTTTTTGGAAGGATTCACTTTTATTTTTCCAATAAATTGTTGGATACTTGGCTCACTAAGCTGCCATAGATATGGTTTCACTTTCAGGTCCACGCGACGGTTCTCCTCTACAACTACTACCATCGGAAGCAGCTCCCGCAGCTGGAGTTCGCCAGCCCGAAACGGTTTTCCATGTCCGCCTCCCTCACTATAGAACCAGGCCCAGAACCGCCTTGGCAGTGGAGTAGCGGCGGATCTCTCAATTACTAACAAGGTAATCATCGATGCCTGCGACATTGCTGAGGCACTCGACGCCACCAAGGACTCCCCCGAGATGTTCACATGGCCAATCTCCAAGGTCGCTGTTCTACTTCTCAATAGGATGATGAAAGCATGCTTGCTCGAGCATGATTCCCAAACCAAGGGCGTCTGGTCTATCTTTGAGAAAGATAACGAGACAACATTAGGTTGTTCGCTCATCAGTGACATCCTGATTGAAGGGTCGAGTAAGGGATCCATGGCACTTCCTTCTCAACCATACGTGCTTCAGCGGATTATTGCATATTCTGAGGTGGAGCTCAAAACAGGTTTGTGCTATACACTTCTACGTTTTTCTACTTCAACTTACAGTGCAGATTCTATGCTTCTGCACCTATCTTTTGTATCTCTTAATATGTATGTCTCACACACTATTATTTTAACAGGTCTAAGCGTACAAATTTGTGATTTATTGAAGAGCATTGGGTGTACTCACTGAGTAAGAAAGGAACAGCTACCATGCTGTACCTTCTGAAGTATGATCAGATTGTTGATAGCAAGCTTACGGAAATGCCTTTAGATGTCTCACTGTTTTTGTTTTTTCACTCTAAATGCATGTTTTTTTTTGGCAACAAACATGAGGACATTGATGAAATATTAGAATTTAGAAATTAGTAAGTATATACTGTCGTACTAGACTCAGTCACGTTAAAACAAAAATGAGTGTTCGAAAATCTAAGAACAGATATAATAATTACTCACTGCCCTTGCTGCACCATTACGGATTCCTGGATCCCAAATTAGAATCTCAAAGGAGTATAGTCAAATCAAACATTAAACAATCAACAGAGGGAAGAGCGGCAATTGGGCACAGCGTTGTTCTCGCTTGGCTGGGAATGGAGTTACAGAGCGAGTGAACACGGATGGCCGATCAGCGACGGCGATGCACAAGAACAACGCTGGACTCGCCACGGCTGCAGCGGAGAGGAGTCGACAGTCTATTCCTCACACTCTCCCAGTATTTATGGGCCATATATATGAATTTCCTATTAGACCATACCAGAGTATACCAACTACTCCGTATAGCCTATAGCCTGTACATACCTGGGACTAGGCCCCTTGGCTCCGGGGGCCCTGTGCCGATGCACAGCCCCCCCGGGGGGTTGGGGAGTCGCACCCCTCGTCGTTTTCTATTGAAAGCCCCACTCTTCTATTCCCTATGCGGAACGAACCAACAACCATTTGGCAGGGAGAATTCTGGGGTCACACGTAGGCACAAAGTGTGTATGGCGGCAGCATTCTGCCATTGGGCGCTGTGTGGGCGCTTCTGACAACCATTGGACTGCACCATGGGATCCAAGTGGCTAAAGATGTGCACCTCCAACGTGTGGATAATGTCCACCGGTAGTTCTAGGCCTTAACCTTCAAACAGCAAGGTCATTACTCAAGCAACGTAAAGATAATTCAATGTGAAGATGAGAGATATGGATGAAGCACTTTGTATTGAACTATCGAGTGCTTGGGTTTCAACATCCTCATTTACAACCCCTCTGTGTGGATTATTTATACAAGACCGTAGGCTTTTACAGTATGATTGTGCCCCAGCAACCACAACATATGCGCACCATATTCCGTCTTTTCTAGGGTCACTGCAGCGAGGCTCAGGTAACGCCTCTCCAAGGTTCCACCATCTACTGCTGCCCTCGCCTAGTCCCTGTGCATGGTTCCTTCTCCATAGCCTCGAGGGCCTGCCTGGCAGAAGTTGTTGGCGCCTTGTCTCCTAGGTGGCGAAACCTGCCGAAAATCTTGCTGGCAAAATACTAGTTGGCATTACCTATTTGGGAGCCTTAGTTGCCCGTAATATTTCACCATGGTGAAAAGTCGAATATTGTTCTGAGAAACTAGAGGCAGCTAGCATCCATCACTTTTCCTGGCGAATGCTAGACGTCACTTCGCCTTTTCAAAGTGACTCTCGCTCAGGTTACCATGCTTCCGGCCCATTTTTGTAAGCTAGATTCACATTTCGCCATGACGAAATGTCCCTGGCAGTCCCTCATTTTCCGTGACCGCTCACACATGCCATGGCTCTAGCACTTTGCACAGACGAAAACACATGTGAGCGTTCCATCCTGGTATAAGCTGGAAAGCGGAGGACTGTGGGTGGGGGATCCATGGGTTGGACCTTGCCCCAAACACTACCTTATGTTCCGAAGGCAATAAGTTAGCTTGCAGCTCGAGAATGAGCTGCTTGTCCATGATGTTGTGTAGTGTTAAAGGTAGCAAATCAGAAATATGGCTTGCTTGGCGCCCAATTGAGGGTAATCCAAGGCGCACCATTAGCAGGTGCTAATAAAGAGAATTAAGTAGTGATTGGGCTATGTCATGGGTCTATCGATCAGGATTGCTTGCTTAAGGATCAATTAAGCCTCTATATAGAGATTTATGAATCTAATCAAGCAAAAATTACAAGGCTGATATATATATGATCTAATGTTGTTGGCCGCCCCTCCTAAATGAGTTGCTTTGATTAGTCTTAATACACAATGTTTCAATCATATTAATTTATTAGACGATACCCGACGCGTTGCTGCGGGAATTTTATAACGTTAAACAATTGTTACATAACATTTAAATATTAAATTTTAAAATAGAGTATGATTTGGGAAGAAAACAAAATGAGAGGGAATGATAGAACTGCATGTATCCACGACAGGCTGCTGGCTTGATGGTCTCTCAATGATTCGTGAGGACAATAAAAAGAAGAGAGAGAACTTAGGTAGGCCACTAACTCGCCGAACCCACGCACACCCTTGGGCTTCGGCCTTCTCATGAGCCGTCTCATGATTCCTTCATACGCCTCATGGATATGTTATACAATAACGAAAAAAGAAAATAATCGATGCTGTAATCTCTGGGAAGCGAAGAGGCATCCAGGCGGCAGTGTGTTTCTTCATCCTGCTGGCCGGCAGGGAGGCTCCAGGCACCTCATTAATCCAGCCGTGCTGCGAACATCGACTGCAGCGGGCTCCTGCAGGCTGCATCTGCCCAGGCTCCAACGCGACTCGCGCCTCGCAGCGGGCTGGAGGTGGCTAGGGGCCCGGGGCCATCCTGCCAATGGGCAGCCGCCGCCGGCAGAGGACCGAGGTAGGTTTGAAGCTGAAGGAACCGTGGTCGGCTGGTGGGCGCGACGGTGCCGATCTACCAATGTATATCGTCGGCAAGAGACGGCACAGACGCAGGCGCTGGACTCCCCGTGCACTGGCACCCGTGATAATCCTCTGTGCCCTCCTATGTCTCCTGTGTCTCTTTATATGAGCACCGCGAGGGACGTTCAGCCGTTCAGTTTAATGGCCCTCGAAGAAGAGGAGACAACCATCAAAGACTTTTAATAAGTTCGTGGGAAGGACGTTAGCACATTGCTGAGTTTATGCTAAAAAAAAGCACATTGTTGTGTTAAAAGTCTCAGCCGCATAGCTGTGAATATGGTGGAAGTGGATGGTTCGGCTGCTAGCATGCTGGACAATGACTTGTGGAGGTGGGACCCGTAGATGACTTGGCTTCACAAAATCGCTGGAAAATGGGCTAGTGGAGGTCTCCTATTTAGGCATAGTAGATAAGAGATGTCCCAATTGTATTTCTTCCTTTCCTTTGACAGGATGAGTGGTCCGATATTTGAAAGTTTGAACCGAATGACATCTGTTGTTGATTCCTATCATTTACTGCCATATAAGGAGGTCCTGCTAAACATCCTGAACAGGTATACAAAATATTTATTTTAGCTCATAATGCATGAAACCACCGATTTCAAAATGCGTGTGCCTTCTTACAACTCTATTTTGGTTAATGACAAAAGATTACTCTTCACATCATCTTGCAGGGCCTGGCCTTTGGGTTCTTCAGATATGAAATATGATAGTTTGAAGGAACATGAAGCTAATATTAACAGAATGTCTAAAATGAAAAAAAAAATTACCACAGCAGCTTCAACTGCAACGAAAAATAAGAAGGTAGTAAAAACAGTTGATGATAGTGGCACCAACAACTTCGGCACCAGAAAAAACAATAAAGGCAGCAACACAAGATGAAAAAGAAAACTTGAAGCCTTCAAGACTGAATTTGCTACCTGTGCAGAGCACAGGGATGGCGAGAGCCCCACAAAAGACTTACAAGCCAGTGAGTCTAACAATCTTATAGTACTTCACTTGTCAAGGGCCTCAAACCCTCGGATAGCTGGACCTCGACTAAGTAACTCGTAGTCGTGATCCGTCTTCTCCGGCGAGGTTTTTACCCCTCAGCCGTAGGCTTAGGCTTTGGAGAAAGAGAGAGAGAGAGATTAGCGAATAATTCTTGCTTGCCTCATAATGGTTCGGAATACATGAATATATAGCCCTTGTTTGCTAACAACTTGAGCCAATTGCTCCTGAATAAAAGGGAAACATTATATCCTTCCATCTACTTGCGTACGTGCCATATACTTGCATATATGCCACTCGCCTGACCCAAGCATGTACACGTCCATGCACCCGACTCAGGCCCCGACTCACGAACGAACGTGCAGACCCGACTCATCCGTCCATGCTGTTGCTCGCCTGACTCATGCTCAGCCACTTGCCGATGGAGTCTGAGCTGCCGCAGCGCGTTCCGCGGCGCGGCGCACGTCCCAGGCACGCCGTTTCCTGGTGTAGGTCCGGCCCCACATGACATCTCTCCCCCCTCGAGAGCCAGCTCGTCCTCGAGCTGGAACGCCGGATAGCGCTCGTGGAAGGTGTCGAGGTCCTCCCATGTTGCTGAAGCCGCTGTTTCACCCTTCCAGTGGACGAGCACTTGCTGGACGCCGCGTGCAAGACGTGAGCGCACGACGCTTTCTGGCTCAGGCTCAACGGCGCTGTGGTGGATGGCCGGCAAAGGAGGTGGAGCAGCTGGGACTGGGCCAATGAACTTAGTTAGGAGGCCCACGTGAAACACATCATGCAGTTTGGCGCGCGGAGGGAGCTCGAGGCGGACGGCGATGGGGTTGATGAGCTCGACGACGCGGTAAGGCCCGAAGAAGCGGGGCTTCAGTTTGCCCTTGGTAACTTGGGGCAAGGAAGCTGGGGCGCGATGACGAAGGCGAAGAAGCACCAGGTCGCCCACTGCATAGGAAACCGGACGGTGGACCTTGTCGTAGTACTTCTTCTGGGTGGCCTGTGCTTGCTCCAGGCGGTAGCGAACATCCGCCAGGAACTCCTCGCGGTCCGCCATGTTCCGAGCGACGGCAGCCACATGCGTCTCACCCGGTTCATAAGACCGGATGGTGGGGGGTCACGGCCGTAGACCACCCCAAAGGGCGTGTCCCGCAACGACGTCTGGTAGGCGGTGTTGTGGACGTACTCCGTCCACGGGAGCCAGCGGACCCACTGCCGACGTCGATCACCAGTGAAGCATTAGAGGTACATGACGATGACGCGGTTGGCCGCCTCGGTCTGGCTGTCTGCCTAGGGGTGGAAGGCGGTCGTCATGTGCAACTTGGTGCCCATGAGCCGCTTGTGTTCCCTCCAGAAGGTGGAGGTGAACATGGGATCCCGATCCGACACCATGGACTGGGGGACACCGTGGAGCCGAATGATGTCCGCGAAGAATGCCTGCGCCACAGACTCTGCAGTATAGGGGACACCATGGGATGAAGTGACAATACTTGCTGAAATGGTCCACCACCGTGAGGATCACCGACTTCCCGCCCACGCGAGGGAGGGCCTCCACGAAGTCAAGGCCGATGTCCGCCCAGACCGTCTTCGGTACCGGCAGAGGCAGAAGCAGTCCGGCGGGGTGGAGGTGCTCGGACTTGTACCGCTGGCACGTGTCACACGCACGGACGAAGTCCTGAACCATACGACGCATGTCGGGAAAGTGGAAGTCACGGCGTAGTCGATGAAGCGTGCGCTGCACCCCCTCGTGGCCGTCCTCGTGTATGGCAGCCAGCACCTCCTGGAGCAGCGGGGACAATGGCGGGATGTAGAGCCTGGAGTCGAATGTGACCATGCCATCGCAAAGGCCCCAAGGCGCTCCCCTAGAACCAGCTAGAATCGCGTCACGGGTGGCGATGAGGGCGGGATCCATGGCCTGGGCTCAACGAAGACGCTCGATGTAGTCGAAGCGGGGCGCGGAAACGGCTAGTACTGCCCCCTCCTCCGTGTCACGGCGTGACAGGGCGTCAGCCACGGTGTTGGAGGCACCCGGCTTGTACTCCACTGTGAAGTCGAAGCCGAGGAGCTTGCCCACCCAGTGGTGCTGCGGGATGGTCGCCAGGCGCTAGTCGAGGAGGAACTTGAGGCTGTAGTGGTCGGTGTGCACCACGAACCGGCATCCCCGGAGGTACGGCCGCCAATGGCGAATGGCGAGGACGAGGCCGATCAATTCCCGCTCGTAAGCGGCAAGAGCGTGGGGGCGAGGCGCCATAGGCCTGCTGAAGAAGGCCAGCGGGTGCTTGTCCTGAAGGAGCACCGCACCGAACCCGTGCCTGGAGGCGTCGCACTCGATGACGAACGGCCTGTCGAAGTCTGGCAGGGCGAGTACTGGGGCAGAGGTGACGGCGTGCTTGAGCGCTTGGAACGCTGCAACAGCCTCCTCGGTCCAGCGGAACCCGTCCTTCTTGGTGAGCGCTGTGAGGGGCACGGCGATGATGCCATAGTCGTGGATGAACTTGCGGTAGTAGCCCGCCAAGCCGAGGAAGCCACAGACCGCGCGCGCCGAGCGTGGCTGGGGCCAGTCCAAGACCGCCTGCACCTTGGCCTGGTCCATGGCGACGCCTACCGCGCTGATGATGTAGCCGAGGTAGGATATGGAGTAGACACCGAAAGCGCACTTGGAGCGCTTGACGAAGAGGCAGTGCTGTCGGAGCACGAGGAGGACGACACGGAGATGGTGCAGGTGGTCCGCCCAAGTGGAGCTGTAGATGAGTATATCATCAAAAAACACAAGGACAAACTGGCGGAGGAAGACGCGCAGGATGTTGTTCATCAGGGCCTGGAACGTGGTGGAGGCGTTGCACAGCCCGAATGGCATCACCATGAACTCGTAGAGGCCGTCAGGTGTGTGGAACGCTGTCTTGGCGATGTCGGCGGGGCTCATGCAGACCTGGTGGTAGCCTGAGCAAAGGTCCAGCTTGGTGAAGAACTTGGTGCCGTGCAGCTCGTCCAGTAGCTCGTCGACCACCGGGATCAGGTACGCGTCCTTGACGGTGATGGCGTTGAAGGCTCTGTAGTTGACGCAGAAGCGCCACGACCCGTCGGCCTTCTTGACGAGGAGGACCGGGGACGAAAACACTGAGGTGCTATGGCGGATGAGCCCTTGCTCCATCATGGCGGCGCATTGCCGCTCCAACTCGTCCTTGTGCGTGACCGGGTTAACGGTAAGGGCGCACGGCCACCGGTGGAGCGCCTGGCAAGAGATGGATGGCGTGGTCACGGTCGTGCTGGGGCGGCAGGCCACGGGGCTCCGCGAAAACGTCGGCGAAGGAGGCCAGGATGGCGTCAAGCAGAGGGTGTCCCTGGACCGGTTCGCCGGACGCCGGCGCACCGATGCTGGCCGCGACGAGGGCAGGCGCGTCCAGCCCCATGACGCCCGTCCAGCAGATCATCGTGCCCTACCGCTGGAAGGACAGAGTGCCGGCGGCAAAGTCCCAGGTGAGGGGGCCCAGGCCCGTCATCCACTAGGTCCCCAGCACCACGTCGTAGCCCGCCAGCAGCATGACGAAGAGGTCCGCGGCGCACTGATCACCCTCGATGGTGATCGCGACGCAGCGACGCGGCGAAGGACGCCGGTGCAGGAGACGCGCTTGCCGTTGGCCACTATCGCGGTGAGGCATGGGTGGCTCTGAAGAGGTAGCCCAGTCTGCTAAGCGGCACCCTCCGAGATGAAGTTGTGTGTCGAGCCGGTGACGAAGAGGGCGACCAGGGGCACGCCCGCCACCATCATGCGGAACTGGAGGGTGTCGTGGGTGCGGAGCGACTCGACCGTCTGGTCGTCTGCGCGGCCTCGCCATCCTCGATGTCATCATCCTCCAAGGCGCTCGCCAGAAGGAAGAGACGCTTGCACACCTTGTTGTGGCCGCGGGTGTACTTGTCATCGCAGTTGTAGCAGAGGCCGAGGCGGCGGCACTCCTCCTGCTCCGTGGCCGAGAGCCACTTGATCTGGCGTCCCTCGATGTTGATCGTGGTTAGGGCGGCAGGCTTCGCGCCCGGGCCTGCCGTGAGGGCCAGCCGCTGCGCAGGGGCAGGTAGCAGCACCCGGGGGGCGGGCCGGCCTTGGGGAGCTGTGGCGGCGGTGTACTGCTCGCGCAACTCCATCTGCCGCGCCAGGCTCATGGCGGCCGCGAGGGATTGCGGGTTCTAGACCTGCATGTCCAGGCTGAGCGGCGGTAGGAGCCCTACCCTGAAGAGCTGGATGCGCTGTGCCTCATCGAGTGGCCCGGCACGCGGCAGGAGGGCCTGGAAGCGGTCCTGATATTCCGCCACTGTGCCCGTGCACCGGCAATCCTCTAACTCAAACAGTGGGGCGGACCGTAGCGCAGATTCAACAGCTCGGTGAAACGCCGCCAGGACGGCGTGCCCTCATCTTGCTGGACCTGCATATACCACATTTGGGCGCCCTCTTTAAGGTTATACGATGCCATCCATACCTTCTCTTCCTCCGTTATGCGCTGCTGGTGGAAGTAGGATTCACAGCGGTTGATGAAGATCAGCGGATCGGACTTGCCGTTGTACCGCGGGAAGTCCATCTTCTGGAACTTCGGGGGCCGATCTTGATGGTGTTCGCTGGAAGGCTTGCTGCCCGACGATGAGGATCGGTCGGCGGAGAGGGCGGCGATCGCCTTGGTGATGGCCTCCATTGCCTTGGCGCTGGCCTCCGCGGTGGCCTGGAGGGTCTTGACGGCGGCGGCTAGGGCTTTGACGGATGCCCGGAGGTCGGCGTTGTCCCCCATGGCGGCTGCACATGAAGCAGCTGAGGACGGCGCAGGGGATGCTGGTGCGGCGGCTGGAGAGGATGCGGCGGGTGCTGGTGGTGATGAAGATGAGGCGGCGGCTGTGGGAGAGATGGGACGGGATGACGAGGATCGCCGGGATCGTGATACCAGGTTGTCAAGGGCCTCAAACCCTCGGATAGCTGGACCTCGACTATGTAACTCGTAGTCACGATCCGTCTTCTTCGACGAGGTTTTACCCCTCAGCCGTAGGCTTAGGTTTTGGAGAAAGAGAGAGAGAGATTAGGGAATAATTCTTGCTTGCCTCATAATGGTTCGGAATACATGAATATATAGCCCTTGGCTACTAACAACTTGAGCTAATTGCTCCTGAATAAAAGGGAAACATTATATCCTTCCATCTACTTGCGTACATGCCATATACTTGCATATATGCCACTCACCTGACCCATGCATGTACACGTCCGTGCACCCGACTCAGGCCCCGACTCACGAACGACCGTGCACACCCGACTCATCCGTTCATGCTGTTGCTCGCCCGACTCATGCTCAGCCACTTGCCGATGGAGTCTGAGCTGCCGCAGCGCGTTCCACGGCGCGGCACACGTCCCGGGCACGCCATTTCCTGGTGTAGGTCTGGCCCCACATGACATCACTACTTTGATTTTACTGATCCATCCCAACAATAATGTTTTTATGGCGAAATCTAGTTAGAATAGATATTAATTTATAAACTACTGCTACCCATTACAATGCCTATTCTTTCTATATTGGAGTCTTCATTTGTTTACCTATGTCTTTCGATAAATATATAGATGATTATGATATTAATTTATGTGACCAATGCAATAGCTGTACATGTTAATACATTATTTTTTATTTGGGCTATTTTGCGAATATACTGAAATTATTACTATTTTCTAAATAATTAGAATTGAATTTACCATTTACTTATTATAAATATATGGACTATTTAAGTAATTACTTTTTTCAACTTATTAAAATTTTGCCTTTATAGATTGTGGTTTATATAGAATTTGTATTTAGGTTTTTTTCGTTTCCAAGGAAAAGGAGGTGGGGCCCTCCATTTCGAATGGCTCCTCGATGGAGGAGTAGAAACGCTGGTCCCCTTCAGAGTTTGTATAGATTTCGATTGCTGTTGTATATTACTCTAGCAATCTTTAGTTCCACTAGTCACTCGAGAGGTACTAATAAGTGACTAAAATATTTTAGTCCATTTTAGTTTGGGAGGTGGGAACCGAATAGGCCCTCATTCTGCTCTAATTATCAGACGTTTAGTTTTATCTTTTCTAGAAAAATTATTTCGTCTCTACATAATTGTAGGCATGTTTTTATAAAGCATGTTAGAAGCGTCTTCGCATGGACCGTGTCAGGACTTGTACAGACGAGTTCTCGAAGCGTGTCAAGGTTATAAAGAGACGTATAGTAGAGACGTTGGTTACATGCCTACTGATATTGACACACTTTTATAGATACATTTATATAACATGTCTATTTGTGTAGTTACATTATATAGCAGCGCTTCATTATGTGCTAAGAAATTTAGAGATGTTCTCATAAATACATTTGTATAATGTGTGTACTAAAGTTGTCACGTTTTATAATGACTTCAAATTGTGTGTATCAAGAAGTATAGAGATGCTTCAGAAGATACATTTATATTATGTGTACAAATGTTGTCACGTTTTATAATGATGTAAAATTGTGTATCAGAAATATTGAGACTTTTGAGTACATACATTTATATTATGTGTCTAACAGTATAGATACATTATCTAGTAACATCATAAAAGATGTGCTATATGGTACATCGTAGGTGGCTCCCAGAGAACCATATATATCGAAAGCAAAAGAACCAGTTTGATGGCACGGCAAAGGTTGGACTAACTCATGAGACAATGAGTAGTACTTTTATTTTGAGAATGTTAAAAGGCAGAGTTTTTGTTTTAGGGATAAAGGGCCTCATGAAAAAGAATACAAAGGATAATAACAAAGGAAAAAAAGAAAGGAAAGCAAGATGAAAGCCATCAGAAATCCAACCGTAAAAGAGAGAACAAAAGAAACAGAAAGATGAGAACGGTGGCAAGAAGAAGAAGCAGGAGAAGAAGCCAGAAGATTAGTTGAAAAAGTGGTCAATATTCATTGAGTTACCATACTGGGAAAAGAACAAACTAAGGCACAATCTAGATGTGATATACTCAGAGAAAAATCTGTGTGAGAACTTAATTGGAACTTTATTGGATAGTTATTGGAATATATAATCCCTTTAAGAAGTCATGCTCCAAGGTGATAGATGTCGATGATCTACAAAAGCTTGAGACATCATTGTGGTAACACAATGTAATATGGAGAAAATTTTTCGGCCATCATTTTTTACTCTGACAGTGCACTTCATGGTGCACTTGGTAGAAGAAGTTAAACTTGGTGGCCCCGTTCACTACCGGTGGGTGTACCCCATGGAGAGGTATATAATTACATATTGCAGGGTTATTTTTCAATAATTTCTTCAACAAACAACTCATGTTCATGATTTCATTTAGATTTTTTGTTTGGCTTAAAGCGCTTGTGAAGAACAGAGCTCAGCCAGAAGGTTTGATTGCTGAAGGGTATTGCAGGGAGGATTACATGACATTTTCTTCCAGATTTCTTTTTTTGACATGATTTTTTTTTCTAGATTTCTTGATGGAAATACTCAGACATGTACATGTTTTTCATATCGCCTGAAGGTTCAGGGTTTCTAGCTGGTCTGTGAAATACTCATTTTAACGGACCAGCTAGAAACCCGGAACGTTCAGGCGATATGAAAGACACGTACATGTCTGAGAGTGCTGGAGAACCAATTGGAAAGGCTACTGTGAGCCATTTTGATAGCCAGCTTCTTACTCAGGCACATCGATACGTGTTGTGACACTACGATGAACTTCAAGAATTCCGCAAGTGTGTATAATTTCTCTTGACTCTATTTTATGTTTTTAGTATGTTAAAGCCATGACTGTAACAAATAATCCAATGTTGTAGAGAATTTGTGGATGAGGAGAAAGGAAAATTGTGTCCTTCAACTACTTTGACTATGGTATCCATCGAGAAGTTGATAGACCAAAACTTCCCTTATTGGTTCGAAGAAAAGGTGCAGTACAACTGAAATAGCTTATTAGGCCACGAGCTTAATAGAATGATTGATCTAATAATTAATTTCTTTATTGCATGTTATCCTAGGTGACGGACTAGGAATCACTAAAAAGGTTCGAGCTTTGGCTCCAAAATCGAGCAGACATGGTGTGAGACACATGTTAGCGGTCAATAACGCCTATTTTTTACTACCAACTATTCTCTAAAAATAGAGAAAACTATAATGTTTATATACATATACATTTACCACTGTCCTATTTCCACATGTATTGAAGAATTATTATTTTGCGGGACTTATTAGCGAAAATATGGAAATATGGCGAGAATACGCTTTTTAGACAAGCGTATTTCAAGGGTTAGGGAAGAGCTCCATTCCAACTGTGTGAACTGGATTAAGGATCTAACAAAGAAGCAACTAGGCGAAGTTGGGCATGTTTGGGCCTAGCACTGGTGCGGCTGCCGCAGGGGGGTGCCAGCCCCCTTCCATCGCCTCTCGCGCCGCCCTTCGACGAGTCGGTTCATGGTGCCTTGGGTGCAACATTTCCCCCAGTGGTTACCTTATTTGCGACACGAACCGACCTCTCCCTAGTATAAATGTATAGGTAGAGGGGGCCTCTCAGAGACAGATTCCGATTAACTAGGAGAGCCCCTCTAACCATTTGTATTTTCTTTCTAGTTGTCTTGTTAGATCAGAGTAGCAAGACATCAATTGAAGGACTTGTATCTAGAGACCACTTGGTATAAATAAGATCATGAGTTCTCAAGTTATTTTGTTGTTATTATCTTATTCTTATAATTCTTCATATGAATTAGAGCATAGTCTTTATGCTGATCATTTAGCATATAGTTATGATGAATGTTTAGCATCTAGACTTTATTCTTGATTATCATAATGCTAGTATGAATAGAACTAGTTATGATCTAGATGCTGGTTTGTTGCTCTTGTAAAAGAGAGGTTTATATTCTAGCTCGTTTATCCGTAGGGTCAGAGTCCTGGTGGGATATAGGTTGTTTCTACATATGTTAGCATGGTGCTAGAATATAGAGAAATCAACAGATGCATTTCATAGTCCACAGAAGAGGTGGTAGGTGGCAGGATGAGACAGGCTAGTCTATCCCCTGTAATCCCCCATGTCCGGCTATGGTGTAAGAGTCTAAGTTACCTTCGAGGATGGTGGCAGATCCGTACTCATCGTGTCTCCCCTAATCATCTAAGTCATAGCTATGCCTAATTATATTAACATAGAATATAGATAATTCATATGTTGCAATTATAAGTAGAATGCCACTCCATGTGTAACTATGTTGTATTTATTTATTTATTTATCTATTTTTTATCTCTTCTAACTTAACTTTTGAGCTGGCTCAACTAAATATTGAATCTCAACTATTTATAAACTACTTTATCTTACCCCTGTATAGATAATTTTGATACTTTTGATGGATACGTGATTCCCGATCTTCCGTCAGGTTCAAGATAACTATCGATTTGGGCAGAAAGCGACACACCAATCCGGCTTTAGATCACAAAGACCCGAACCGTGAAATCTTAGCACCATGTCTCCTCTGGTTATAAGCTGTGTCACCAAACGGTTGACCTCACCAAGAAGGCTAATCCCTGCCAGTGAATCGAAGAACACAAGCAAGAACTTGAAAGTACACAGCTCAAAGGTTGGGACAACTGCAGATATATGATTGAGATCACAAAATGGGGTTTCACAAACCGATAATGATGACTGTTCAAAGACAGATTAATCTTAAGCAAAACCCAAACCCTAACGTAGGCGGCGACTGCTGAATATATTCCAGATGTTTCCTTTTCTACTTATAATGTCTAATTTGTTATGGTTCATATACTTTAAAATGATTTCACTATCAGCTATGAGTTTGAGAATGCTTCTATGCAAGAAAAATCTATCTTTATGGTTATGGACATATGGTCTATGCATATGATTTTTTTTTGAAAGGATTGTAGTTACAATAATTGGAACTATTATTTTCATTATTATGCTTCTATTATGAAAGATTTTTTATAGGCATGTGCGTGTCGCACGTGCATTTTCACTAGTATATATAAATATATATATTAAACTTTATAATAAATAATTAGTATAATTATATGGATCGTTGTATATACTTTCATAATAAACTTATTTGAAGATATAAATGTTAAAATTATTTCGTACAAATCTAGTGAAAGTTGACAAATCTTGATGTGCACGCATGGAGTAAGAACTTTCTTTATGGGATAGAGGGAGTATGAGTCATTAACAAAAGTTTTATTTGCCTGAGTAATGCCTGATCCTTTGAAATTTATTTTCATCGTCGGTAAAAAACTTAATTTGCATTTTTTCGTTTTCTAGAATGCACAGCCATGCCATGAATATCTTTCAGGGCTTGGGCATCGAAAAGGACACGAACAGCTCAAAAATCTTAGCAATGACGCCCTCACCAGTAAAGTCTCTTGCAAAAAGTACTCTCTCACTGTATATCTGTTTGGCACACCTCCACCAACTCTAAATCCACGAAAAACAAATGCAGATTTAATTTTTTTAGCCAAATACTTTTATTTCCACCAACTCTAGTGTGGATATACTCTACCAAAAGCATGATCAGTAGGAGATCCATCAATTTGGTGAGGTGCCGCATGTTTGGTGGAGTAGAGAAAGATTACCCATCATGCCCCTAACTATATTGAAAAAACTTGGTTCAATGCTTTCTCATCCACTTCCTTGTCGTGCATGCCTATCCGCCCATCCCAACCACCACGCCACCCCTCATCGGTACCCGCACTGCCCCTCGCTGGTCACACATCGCACCCCTGTTGGCAGCCGTGCCCACGCCCAGTCAACCACTGGGCTTGCACATGGCTAGGGCCATCTCCATCCCTAGCTGTCCGTGCAACAGTGGTCATGCTCAGCCATGGCCATGAGCCCCGACAATTATGCGCTTGAGCTCATCGGGTCAAGAGGAAGAAGCCGCATGTTTTCTTCATTATTCCTTTATGGCCCCTGACCCATGGGCCCAGCGTTTTCCCCTGGAATGTCCTGAGCATCGGTAAGGAATATTGTTCGCCTGTTCTTAAATGGCTCCAACACTTGTCCTAATTGGTTTTTTTGTGATACTTGTCTTAATTGGTACAATACCCCAAGCAACACCTATTTCACATCCTGGCTAACTAAACAGCAGATGGTAGAAGCAGGAATTAGTGATAGGCACATAATAGTTACATGCACGGAAGGAGTGAAAGGCATGGATTCGCTCATTCCTGGGGTGGAATAAATTAGCTCTAGGGCTAGTACAGTACCAAGCTACAAATCGTGGCTCCACCAGCTCTTTTTCTTAGTCTGTTTTATTTCTATCTCAAAATCTAAAACGGTTTCATACAATAGTGATGTCAGTACAGTAATTTCAAGGAAGAGCCGGAGCCCCTGGGTGCCATGCTAAACACAACCTAAATACACAACTTCTGCTTTGAATTTCATGCCTTCGCTGTCAGTCATCTTTATTATCGTTTCTTCTGGTGGACAATATATATGTAGCTAGCAGTTAATACATCGCAACCATGATGGTTGAAGACGTTGCCCTTGTTGGATTTTCACATCACAAGTGAAAAAAGTTTGACTATATATACATGAGGAGCAAGAATGATGCTCATTTTGGGACGAGGGAGTTATTATTTTTATAAAAAATTATGTACTTACAACAACTAACGCCAGGTCTTTATCAAGGCTTGTATTCCAGTACAGCGTGGGAGGAATTAAACAAAGCTTTGGTCAATGCAAATGGCACTGCTAGCTCTGTACTTTTCAGATAACTAAATACGCAACTACTGCTTAGAATTGCATTGCCACCAGCAGTCAGTTAATATATAGCTACCATGGTAGTTGGAGACTTTGCCTTTGGAGCATCACATCACAAGTGGATGGAATCTAACTTATATAAAATTTTATGAGATGTGATGATGACTTCACATATATGCATAATATAGATATGCCAACCAACAAGGGTCTTTATCAAGACTTGTATTCTTGTACAATGTGGGAGGAATTAAACAAAGCTTAGGTCAATGCAAATGGCACTGCTAACTCTGTAACTTTCAGATATATGCAAAATATTGATGTGTCTGCCAACAAGTCAAATGTACACTTGAACCAAACACTTTATTTGCCAACAAGTCCAATGTAGAGAGCCAATAATCATGCAGTAGTATTTTTCTCCTTTTCATCATGGAGCATGCAATGATTATTAGAAGTGTAAGTTGGGATAGACAAATTCTGAAAAATAATTAGAGTAGACCTAGAGAAGGGGGCCATATATTATCTCGAGTTTCAAGTGTCATGAAGAATAGAAAAGGCGAACAATATTCCATACAAATACGCATTGTCATCTGTGGATTGTAGTTAAGTGACAGTAACAGCTTATTGGATGGTAACAGCTTTCTGTTATGTCAACATTTGGGTGGTAACACAAGTACAGAAGGCACGCAAGTACTTTAGTTTAGGAGTGAGCTAGTTGCTGGTCTGTTCCGATCATTCGATGCAGCCTGATCTCAAGATAGGGGTATATTGGACACTAGTAGAGAGAAGGCTTTTGATTCAGGGCTTTAGTCCCGACCATTTTTAGACCCAGCACTAAAGATAAATTTAGACCCGGTTGGAATCACCAACCGGGACTAAACCCTCTGCCCAACGGCTCCGAGCGCAGCCTTTGCAGGTGCGGAACAGGCAGGGAACAGGCAGAAGACATTTAGTCCCGGTTATTAATGATTTTCTCAGTTATTAATGATTGCATTGGAATTTGGTTCCAATACAACCAATTCGGAAACTAGTAGGCAGAACCCCGACCTTTCTCTACCTGCCACCATGTGCAGCTGGTTTCCATATATATTTGTTCTCTGTATTTTCAAAAAAAATGTTTTTAACCTACCAGTACTCAGTTAAACAACCACAGTCAAATCTATATAAAAACAATTTTTACAATACAAAAATAACTATAGTAATTAATTAAATTAGTATTAAAATTTCTTTTTTACAACCTAACTATTTTGTTCTTTGTATCATAAATATTATTATATATTTTTAAATAATTTTTGGGCTATAAATAGGTTTGAATAAGTAGAACACGTCTGAATTGTGCTAGCTTTGGCCAGACATTGGGTTGGCGGGTCTCGTTTTATTAGCTCAATCAGTTCCCCAGTTCCACGTATTTCCAGCACCTTGCAATCCCAGAAACAAAAAAAAGGACATGCACTTTTCTATACCCCAACTTTCTTGCAAGCTCTCCCCCTACCTGTTTTGCAACTCGCTACCTGAATTTATAGCTATGGATATGTTGGTAGAGTATTTGTTTCACAAAACGCAAGTGTATTTACAGATGTAGTACATACTATAGTAGTCTGGCCGTGCTGAAATTAATCAGTGCAAGTTTTTTTCTCTTTTCTTCTCCTAAAATGGAAATGTTTTTCAATTTGGAGATGACTTTTATTTTTATAATATATACATTTTACCACCTACTCCCTCAGTTCCAGAATATCTGTCGCGCTTCCCGAGACGTAAATGCCGGCAATTTTTATAAATATTAAATATCATCGATTAGTATCATAATTAGTATTATCGGAAAGATCTTTGGATCTAGTTTTTTAACAAAATTATTTGGAGATATAAATATTGCACGTATTTTCTACAAATCAAGTCAAACTTGTGGCACGCATCCCACGGCGATACTTATTTTGAAACGGAGGGAGTATCATTGAAATTTTCATATTATTGCACTTAAAAAAGAATCATACATTAATGAAAGCCTCTTAGAATATTTTCTTTTTCCTGTGGGCTCTATGCAAAAAAAAAAAAACGATGCATATGAAATTTTTTCGTAATTTACAAAATTCCTGTGTTCTAAAATGACTCTTGATAACCTCTACAAAAGCACATCTGGACATACATGCACAAAACTACTTTTATATGGAGTGACATGTCATTTTTCTATTTGATATATAGAGAGAGAGACAGCGTCATGATGATGCGATGCACTAGCTGGTGTTGACCCACGTGGGCGCGGCAGCTGCCGCAGCACAAGCGGCATCGCCACGGCCTGGGGGTGCACCACCACCCCACCTCTCTCTCTCTTCCCGCTGGGACTGGGAAGCACACGCTGCTGTAGCTTCATGGCATGCATTTAAGGTGTCGTCTGCCCCTTGGATCGTGATCTGCTGCCCATATCCTTCTCCTCATTCCTCTCCTCCTCGCGGCGGCGGCCGGTGCCGGTCATCGCGTTCGGCCGAACGTACAGGCGCCACGCCTCTGCAGCTGCATGCGTGCGTACGTATACTCCCTCTCAATTTTACTCTGCCCCGTTTTCGCTGGTAGCTCAGCTACGTTCCGCTTGGGGTGTTCGAATTTTGCATCGCTTCGTGCGCTGGGGGCCGTACCCAGCCCAATCCAGCTCCAAAATGCGATTTCTGGCAGCGCCGCCGGTACTAGATCACTCCTGCTTCCTTGGTGGCGATGGGCAGCACTGTCGGGCAGGTTGTGGGCGTGTCAAATGGGATTGAGGGAGGGAGAGATCCTGCCTGTTGCGGGCGATCAGAACTTGTCAAGTAGAGGAAGTAGTAGGCCTTCCTTTTCAGTTTGGTTAGGGGAGCTTGTTGTTTTGTATTTTGGCGTCCCGGGGTTGGCCCCCTTTGTTTTGACTTTATTCACCTTTCGTGTTTGGACTCACATCTAGTCTCGACTTTTCTCTCATCACATACATGGTCAACCTACTTGCCTTTGCGACTTTGCTTAGGAAATCAAAAACTGTGTCCTTGCTCTTCCTATTCTGCAGGCCGGTTATGCTATATTACGATTACGATACAACGAACTGGTGCAGAACCATTTGATCTGCTTAAATAGTCGCTTCTCTGCTACTAGCTTGCTATCATTTCCTAACGGTGGTATTTCAGAAACTATTGCTTGTCTGTACGTATGAATTTCGACTAGTCTGATGATGAATGGGAGTAGCATCGTGGTAGTGATTTGTTGATATTCACCTAAGTACCGTCTCTCATGAATCGTGATTAATATACTGACAATCTGTTTCTTTTGCTCCTATCAGCAGGTCCGAACTTCACCGGGTGAAATAATGGCGGAGCCCTACCACTTGAACGGCATACTAAACGGGATGCCTAATTTGAGGCATCCATCCTCTCCATCAGAGGTCGATGAATTCTGTAAAGCGCTCGGTGGTGACTCGCCAATACACAGCGTGCTAGTCGCTAACAATGGGATGGCCGCGGTCAAGTTCATGCGCAGCATCCGGATATGGGCCTTGGAGACCTTTGGGACAGAGAAGGCCATTCTTTTGGTTGCTATGGCAACACCGGAGGACTTGCGGATAAACGCTGAGCACATAAGAATTGCTGATCAGTTCGTAGAAGTTCCTGGAGGAACAAACAACAACAACTATGCGAATGTACAGCTTATAGTGGAGGTTAGCACAATTCATGATCCGGACTTCTGGAATTTTTCACATAATCGTGTTTAGTTTTACATGTATTTTTCACTGTGTACTTCAGAAATTAACATTTCAAGTTCAACTTCACAGATTGCAGAGAGAACTCGTGTATCTGCAGTTTGGCCTGGCTGGGGTCATGCGTCTGAGAACCCAGAACTTCCAGATGCTCTAAACAAGAAAGGAATCATTTTTCTTGGGCCACCATCGGCTGCAATGGCTGCACTCGGTGATAAGATTGATTCTTCTCTTATTGCACAAGCAGCAGGAGTTCCAACTCTTCCATGGAGTGGATCACATGTATGCCATTTCCTATTTCTGTGTGATTTTGCTCTTGTTTTCCTCTGCTACTTTATTGTTCGATTAACATTAAATCAAACTCTCGGCAGGTAAAATTTCCACCAGAAAGCTGCCATTCAATTCCTGAGGAGATATATAAGAATGCTTGTGTTTCCACCACAGAGGAAGCAGTGGCTAGTTGTCAGGTCGTCGGTGTAACATCCTGGATGTTAATCATTCATTAACTCTGCAAATCATAAGCATAATCATATCATTAGCATTTAATCATTATCTTGACATGATTGCTTGATGTTTGTTTGCACTCTGTTTGACTTAGTCTATAAGTGTGATTGTTGGCTTGAACTAGAAGTGGTAGCTACGTTGCTTATCTCAAGTCGGATCTTTACTAAAGATCGAAGAGGAGAGTATTTCGAGAAAACTTCGTGTTTTGACTTTTTCATGAAAATACCTAGAAGGTGCTCAAAATGAGTGACGAAGTCGCTTGGTTTAATGACATCGGCAGATTGGCATGCCGCGTTCTTCGATTTCCGTGAAACAACTTTAGTTGGTCCCAATAGGAAAAACATAGCTAACACATTGGGGCACAGCATGCCAAAAGTTGGGATCGATTTGATCGAGTTTGGCCAGCCAATTGCAAGAAAACCCAAGCCTAGGTCAAGCGATACCGGCACGTTGACATTGCCATGTTGGCAACCGATTATCCGCTAAACCGTAGCTCTAATGATCGAAGTGTCTAAATAGAAAAGATAAAGTGACGTGCGGGCTTTGTTCTTCCTTTTGGGCCCATCGCCTGATTCGGCCCAGAAGGGGCCCAAAAACACTCCCCACCGAACCCACCGTCACGCGCGCCAGGTGTTCGCCCGAATGCCGACGTGGGAGCTTGCATGCTCGCCACCGCGCCGCCCCGCGCCGCTCTCGCCTGCCGTTGCGCCGAATGCGCCGTGGAAGGGGACAGGGCCGCCAGACACTCCCCACCTCGGTCCCCATCCTTCTCCCTCACTCTTCCTGCTCCTCCCTCTCGGTTTCTCTCTCTCGCGCGCGCCGAGCACGCCGCCACCATGGCCGCCCTCTGAGCGCGCCGCCACCGTGTGCCTCCTCTTCCTCTGCTCCATTCCTTGCTTCGGCACCGCCATCGCCTTCGCGCCATCGTTGCGAACCCGTAGCTCACCTCGCGTTGCGCCACCAGGGCTTGTAGCCTCTCCACCGGCTGAAGTTGCCACTGCCGGCCATGGTCGCCGCTCGAGGGCCGTCGGGGACAGGGCCGCTTCGGCCTCATCCTTTGGTTCCCCGGCACACATCGGCCCTGCCTCGTCGCGCTCCTCGTCAAGCGCGCCTTTTCTAGCACCGAGCGCCGCCGACGCCGTCGGGCGCCGCGTCGCCGCGTCATCAGGCCGTCGGCCGACGCCACCAGGTCGCCTCGGGCCGTCGCAGGTCGATCTGGGGGCTCCAGCGGGTGCGCGGTCACCCCGCGACCCCTCGCCGCCCTTCTCCTGAGCCGGAGGACGGCCGCCGCTGCCGGCGCCGCGAGGACCGCCGCCTCCTGTGCTTGTCAAGGGGGAAAGGACCTCGGTCTAGAATTCAACAAAGAGGGGGGTCTTCCTACGCAATTGCGCCGTGCACACAGACTTTCAGATCTGGGCCTAGCAAATTTCTGGAAAACTGGAGGGCTAATTTGCAAAGTGTTTGTCCTATTCGGGATAAAGAAAAGAAATTCCGAAATTCCTTTTTATCTTTAGAAATTCATAGAGGGAGCTAGATTTATCCAAATCCAGTGATTCAAGTTCCTACATTTTTCTTATGAGATGGCTTATGCATAAAAAATATGATGTGCCATGTTTGCTGTACTTTTATATTGAGTTTAGATTTAATTCTTGAAAAGCTTTTAATCTTAGGAAATGCATAATAAATCATAAGATGCTCTGAAAAATATGGTTCTTGTTTTGTTAGTCTTGTATTACCATGCCCTGTCCATGATAAATTTATCATGCATGCTTTCTGTGAAAAAAATTAGAGTTGTAGTTCAAGTGCCATTTGTGGCCTACGTCGAAGATAATTCATAAATAAATTTTATAGGTTGAATCTGAGATTCATAATTTTTGTAGGCTCATTATATGCCATAATGTAGCTCTTGTATGCTTGAATTCATGGTTTGGTCAAGTTGATAGTACAAAGTATTTTTAGGTCCACCAATATGTGCTGCCATGTCATTTTTGTATAGTCCAGTAGGGTCATCCAATTGGGGTGAAACTTGGATGATACATTGGCATTGCCATGTGTTATCTACTGTAATTTTTGTAGGATTTTAGGATGTATGTAGCTATGGGTTGCTGTTCAACCCATAGTTGGTTAAATTGGGGTTGCTTGCATGATGTCATGCTTAGCCCAATTAAACATTGGTTTTCTGAGAAACTTGTCAATACATGATTGGTTTGTAATTAGCATATGGTTCTACTATTGAAATTTAGTGGTCATTGGATCAATAGTTTAGAAGATATGGCCATTGCTTTATAATAGACAGAATTCTGTAATTGCTGTTTTGTCAGGACCTAGTTCTGTTGTTAGCTGATTTAGGCTTAGTTAACTTAGGAACCAGGTCTTGATGTCTTGAGATGTTGACGGACAATTTAATAAGCTTTCCAGATTGTCCTCTTTCATGTTCATGGGGTTTATAGATCTCTAGTTATGATTGTATTACTGGACTGCTGATTGTAGGCCTATAATTGTTAGTGAAGCTCGATTTCGTGATGATTGTAGGTAGAGCTTATGTTAGGGACTCATAGTGATTAGGGGATGTATGATTGTTTGACAGGTATTGTGTCACGATGATTGGGTTAGGGTAAATATGCCTAGGTTGGAGTCTTTGGCTTTACAGGCTTGGTTGCTAGTGATAAGTGCAAAGGGTTAAAAGAGAGTCATTCATTATAATCATCCATGATCATGCATACACCTCGACAATCACATATTCATACATATGCACATTCATCATTCCAGGATCACGTGTAGAACATTCATCACGAAGTCAGGGATCTAGAAGGACAAGTCGCGAACGGAGATCTGCGCGCGAAGTGATCGAGAACCAGGAATCCGACATGGAGTAATCGAGTACCGAGCTCCAACCTGATTTTCTAACTAAGGCAAGCCCCGGAGCATTTCTCCTACGGTTTGCAAATATTTTACCTTGCGTCCTTTTATTCTTTATGATGCATTAAGTTATAGGCGTTGATTGGAACCGTAGTCGCATCAGGACTACCTTGCCACCAGAAATATCCTCTTTTACGTACAGGATCGACTACATGCTTAGGCCTGCTCTATTAATCGGTAGAAGCCGGATGATCGACCATCATCCGCGAGTATAGATGGTTACTACCCTTTTGGATTGAGATTAGTGAGATGTTGGATATGAACATAACTACGTGGCCTTCTAAATCATCTTTAAAGAAATATGGCTTTGCACGTCCTCGGATCATGTTGAACAATGCCTCACAGATAGCTGGAAGGGCCTGAGCGCCCGACCGCGAAGCCTAGAATCTACTTGGGCCGGGTTTCAACTTCTTGGTATCCATGCCGGCGATGGGGGAGGGGTAAACAAGGGCCCGGAGAGTAAGTCCCGAAGATGGGGCGGTGTCATTTGAGGGGCACGCTTACCTGTTGGCAGCCGGGAGGTTCCTTGGTCATGGTGGAGTGTAAGTTGATCCCGCGTCTCTACCCGAGTAGATCAAGGTAAACTAATCGACTCTGACGGGAGTTGTGTGGTTTGTGTGAGGAATACCCCGCCAGCTGGTTTGCAATCGATTATAATCGCCATCGTTCCTGGACAGTGAACACTTGATCGAGACAGCGGCATGGTCGCTAATAATATCTCTTGTGCGCGTTGGTTATGTTCATTCATGTTGATTTAATGAATACTCAATCAATGCGGATACTTAATGTTGAATGCTTCTACATAAAAATATGAGTAGCTGCAGGTGCTAATGTTGTAATGGCAGGATCCACTTAATTGGATAAGCTAGAGAGTCCTTTTGTCACTAAATGATTATTAATAAGCTCATCTTTTTGGCAAACAGAGGAGTTGGCTACCCCACTATAAAGCCTGGCATCCACCAAAGAGTTTTTATTTTCTTTTAGTCGGGTAAGTCTTGCTGAGTACAACGTACTCAGGGTGCAATTCCCAATGTTGTTTGTTGTAGGTTGGAGATTACCGCTGTGGCAACACGGTGAACTTATATCCCTCTACGGGAGGAATAGACTTCGGGCAGGTCAACTCTTATATCTCATCTACATGCTTTTGATGGAGTCGACCCTGAGCTGGCACTATATTTAAATACTTAGGTGTGAGTGTGTTTGCAAAGAATATTCTCTTCCGCTGTTTATTTGAAAATCCTGAGTTGTATTATATAATATTTGCAACCTGTGGTGTAATTATAAAGTTTGTAAAAAGTAACTTAAGTGAATGGGAACTGCTGAACTTTGCGATTCGGGTGTGACTTTGAGAAAGTTCGAGATCTTTCGGGATTTCGCGGACTACCGGGCTGATATGATTGCGACATACTAGTTAAGCTGCCACGGTGGCTAGATTAGTGCGTGGTAATTATATTAGTTGGCCGGTTCCTTTACAGTCGGGTACCCTGCCATGATCAAGGCATCATGGGGAGGCGGTGGTAAAGGAATAAGGAAGGTTGGTTTGTTTTCAAGTGAACTGTGGGAAAGAGAAGGGACCACTATTCAGAAAAAATATTTTAAAATTTCAATCAAAATATTAACTTGATTATCACTAATTTTTTTGTCATCTCGCATGGATCTGTAGGTTCATAATGATGATGAGGTGAGGGCACTGTTCAAGCAAGTTCAAGGAGAAGTCCCCGGCTCGCCTATATTTATTATGAAAGTGGCATCGCAGTGAGAACCGATTCAAAGATTTTGTTTCCCTTGTTACTAGCATGGGGATTTGAGAGAATGATCTACTCCATCGCTGGAGATAACGATATATAGAGCCTCATGGGCCATATGGACCCATAATAGATGGACCTCTATACACTTAACAATTTTCATGTTGGCTTTGAGCCTTTGACTCTGCCTTTGTTCTTTGCTTCCTGAGCGCTTCTGTGTAATATATATTTGTTACTGAAAACATTCATTCTGTTATTTCTTTGTAGAGCCGACATCTGGAGGTTCAATTGCTTTGTGATAAACTTGGTAATGTAGCAGCACTACACAGTCGAGATTGCAGTGTTCAAAGAAGGCACCAAAAGGTTTGTTGTTCAAATTCTTTTAAACATATGATTCCCACTATTAGTTTTGTTGTTCAAATTCTTTTAAACATCTGATTCCCACTATGAGTTCATGCCTTCGCTGAATTTGTCCCATACTTGGATTGTGTATTTTGTTCTATAGAAGTTTATATCTTTCTTGAATAGCTTTTATAGTTGAACCAGTGCACGACAATTTTTCCCTATTTGTATTTTATTGAAAAACATTATTTTTTACCATTTACAGATTATTGAAGAGGGGCCAATCACAGTTGCTGCTCCAGACACTATTAAAGAGCTTGAGCAAGCAGCAAGGCGGCTTGCAAAGTGTGTTCAATACGTTGGTGCTGCTACGGTAGAATATCTGTACAGCATGGAAACGGGTCAATACTATTTTCTGGAGCTTAATCCACGGTTGCGAGTATGTTTTAAACTTCCAATGCAGGGATTTTGCAGAGGCATTTCTTTATTGTTCTTGCATTTTGAATGTTTGATTGGCTTCCTTTGAGATAGAACATCCTGTGACTGAATGGATAGCTGAAGTAAACTTGCCAGCAGCACAAGTTGCAGTCGGAATGGGCATACCCCTCTATAACATTCCAGGTATTTCAATTTCTCCACTCCATGTTTGATGGTATTTTGTTCTCTTAATCTGACAAATGAATGAATCACTGCAGAGATTAGACGCTTTTATGGAATGGATCATGGGGGCGGCTACCATGATTGGAGGAAAATATCAGCTGTCGCAACTAAGTTTGATTTGGATAAAGCACAGTCAGTGAGGCCAAAGGGCCATTGTGTTGCAGTCAGAGTTACTAGTGAGGATCCTGATGATGGTTTTAAGCCTACAAGTGGAAGAGTGGAGGTTGGTTTACTTGACTATACAATACTCTTTTGGTAATCCACTAGCAATGCTTACCCATATGTTGACATACCAAATGTTTGGGCCTATTTCTCTGTTAAGGCAAGCATACGTACATCCAAATTGGTTCTTTACTTTTGTGTTATATATACATCACCACAGCTGAAAGTATCAATCTTTGAGTATTTATTTTTGTTTGTTAAATTAAGTAGGGGACTCCTGAAAGCTCCGGTTTGGTTTTGGTAATTAATGACACTCAAACGTTGCTAATGCTTTACTCTAAGTGTGGTTAGACACATAGCAACGTGACGGTGGATGATGGAGCATGGTGATCACGGTGACGAACATGGTGGACATGTGAGGTGATCAAGCTCCGGTGATGAATGAAAACGCCCGTGGAGATCAAGGCGAAGGTATACTTGATAGGGCTTTCCGGTTTGGTGATCAAGACACTATAGAGAGTGTGATCACATTTAGGATCGATAACCGACTATCAAGAGGGGTTTCCTCGGTTCATTCGCGGTCCTAAGTGCCTCTAGTTGTGACTTTGCATGATGCATGAGAGGCTAACTAGAGTGCTAACACTTATCGACGTGATCTTGAGAAGATACGCTAACTCCGGTGCTTGAGAAGTGTTCTACTCTGTGGAGTTAGCACCTTGGACAAGTGGTTCGAAGATTGGATCAACGACGGCGCGACATCGAAGATCATACAAGAGGTGGACACCTTCAGCGTGCGCCGGACGCGGGCGTCGGACGCAGGGCCAGAGGGCCGGACGCGTCCGGCGCGTGTTGAAGTCGGCGCTGGGATGGTGGCCGGGCGCAGTGTGCGCCGGACGCGGCGGCGGACGCGTCCGGCGGCGGCCAGACGCCGACCAGAAACTTTCTGGCCGGGCGCAGTCTCGCGTGGCTCGCTCGTCGGACGTTCGCCGGACGCGCGCGCCGGACGCTGGCGGATTACTGTTCATCGTCCGATGCATGGTGACGTGGCGTCTTTAAACTCCAATGGTCGGCTGGCTGCGGCGCGCTGAAGAGCGCCGGACGCGTCCGGCGGGCAGCGGCGGACGCGTCCGGCGCGTTCTGGAGCTCCAGCCCGAGGGGGCAACGGCTACTTTCGTGGAGGGGTCTATAAATAGACCATTGGCCGGCTTGGGGAGGTTCCTCTTGGCCATTTTCACATACTTGTGCATCCTTTGAGCTAGAGAAACACTCCTCCACTCATCTCTTTCATTCTTGAGCATCTCTTGTGAGATTTGAGTGGCAAGACAAGTGATTTGCATTGAGAGTTGCATCTAGAGGCACTTGTTCTTCGAGTGGGCTGCGGATTCTTGTTACTCTTCGGTGATTCCCGTCACCGTAGACGGTTTGGAGCAGCGGGTGGTGGTTGAGCTCGACTTGGTGATTGTTCGAGGCCACACCGGGTTCGTGTGAGGGGTTCTTGATCCTTCCCCGCGGGAGTTCACGAAAGGATACTCTAGTGGATTGCTCGTGGCTGGTGGATCCTTGTCTTGTGTGGAGATTGCGGCTCCCCGTTGGGGTCTTTGGCACTGAGCCAATTGAGCGGGCAACTCACCAAGCAAGTGCATCGCCACAACGAGGAGCAGCTTGCCGGGAAGCAAGTGAACCTCGGTAAAAATCATTGTGTTGATTTGTGATTGCCGAGGCTTCGACCTCCTTGTGCTTGTGCTTGGGCTCCCTAGGTGATTGGCTATCTTCTACTCTTCGCGGCGGTATAATCTTCGATCATCTCTTTACTTTCCGCAAAGTAGAATTGCTTGTTGTGGTCGGTCGGGAACCACTCTTTGTGTAGCATTAAATCCCGTGGGTAGAATTGCTTGGTTGGTTTCGGTGAACCGACATTGTGTAGCTTGATCACCATTGTTGTGTGTGCGCATTTACATTGAGTAGCCTTGCATGATAGAACGGCTTGCATAGACTAGTCGAAGCACTTGCTTTGCACATTTGCCGCCTCGCTATCTAATTGGGTTGTCTAGTTTTGTTGCTAGAAATTTTATTAGGCTATTCACCCCCCTCTAGCCATTGTGACCTTTCACGTGGTATCGGAGCCGGGCACCGTTTGTTTGAGTTGGATTAACATCCTACGGTGAAGCAATGGCTATGGTTATGCATATCAACAACACCAAGAAGGCACCGTCATTTCGAGGTGATGACTGTGCCAAATGGAAGCTCAAGATGAAGAGTCATCTCAAGTCAATCAACCTTGAGGTGTGGAAAGTAGTGGAGACAAAGTTTGAGCTTGTTGAGGGTGCGGTGCCAACACCGGCCGAAGAGAAGAAGCAACAAGCAAATGATATTGCCGTGAGTGCTTTCCATGAGGCACTTGATGATAAAGCATTTGAGCTCATCAAGAACCTTGAGGTGGCTCATGACATTTGGAAGAAGCTCGAAGAAGCTTATGAGGGCACCGAAAGTGTCAAGACCGCAAGAGCATACATGTTGCAAGAGAAGTTTGCAAGCTTCTCAATGAAGGAGGATGAGAGTGTGCCGGAGATGTTCCATAGGCTCCAAGTCATTGTCAATGAGCTCAAGGGACTTGGGGAAGAAATCAAGGACTCCCAATTCTCCACCAAGTTCAAGGACTCCCCGTCATGGTGAAGACAACCATGAAAGAGAAGCCAACTCCCAACCAAGTTCTTCAAGAGATTATGGCCGATGATGAGTTTAGAGAAGATCATGAGAAGGAAGAGTTGGTGAAGAAGAAGAAGAAGGAAAATGAGAAGAAGGATGATGACAAGAAGAGCGTGGCATTCAAGGCCACATCATCCAAGAGCAAGGGCAAGAAGAAGAAGGAAGAGTCTTCAAGTGAAGATGAGCCATGCTCTAGCTCAAGTGGGCAAGAAGAAGAAGTGAGTGAACAAATGGCACTCCTTGTGAAGAGAATGGGGAAGCTCATGAAGAAGGGGTACCGGTCCAAGGGCAAGAGAAGCTCATCCAAGTCTAGTGATCATCCCATGAAGTGCTTCCGGTGCAATAGCAAGGATCATCTCATTGCCAAGTGTCCATATGCAAGTGATGATGAAGATGCCATGAGAAAGGAGAGGAAGAAGCAAGAGAAGAAGAAGGAGGAGAAAGACTCCTCCCATCACAAGAAGAAGGGTGAATCTCATGTGGCAACTTGGGAGAGTGATTCATCTTCCTCAAGTGATGATGATGATGATGATTCCAAGAAGAAGAAGAAGAAGGGGCACGCAAGCATTGCTATTCAAGAGAAGCTTTCTCTATTTGGTGCTCCATCATCTTGCTTCATGGCCAAGGCCACTAAGGTACAACCTACACCCGATAGTGATGATGAAAGTGATAATGATGATGACACCACAAAAGAAGAACTATGGGTCATGCTTGAGGATTGCAAAGGTGCTTTCAATGACTCTAGCAAAGAATGTAGGGGCTTGCGCAAGGATAAACAAAACCTTGAGCAAGAACTTATGGAGTTGAGGGCATCTTATGAGAGTCTAAAGGTAGACCATAAGAAGCTAGAGATTGCTCACTCCAAGCTTGAAAAAGCTCATTCTTCTCTAGTTGAGAAGCAAGAGAAAGTGCAATCACAAGTGGTGAACATAGAAAAGAAAAATGTGTTCACATCATGTGATTTACTTGATGATTCAATTGTTGTTGCATCACTTGGCCCTTTATGCTCTTATGCCTCTACTTCATCTAGTAGTGTTAGTCATGCTTGTGATTCTACACTAATAGTTGAGAATGAGTCTCTTAAGAAGGAAGTCAAGGAGCTCAATCACACCTTGGCTAAGGCTTATGGTGGTGAGGACCGCTTGCTTATGTGCTTGGGTAGCCAAAGAGCCTCTCTCTACAAAGAGGGTTTGGGCTATACCCCCAAGAAAGGCAAGGCCGCTTTTGCTCCTCACAAGACTTGTTTTGTGAAGAACAATAGTAGCTATTGCAAGAGTTGCAAGCAAGTTGGTCATCTAGAGCATGCATGCAAGAACAAGAACACTAGTGCCTCCTCTTACAAGTTGAATGATTTTTACATGCTTGTTAAGAGTGAGTGTGGTGTGAGTGCTAGATTCATTGGTGCACCATGGATGAGCTCAAAGAAGAAAGCTATTTGGGTGCCAAAGACTCTAGTAACTAACCTTCAAGGACCCAAGCAAAAATGGGTACCTAAAGCTTGATGTCTTCTTGTAGGTCAATTACAAAGCCGAAGGAGGCATTGGGTGCTTGATAGTGGTGCATCAAATCATATGACCGGTGAAGATAGTATGTTCAAGTCACTTGATAGGAATGACAATGGTGGATTCAACTCCATCACATTTGGTGACAATAGCAAGGGTGATGTCATGGGGCTTGGAAAGGTTGCAATCTCCAATGAGAAGGATCTCTCCAATGTGTTGCTAGTTGATACTTTGAACTTCAATCTTTTGTCGGTGGCACAATTGTGTGATCTTGGCTACAAATGCATATTTGATGACAAGCAAGTTGAGGTGGTGAGCAAGGATCAAGCAAATATCATCTTCAAGGGATTTAGGCATGGAAGCTTGTACTTGGTGGATTTCAATGCTAGAGAAGCTCAACTTTCATCATGTTTGATTGGCAAGTCAAGCAAGGGTTGGCTATGGCATAGGCGCCTTGGACATGTTGGCATGAAGCAATTAAATAAGTTGGTGAAGCATGATCTAGTGAGAGGCTTGAATGATGTCACATTTGAGAAGGATAGACCTTGTAGTGCATGTCAAGCCGGCAAGCAACATGGGAATTCACATCCCAAGAAGAATGCGATGTCAACTTCAAGAGCATTTGAGTTGTTGCATATGGATTTGTTTGGCCCAACTCACTACACATCAATTGGGGGCAATAAGTATGGATTTGTGATTGTGGATGACTACTCAAGATACACATGGGTGTTCTTTCTCTATGATAAGAGTGAAGTCTATGATCTATTCAAGTCATTTGTCAAGAGGGTGCAAAATGAGTTTGACACCACCATTAAGAAGATAAGAAGTGACAATGGGAGTGAATTCAAGAACACAAGAGTTGAAGAATTGTGTGATGAGCTTGGAATTGTGATCAATTCTCACCAACCTACACTCCCCAATCCAATGGTGTAGTTGAGAGGAAAAGTAGGACCTTGATTGAGATGGCAAGAACTATGCTACTTGAGTACAACGTGAGTGAGAAGTTTTGGAGTGATGCTATCAACACGGCTTGCTACTATAGCAACCGCCTCTATTGCCATGGGAAGTTAGAGAAGACTCCATATGAAATCTTAAATGGAAGGAAGCCCAATATTGCTTACTTCCGGGTCTTTGGTTGCAAGTGCTACATTCTCAAGAAGGGACAAAGACTTGGCAAGTTTGATAAGAGATGTGATGAGGGATTTCTTCTAGGCTACTCTACTTCTAGCAAGGCATATAGAGTGTGGAACTTGGCAAGTGGGCAAATGGAAGAGGTTCATGATGTTGAATTTGATGAAACCCAAGGCTCTCAAGTTGGAGATCAAAATCAAGAAGATGTGGGTGGAGATCAATTGAGCAATGCAATGAGACACATGGACATTGGTGACATTAGGCCGAGGCAAGTGGATGATGGTGATGAAGTGCAAGTACCAACTCAAGTTGTGATTGATGATTCCAATGAGGGAAGCACAAGTGGTACTCAACATGACGATCAAGATCAAGGTCAAGCAAGCAATGCAAATGAGCTAGTTCTCCAACCTTCCAACATTGCAAGAGATCATCCTCTAGATCATATAATTGGTGATATTCAAAGAGGTGTGCAAACAAGATCAAGATTGGCTAGCATATGTGAGCACTACTCCTTTGTGTCATTCATTGAGCCAACTAAGATTGATGAGGCATTGAAGGATCCGGATTGGATAAATGCCATGCATGAGGAATTGAACAACTTCACTAGAAATGAAGTTTGGGAGCTTGTTGAGAGACCAAAGAATCACAATGTGATTGGAACCAAGTGGGTCTTCAAGAACAAGCAAGATCAAGATGGCTTAGTGGTGAGGAACAAAGCAAGACTAGTGGCTCAAGGTTATACACAAGTTGAGGGTCTTGACTTTGGAGAAATATATGCACCGGTGGCAAGATTGGAGGCAATTAGAATCTTACTAGCCTATGCTTGTGCTCATAACATCAAGCTCTATCAAATGGATGTGAAGAGTGCATTTCTCAATGGCTTCATCAATGAGGAAGTGTATGTTGCACAACCTCCCGTTTTGAAAATGACAAGAAGCCCAACCATGTCTACAAGCTCAAGAAGGCTTTGTATGGTTTGAAGCAAGCACCAAGGGCATGGTATGAAAGATTGAGGGACTTTCTCATATCCAAAGGATTCAAGATGGGAAAAGTTGACACCACTCTTTTCACCAAGAAGATAGAAGATGACTTGTTTGTGTTGCAAATCTATGTGGATGATATCATCTTTGGATCAACTAATCAATTCTTTTGTGAAGAGTTTGCTAAGATGATGGCTAGTGAGTTTGAGATGTCAATGCTTGGAGAGTTAAGCTACTTCCTTGGTCTTCAAATCAAGCAAATGAAGAATGGCACCTTTGTGAGTCAAGGCAAGTACATCAAGGACATGATCAAGAAGTTTGGGTTGCAAGATGCTAAGGCTATTACCACACCTATGGGAACCAATGGTGGCTTGGACATTGATGATAGTGGCAAGATGATTGAGCAAAAGCTATATAGATCAATGATTGGAAGCTTACTATATGTGACCGCTTCAAGGCCGGATGTCATGTTTAGTGTGTGCATGTGTGCAAGGTTTCAAGCTTCTCTAAGAGAGAGTCACTTGACGGCAACCAAGAGGGTATTGAGATATTTGAAGGGTACTCAAGATTTTGGTCTATGGTATCCCAAGGAGTCAAGATTTGAGTTGATTGGATACTCCGACTCCGACTATGCCAGTTGCAAGATTGATAGGAAGAGCACAAGTGGAACATGCCAAGTGCTAGGAAGGTCTCTTGTGTCATGGTCTTCAAAGAAGCAAAATAGTGTGGCACTTTCCACCGCCGAAGCCGAATATATTAGTGCGGGAATTGTTGTGCACAATTGCTATGGATGAAAGCCACCTTGAAGGACTATGGGATCAAGTTCAAGCATGTGCCTTTGTTTTGTGACAATGAAAGTGCAATCAAGATGACAAACAATCCGGTTCAACATTCAAGAACCAAGCACATTGATGTGAGGCACCACTTCATTAGAGACCATCAACAAAAGGGTGATATTAGCATTGAAAGCATTGGCACCGAAGATCAACTAGCCGACATATTCACCAAGCCTCTTGATGAGAAGAGATATTGCAAGTTGAGGAATGAGTTGAACATACTTAGCTTCTCCAACATGGATTGATGCACCCCATATATGACATGCCTCTCCTCCAACATAGCAAGGTAAAAGTTGGTTGTTGCATTTCATGCATCCTTTGCTAGTTGTGTAGACATGTATACATGTGCATCTTGCTAGGCTCATTCATTGCAAAACAAATGAATTTGAAGGATATATGGCATCACTATTGTTTCTATGCTTGATTTGATCTAGTGATGGCATATGACTTGTTTGTGAGCTTGTGAACCTAGTGTTGAATCTTTAGCACTTGCTCATGATGTGTATCTCAACATGGTCAAGATAACCCTTATTCTTATGAGGTGTGAAGAAGCTTGCCCTTGGTTCAAACCGAGATACATTTTCTAGGCATATGGTGTAGATTTGGCCATAATTGATTGACTTGTTTCTCTCATCTTATGCACTCTTCTTGGTCATTGATGACAAAGGGGGAGAAGTAAGGATAGGGGAGAAGTTTGGGGAGAAGTTTTACTCCTAGAGGGGAGAAATAAGTCACAAAGAGCAATGGAAGGAGATCATATCAACTTTTTATGATATGACCCAACCATGAGCACATAAATAGGGGGAGCAAGCTCATAGACTATTTGTTGCATATTGTGTGTGCATTCATGATGATATGGAGCATTACAAGCTAAATTCAATATTCATGCTTGTTTGGTGTTTTGCTAGTATAGAACTTGATTGATGAAATGAAGTACTAGCATGCATAGGTGGTTTCTAGACATAGAGTTTCTCTTGTTCAAATACCTTGTTTATAATGTGATCTCATGGGGTATTTTGAGTTTTGATGAATGTCTAGATTCCCATGGTGCTAAGGAAGGTTTATTATCGCACTCCGATTGGTATCACGCTTCAAAGGTCAATTCTATAAACCTTAGTACCATTTTGGTTGTGGTAACTCTCACAAAAGTTTCATCTATGCATGTGTGCTTGAAAATCGACCAAACATTTGATGCACACATGTAGGGGAGCTACCACTACCAAAAACGGAATTGAAATGCTTGTCTAATCCAAGATTCTTGATCAAAATGTCTTGGGCAAGCAATTCAATTTCATATTGAATTCAATTTCCATATCTTTGTGAGTTTGTCGAGGGTTGTCATCAATTACCAAAAAGGGGAGATTGAAAGCTCCGGTTTGGTTTTGGTAATTAATGACACTCAAACGTTGCTAATGCTTTGCTCTAAGTGTGGTTAGACACATAGCAACGTGATTAGGTGGATGATGGAGCATGGTGATCACGATGACGAACATGGTGGACATGTGAGGTGATCAAGCTCCGTGATGAATGGAAACGCCCGTGGAGATCAAGGCGAAGGTATACTTGATAGGGCTTTCCGGTTTGGTGATCAAGACACTATAGAGAGTGTGATCACATTTAGGATCGATAACCGACTATCAAGAGGGGTTTCCTCGGTTCATTCGCGGTCCTAAGTGCCTCTAGTTGTGACTTTGCATGATGCATGAGAGGCTAACTAGAGTGCTAACACTTGTCGACGTGATCTTGAGAAGATACGCTAACTCCGGTGCTTGAGAAGTGTTCTACTCTGTGGAGTTAGCACCTTGGACAAGTGGATCGAAGATTGGATCAACGACGGCGCGACATCGAAGATCATACAAGAGGTGGACACCTTCAGCGTGCGCCGGACGCGGCGTCGGGCGCAGGCCGGGGGGGACGCGTCCGGCGCGTGCTGAAGTCGGCGCTGGGATGGTGGCCGGGCGCAGCAGTGCGCGACGCGGCGGGGGCGGACGCTGTCCGCGGCTGGGCGACGCCGACCGTAAACTTTCTCAAGCCGGGCGCAGCTCGCGTGGCTCGCTCGTCGACGCTTGCCGGACGCGCGCGCGGACGCTGGCGGATTACTGTTCATCGTCCGACGCATGGTGACGTGGCGTCTTTAAACTCCAACGGTCGGCTGGCCGCGGCGCGCTGAAGAGCGCCGGACGCGTCCGGCGGGCAGCGGCGGACGCGTCCGGCGCGTTCTGGAGCTCCAGCCCGAGGGGGCAACGGCTACTTTCGTGGAGGGGTCTATAAATAGACCATTGGCCGGCTTGGGGAGGTTCCTCTTGGCCATTTTCACATACTTGTACATCCTTTGAGCTAGAGAGACACTCCCCCACTCTTCTCTTTCATTCTTGAGCATCTCTTGTGAGATTTGAGTGGCAAGACAAGTGATTTGCATTGAGAGTTGCATCTAGAGGCACTTGTTCTTCGAGTGGGCTGCGGATTCTTTTTACTCTTCGGTGATTCCCGTCACCGTAGACGGTTTGGAGCAGCGGGTGGTGGTTGAGCTCGACTTGGTGATTGTTCGAGGCCACACCGGGTTCGTGTGAGGGGTTCTTGATCCTTCCCCGTGGGAGTTCGCAAAAGGATACTCTAGTGGATTGCTCGTGGCTTCTGGATCCTTGTCTTGTGTGGAGATTGCGGCTCCCCGTTGGGGTCTTTGGCACCGAGCCAATTGAGCGAGCAACTCACCAAGCAAGTGCATCGCCACAACGAGGAGTAGCTTGCGAGGAAGCAAGTGAACCTCGGTAAAAATCATTGTGTTGATTTGTGATTGCCGAGGCTTCGACCTCCTTGTGCTTGTGCTTGGGCTCCCTAGGTGATTGGCTATCTTCTACTCTTCGCGGGCAAAGATAATCTTCGATCATCTCTTTACTTTCCGCAAAGTAGAATTGCTTGTTGTGGTCGGTCGGGAACCACTCTTTGTGTAGCATTAAATCCCGTGGGTAGAATTGCTTGGTTGGTTTCGGTGAACCGACATTGTGTAGCTTGATCACCGTTGTTGTGTGTGCGCATTTACATTGAGTAGCCTTGCATGAAAGAACGGCTTGCATAGACTAGTCGAAGCACTTGCTTTGCACATTTGCCGCCTCGCTATCTAATTGGGTTGCCTAGTTTTGTTGCTTGAAATTTTATTAGGCTATTCACCCCCCCCCCTAGCCATTGTGACCTTTCAACTCCCCGCCCATTTGATCAAAAAAATTCTTGATGAAAGATGTATCCTGGTATGATACAAACTAACCCAAATGTTATTTCCCTTTTTGAATTTTCAGTCGGAGGAGCAATTCATGAATTTTCTGATTCACAGTTTGGTAAATAAAATAGCATGATTTTTTGTTTGTTCTTGGTATCTCTTGTTGGTTTTGGTTAAATTCGGTGTTCTTCTGTTGCAGGTCATGTTTTTGCATTCGGGGAATCTAGATCTTTGGCCATAGCCAATATGGTACTTGGGCTGAAAGAGATTCACGTCCGTGGAGAGATACGCACAAATGTTGATTACACAGTGGATCTCTTGAATGTATGATGACCTCCATAATAAATGGTCTTCTGTACATGACACTCTTTCTCTTTGTGTAAATTACTTTTCAATTTTTGATCTGTACAGGCGACAGAATACCCCGAAAATATGATCCATACTGGTTGGCTTGACAGCAGAATAGCTATGCGTGTTAGAGCAGAGAGGCCCCCATGGTACCTCTCAGTTGTTGGAGGAGCTATATATGTATTCTTGTTTGACTCAACAACCATTATTTCTTACTGTTTGTGACCATGGAAGTCAAACATTTATCTCTTATTTCACAGGAAGCATCAAGCAGGAGCTCAAGCGTTGTCATTGAATATGTTGGTTATCTCAGCAAAGGTCAGATACCACCAAAGGTATGACATATGCTGCAATGCCCTTATTGCAGATTATATTTGTTGCTGTTGGACTTAAAATAGCTTGGTAACTGTGTAACTTCTTTTTTCATTGCAGCACATCTCGCTTGTCAATTTAACTGTTACTCTAAACATAGAGGGGAGCAAGTACACGGTACTCATCTATAGTTTTCGTTTTACATTTATGTGCTTACAACTCAGTGACTCACTATTTTTAAAGCAAAATTAAACGTGATAAACTCTTCTGTAGATTGAGACAATAAGGGGTGGACCTCGTAGCTACAAACTAAGAATGAATGGATCAGAAATTGAAGCAGAGATACATTCACTGCGAGATGGTGGACTTTTAATGCAGGTAAAATACCCACTCTGTGTCCTTTTTTTGTATTAAACCGAAAGGTCTCTAGCTGAGTTGGTTGGGGATGGCTTGAGTATCACTCAGGTCCCAGGCTAGGGTTAAAAAATCCCCTCGTCTGTCCCACGCCTAATCACAAGTTGGCCTCAGTCGTTGTTTTTTCTTACATGGGCTATGGTGCCGTTGTGTATGGGTGGGACAGGTCTGAAAGGTTTTCTTTACCTACATGAGAAGATCTTCTTAATGCAATGTCCAGGGGCTATCTTACCCCCACAGGTCGTGTTTTCTATTAAAAAAGTTCTGATACATCTTTGTTATAAATTCTTCAGTTGGATGCAAACAGTCATGTAATTTATGCCGAGACGGAGGCTGCTGGTACACGCCTTCTCATTAATGGCAGAACATGCTTACTACAGGTAAAGATGGCTACATTTCATATTTTTATTCTTTTATGTTACATACTAAAACACATTACTTTTACATATAATTACTTGAAACTGAAGGTATTGGATCTGGCAAATTCATGTGAATCTTGTGTTCATACAAAGATCATAAACATTATATTCTTCTTTTCTGTGTTTTGCTGTAAACCCACACTAAACTTGATTAGAATATAACAACACAGAGTGTGGAGAATAGAATTTAGGAATCCATGATGCAGCGTGGCTCTGAGTCATATAAAATTGCTTGAATCTAGATTTCTTTCCTCCTCTGCTAGTTCTCTCTTGGCTTTTCCATAACTGTGGTGTTTCATGTATCAAATCATCTAAAGTATCCTCAATTTCCAAAGTCAAAGATATCCCAGTGGCTAGTTGCCAATGATCTTTCTGATAGTTCCTCACCATGTTGAATTTGACTTGAGGGATTAAGCAGTTTGGATTGTTTGAACTATTCACTATATTCTCACATCATTCGGAAATACGTAATTTCATTTTCGTTCTTTTAATTGTACTTTACAGAAAGAACATGATCCTTCAAAGTTGTTGGCTGATACACCTTGCAAACTTCTTCGGTTCTTGGTTGCGGATGGCTCTCATGTGGATCCTGATACACCATATGCTGAGGTGGAACTCATGAAGATGTGCATGCCACTGTTACTGCCAGCCTCTGGTGTGATTCACTTTGTTATGCATGAGGGTCAGGCCATGCAGGTTTTGTTCCTCCCCCTCCCCCCTCTCTGCTTGCACATCCTTGCTCTCTCTCTCTCTCTCATGAAATCAGTATGACTGCTTCATTTATAACAAACTTCATAAAATCAGCATGGTTACTACATTTATAACAAATAACAAACTTGAAAGTATGTTTTTATTTTATCAGGCGAATGACCTGATAGCTAGATTGGACCTTGATGACCCATCTTCTGTGAGGAGAGCTGAACCATTTCATGGATCCTTTCCCAAACTGGGACCTCCTACCGCTATCTCTGGCAAAGTTCATCAAAAATTTGCTGCAAGTGTGAATTCTGCACACATGATCCTTGCAGGATATGAACATAATATCAATGAAGTAAGACATTAGTTTTTATAATGATTTGTAATTTCGATTTACTTTCGGTTTTCTCTCCTCATCCATTATCTTCATCTATCAAGAAAATCCAATTTCATAGTTTATGGCACACACTGTGCCATTTTCTTAGAAAATAATCTGTTCCATTTTTTTGGAAAATGGTTTAGTCCTTATGTAATATTTAATCAACATTTCTCTATCTATACTTGCTTTTGCAGGTTGTACAAGATTTGCTAAACTGCCTAGACAGCCCTGAACTCCCTTTTCTGCAGTGGCAAGAACTTATGTCTGTTTTAGCAACGCGGCTTCCAAAAGATCTTAGGAATGAGGTGATTAGCTTTTGACTAGTTTTCTGTCAAATCAGTTGTGGTCTTTCTGTATATCTTCTCTCTTCTATTTTGGGTGCACATGAGATGTCTGACTAGTTTGGATGCATTCAGTTGGATGGTAAGTACAAGGAGTATGAATTGAATGCTGACTTCTGCAAGAGCAAGGATTTCCCTGCAAAGATGATGAGGGGGGTTATTGAGGTCAGTTTGAGACTGCTAACTTAGTGTACTCCTGTTTGAGTATTTATTGCTTACTTACAGAATTACTACTATAGGCAAATCTTGCATACTGTTCGGAGAAAGATATGGTTACTAATGAGAGGCTTGTGGAACCACTTATGAGCCTCGTCAAGTCATATGAGGGTGGCAGAGAAAGCCATGCTCGTGTTGTTGTCAAATCTCTATTTGAGGAGTATCTGTCTGTTGAAGAGCTGTTCAATGATAACCTTCAGGTAAGTCTTTGAAGAGGTTGCTCAATGCTCATTTGCTCACCAAAATGTGCTATCTGTTGTTGTGTGTTTCTGTTTTTCTATTTTTTTCATTTTCAGTCTGATGTTATAGAGCGTCTACGCCTTCAACATGCTAAAGACCTTGAGAAGGTTGTATACATTGTGTTCTCACACCAGGTAATTTCTATGAACTATGCTTTTTTTAATTTTGCTACATCCAGATATTCAAGGGCTATTTTTGCTTGACAATTTATTTTTGTTGGAAGGGTGTGAGAAGCAAAATGAATTAATACTACGGCTTATGGAAGCATTGGTATATCCAAACCCATCTGGTTACAGGGATCAGTTGATCCGCTTCTCTGCCTTGAACCATACATCATATACTGAGGTAAAGTCGAAGATTTTGGAAGATTGAAGTTTGATTTATTTTGTTTATGTAGTGATGTGATTGTTGATAAAAATATGTAATATATGGTTACTGATGCAGCTGGCAGTTAAAGCAAGCCAACTTCTTGAGCACACTAAATTGAGTGAACTTCGCACAAGCATAGCAAGAAGCCTTTCAGAGCTAGAGATGTTTACTGAGGAAGGAGAGCGTTTGTCAACACCTAGGAGAAAGATGGCGATAAATGAGAGAATGGAAGATTTAGTTTCTGCTCCACTGGCAGTTGAAGATGCTCTTGTAGCGTTGTTCGATCACAGTGATCCTACTCTGCAACGGAGAGTGGTTGAGACATATATACGCAAATTGTATCAGGTATCAGCGACTTTGTCCACTACTTTGCTTGTCTTCATACAGATTAAATCTTGACAAAATTTATGTGAACTAACACAAAATCATATTACAGCCTTATCTTGTGAGTGGAAGTATCCAGATGAAGTGGCACCGAGCTGGCCTAATTGCCGTATGGGAGTTCTCTGAAGAGCATCTTAAGCAAAGAAGTGGGCAAGATGTGCCCCTACAGCAAGTAGAGAATCCCTTTGAGAAGAGATGGGGTTTCATGGTTCTAATCAAGTCTCTCCAGTTTCTAGCAACTGCAATTGATGTTGCACTGAAGGAGACTTCACAGTACAGTGTGGGTGTCGGAAGATTCTCGAACGATGACCATGTAAATTCTAATCAAAGCAATATGCTTCATATTGCTTTGGTTGGTATCAATAATCAGATGAGTATTCTACAAGACAGGTTTGTTTGCTCTCCATATCCTTATGTGGCTATTTGTTTCATGAAAATCTTCAAGAGTGATTCCATTAACAATTGATGTATGTCATCAATTTCTTATTATTTTACCTATTTGTTATCTGTTTGTAGCGGTGATGAGGATCAAGCACAAGAAAGGGTCCACAAACTATCCAAGATTTTGAAGGATAATACTATTATATCACATCTTAATGGCGCTAGTGTTAAGGTTGTCAGCTGCATTATCCAGAGAGATGAAGGACGTCCGCCAATGCGACACTCCTTCCAATGGTCTGTTGACAAGCTTTACTATGAGGAGGATCCAATGCTTCGCCATGTGGAACCGCCATTATCTACATTCCTTGAGCTGGTATGTAGCTATATTCATACTTTTTCATATTCTTTCAATATCCTGTCTGACTATAACTACACCTCTTTAACGTTTTTCTCTAAATATAGGAAAAGATAAATTTGGAAGGTTACAACGAAGTGAAATACACCCCATCACGTGATCGCCAGTGGCATATTTATACACTTATCAAGAACAAGAATGATCAGAGGTTAAACGACCAGAGGATGTTCCTTCGTACCATAGTCAAACAACCAAGTGCAACAAATGGTTTCCTGTCAGGTAATATTGACAATGAAGTAGGCCGTGGACAAGCTTTGTCATCATTCACATCAAACAACATTCTTAGATCATTGATGGGCGCACTAGAAGAAATAGAGCTACATGCTCATAGTGAGACTGTGAGATCAGGCCACTCACACATGTATCTGTGCTTACTGAGAGAACAACAATTGCATGAACTAATCCCATTTTCAAGGTCAGTCAATGCACCTTGTCTTTTTATGTTGTGGATATGAAGGATAGGTTGTTAATTTGCTTGAAGTTATCCACTTCTGCTATTTCATTGTGTAGGATGACTGATGAAATTGATCAGAATGAAGGAATTACATGTACACTTTTGAAGCATATGGTATTGAATTTATATGATCATGTTGGGGTCAGGATGCATCGGCTTTCTGTGTGCCAGTGGGAAGTCAAGCTCTGGTTGGTTTGTGATGGGCAAGCTAGTGGTGCTTGGAGAGTTGTTGTTACCAATGTTACTGGCCACACCTGCACTATTGATGTAAGTTCTTTGACAACTCACTACTTTACCAAAATAATCATAAGAATAATTTAGTAACAACTGTGAAGACCTACAGATTTCTACCACCTGTCTGATATGCATAAAACTTGATAGTAATCACCACCTCATAAACAACCATACATGTTGCTTTAGCTAATATCAAATGCTCTGTATGCTAAGTATTTTTGACCATATAATTTTAGGTAGACGAACATCATTTTTGCACTTTGTCATGTGCTTATGTTCAAATTCTTTCTCCTAGATTTACCGAGAAGCGGAAGAACCCAGCACACATCAGCTTCTCTACCACTCTGCCACAGCCACGGCTGGTCCTTTGCATGGTGTTGCATTGAATGAACCATACAAGCCTTTGGATGCTATTGACCTCAAGCGTTATGCTGCTAGAAAAAATGAAACTACATACTGCTATGATTTCCCCCTGGTAAGTTGTTTGCAGCTCCTTGTTTTTCCAAACTTTAGCTATGGCATGCTTAAAGAGAATTCATATCGGTAATACTGTTTATGAAGGCATTTGAAACAGCGGTGAAAAGATCATGGAAATCAAGTACCTATGGCATTAGTGAAGGTAATGAGCCAAACCAACTTTATGCTGAAGTGAAAGAGCTTATATTTGTTGATTCAGTTGGAGCATGGGGCACTCCATTGGTTTCAGTTGAACATCCTCCAGGCCTCAATGATATTGGCATTGTTGCTTGGAACATGAAGCTGTCCATGCCAGAAGTCCCAAGTGGCCGGGAGATTATAGTTGTTGCCAATGATGTGACATTTAAAGCTGGGTCCTTTGGTCCAAGAGAAGATGCATTTTCTGATGCTGTTACCAATCTTGCCTGTGAGAGGAAACTTCCTCTTATTTATCTGGCAGCAACTGCTGGTGCCAGGCTTGGTCTAGCAGAGGAAATAAAGTCATGCTTCCACGTTGGCTTGTCTGATGATGAGAGTCCTGAACTTGGGTTTCAGTACATTTACCTCACTACACAAGATTACTCACATCTAAGCTCTTCAGTAATAGCTCACGAGCTGCGACTAGAAAATGGAGAAACCAGATGGGTGGTTGATACCATTGTTGGTAAAGAGGATGGACTTGGTTGTGAGAATCTCCATGGAAGTGGTGGGATTGCTAGCGTATATTCTAAGGCATACAAAGAGACCTTTACTTTGACATTTGTGACTGGAAGAGCTGTTGGCATTGGGGCTTATCTGGCTCGTTTGGGTATGAGGTGTATATAACGTATTGATCAACCAATTATGTTGACTGGGTTTTCTGCACTAAACAAGCTTCTGGGGCGGGAGGTGTACAGTTCTCACATGCAATTGGGTGGCCCCAGAATCATGGCTACAAATGGTGTTGTCCACCAAACTGTGTCAGATGACCTTGAAGGTGTTTCTGCTATCCTGAAATGGCTCAGTTATGTTCCTCCATATATTGGTGGACCTCTTCCCATAATGAAACCCCTGGACCCACCCGAAAGACCAGTAACATACTTCCCTGAGAATGCTTGTGATGCTCGTGCAGCCATCTGCGACATTCAGGACGAAGAAGGAAGTGGTTGGGTGGTATGTTTGATAGGAGAGCTTCGTGGAAACATTGGAAGGTTGGGCAAAAACAGTTATCACGGAAGAGCAAAGCTTGGTGGAATACCAGTTGGTGTCATAGCTGTGGAAACCCAGACTATGATGCAAGTCATCCCAGCTGATCCAGGTCAGCTTGATTCCGCTGAGCGCATAGTCCCTCAAGCAGGTCAGGTGTGGTTCCCAGATTCTGCAACAAAAAACAGCCCAGGCATTACAGGATTTCAATCGTGAGGAACTTCCACTGTTCATCCTTGCAAACTGGAGAGGTTTCTCTGGTGGGCAAAGGATTTATTTGAAGGAATCCTTCAAGCTGGTTCAACAATTGTTGAGAATCTGAGGACATACCAGCAGCCAGCTTTTGTATATATCCCAATGGGTGGAGAGCTACGGGGAGGGGCCTGGGTTGTGGTGGACAGCAAGATCAATCCAGACCACATAGAGATGTATGCTGAGAGGATTGCAAAAGGGAATGTCCTTGAGGCAGAAGGATTGGTGGAGATAAAATTTAGGCCAAAGGAACTGGAAGATTGCATGCTAAGGCTTGACACAGAATTGATTGGCCTTAATGCTAGGCTAAAAGAGATGAAGCAACAGAATGCCAGCATCCCAGAAATGGAGGCCATAAGGAGGAGTATGACTATTCGGATGAAGCAGTTGATGACTATTTATACTCAGGTTGCCACATGATTTGCCGAACTGCATGACACCTCTGCTAGAATGGCCGCCAAAGGTGTGATCGGTAAGGTTGTTGATTGGGAAGAGTCTTGGGCCTTCTTCTACAGGAGACTGCGAAGGAGAGTTGCTGAGGATGCCCTGGCCAAGGAAGTTAAAGAAGCTGCTGGTGAGCAGCTTTCCCACAGATCAGCATTAGACGCTATCAAGAAATGGTATCTAGTGTCCAAAGGAACTGAAGGTGGTAGTGAAATGTGGAATGATGATGAATCTTTCTTTACTTGGAAGAATGATCGCAAGAACTATGAGAATTATCTTGAGGAGTTGAAGGCTGAAAGAGTATCAAACTGGTTCTCGCATCTTGCTGAAAGTTTAGATGTGAAAGCTCTACCAAACGGTCTTTCGCTCCTCCTTAACAAGGTAATTTTCTTCTAACTTGTTTGAGCAGACATTTTTTTCTAAGATCAACATTCTTATTTCTTAATTTTGGTACAGATAAATCCTTTGAGGAGGAGCAGGTCATTGATGGCCTCAGGAAGCTTCTTGATTGATCGATAGTGGCATCGCATTCCAACTGGAAAATGTCCTCAGTTTTTGCATATAAACTATGTGTTCTTGCAAAATCAAAGTGGAGCATGGAACCCTGCTTAGTTTGGAATGAATTGTTCTGTTTGTAATCATGTATTTATAGCTGTTTATCCTCTAATTAGTTAGGTGGCGTTTCTCAATGTCAGCAATCCTAATAAGTAATTATTTACTTTTCAATCCAAATAATTTATGATTTTCATCAGTACTCTTTGTGCTTGTGCTATGCAAAGGCATAGTAGATATCTAAGTGCATAGTAAAAACTATGTACTTAGAAAAGCCAAAAGACATTGAGGAAAGCATCTTGTTAACATTTACAAATTTGTACTAATGTTCGTAAGTGTTGGCGGTCCTTAACGCATATTTATGATGCCAACATTCTCATTTATTCCATCTAAAAGTTATGCCAAAACTAGAGTTAGGAGCTTTGAACTAATCGATTCCACAAGTTTTGGTGAATTGTGCATTTAGCATTAAGATGGAATCTACCATAAAGGAGGGAGAATCCAGGAGAAAATGTGCTTTATCATAAGGCGTATTCATGGCACAACATAAGCCTAAGGAAATAAGCCCAGTCAAGCCCTGAGAAGAGGAAGAACAATGGCCCGACTCCACAAATTCACTACACGGGCCTACCGAGTTCAATTCCAGTTTGGGCTACAGGAGCAGGTCTTGGTAAAATGGCCATATCTACCTCATCCGGACTCCGTTATCAGAGTGCCACCCGGCAACACGAAGATAACGAAAAGATCTACGCGCTCATAAAATATGGGCCCGTTTGGGCTTAAGATGGGGGCAACCGCCCTAGGGGAGACTGACCCCCTATCGGGCCCATTTGCGATGCACTTTCGCGGGTCGGTTCCTGGTTGCTTCCTTTTGATGTTTCCAGTGGTCACCGACTTAGTTACGACGGTTTGAAGGTCGGTTTGGATTATTATGGAAGGGGAAAACAGATCTGCTTGACAGCTACTCCACCTCCCTCCTATATAAGAAGAGGCAAAGGCCCCCCTCAGCAATTCATTGTATGATTATTAGTATTCATTGTTAGATAGACAGTAGAGAGGAAGATGTAGTCTAGCCTCATATTTGTATCTGTAGAATAGGAAGTGAGAGATAGTTCAAGATAGAAATGAGAGAGTCAACGGCTCCTTCTAGACTTGTACCTCTATGAATCAAGAACTATTTGGAGTTAAGGTTCGTGTTCTTCTTTAGTATATGCTTTCTTATTTGATCTAGTCTAGTTCATCAATCTTGATTTATGGGTTCCCTTCTTGTAACGGGGAACTCACTTTCCCACGGCTGAGGGGTAGGTGGTAGGTGGTGACAGAACCTATCATAACCTAATTCTCCCACGTTCAGTTAGGAGGCAAGTTCTAAGTCGGCATCTCCTATCTGAATTGGCACTCCGATCCTCAAAGTAAACTAAGATTGGTTAGGCTAGCTTAGATATTAAAGCTTAGTTAAAGATAGAACTCTATGGTTTACTTAGTGTTTGAAGATTAATCAACATCTCTGCTCCCTAAGGAAAATACGAAACCCCGAATACCACCGGGTGAAGTGCTACAATGGTAGTTACGTAACGCCTGGATTTATCGCATTACGTTAATAAATACCAACAAGCATTTAAGCACCGTTGTCGTGGAATGGTTGTCGTTAGTCTTCGAACCTAGTCATCCCATGTGTCTTTTATAAAAATAAAAATAGTTATTTCTTTTTGTTTTTCTATCATGAAGCCAACCACATTTTAATCCTTTAGCTTCATAGGGGGAATTCTCTAAGCCTTTATTATTAAAAAAAACAACTTTTTATTTGGCTATGAATTACACCTAGTTTAAAAACCATGGTTTGGGCAATTGGTGCTCAATTCGGACCAAGCGGATACGCGAATGGGGCGTGGCCCGTTGTGTGTGTGCGCACGGGCGGGGGTGGGGGGTACACACATCCCTGTTGCAACTAGAACACAACCGCGTTTGCAAACGCAGAACACACCGTGTTGCAATTGGTGCTTGATTCGGACCAAGTGGATGCGCGAATGGGGCGTGGCCCGGCTGTACGTACTGCGGGCCGGGGGTGGTTACACACATCCCTGTTGCAATTAGAACACAACCGCGTTAGAAACGCAAAACACACCATGTTGCAATTGGTGCTCGATTCGGACCTAGGTGTAGAATATTATATATATATATATATATATATATATATATATATATATATATATATATATATATATATATATATATCGTAAATGTATAAGTGACTTCTGAGAATAACTTATTTTGTAGCCCCACGTGCTACAGTGCCAGACCGCTGCTGCCACATGCTACGGTGCACATTAATGCTACAGTGCATGTGTCGCTACAGTGCACTTTTTTTTCTTTTTTCGGCCAGGTCACTACAGTGCGCTCACTACAGTCCGCGTGTCAGTATTTGTTAGTATATGGTCAGTATCTTCAGTATTTCGTTAGTCTTGTTTTTTCACTCAGTATCTTTGGTATTTTTTCGTCCACCTTCTTGCCAGCATTTTGTTCATTTCTTCAGTTTTTTGTCCACTTTCTTGTCAGTATTTTTCGTCCACTTTCTTGTCACTAGCTTAGCATAACCAGTAATATAACTTTAGTAGTTGATATATGTAGTTCTCAGTATCTTTAAGTACATTGTCAGTATATTCTAGTAGTTAGTATCGGGATTCATAGAATTGATGAATTTTCTAATAAATTGGTTCAGAAAAGTTCTCGGTACTAATGACTTATAGATACTGACGACTACTTAAATACTCACAAGTATTGACAAAAATACTTACAACTACCGAAGCTTAGCTAAGATAATGATAACTAAATACAATCGGTTGTACTAAGGCACCGCCAAAAAATACTCGAAGATACTGACAAGATATTGATAACTACTTAGTGATACTAGCAACTACTGCAGTTGTAATACTAACTATAACAAGCTACTGAACAAAAATACTGAAGAAATTTTAGAAGATAATGACATAATACTTAAAATACTGAGAGCTACTTAAAGGTACTAATAAATACTAAAGTCATAATTACCAATAATACTGACGAAATACTAAAGGTGCTAACAGAATACTGACGAATTACTGAAGATACTAACAAAATTGATGAAATACTGACAAGATATGACATGATACTTAAAGATATTGAGAACTATTTAAAGGTACTGACAATTACTGAAGTCATAATTACCAAAATACTAACGAAATACTAAAGGTGCTAACAAAATACTAACGAATTGCTGAAGATACTGACAAAATACTAACGAATTGTTCGGTGTTTGTTCTGTATATTTACTCAGTATTGTTCAAACTCAATTTTATGATTCGGTAGTTATCAGTATTTGCTAGTACCATTGAGTAGTTGTCATTATGTTATAGTATTTCGTCTATATTTTTCCAGTAGCTTATAGACGACACATTAGGCTCTGCTCAGTCCCTCTCAGTATTTCAGAACAAATTCATCTTGTCTCTCCACTGCTCGAGCTAACACCAACATCAAAGTAGCAGTCGGCCATAGCATCATAGTATCACACAAGTTTCAGTACTTTTGTTTTCAGTAGTAGTTTCAGTACCTTAAGTTCTTGTTTCAGTACATCGTCAGTATCACGCATGCAACCACGGCCCAGCGACAGCTGCAGCTGCCTTCATCCTTACTGCACAGTGACCGAGCCCATCACAGGCCCACGCTCTGCTCGCCGTCGACGAGACTGCCGGCGGCACGGCGGTGGCGGGGACACTGCCGTGAGCTAACCATATCCACGCATGCAGCTTCCTTCGTCTCCGGCGGCTTTAGGAGGAGCGGGATTCAGCGGCAGCCAAGCGCCCTTGGCTGAGTTGGGATCCCGCAACCCATTCGCTACTGGGTGGCCACAAGCATCGAATCGAAATGGCGACCAACCGGCGGCGGAGGGCTCGTCTTTGCGGGGTCCCTCCGTGAGCACCGGGGCAGCCGGTCCCGCTACGACAGGAAGGAATTGAACCACGCGCCCACGGATCCGGCCGTGGCTGTCGGTGCGCGGCCCCGCGCTGGCCGTGCCTCTGCGCCGAGGTCGCTGGAGGGCTATGGGCAGATGCATTGTGGCGCCACGAAGGGGACGTTGCCGAGAAGATGCAGATCCTATCGGGTGTGCGGGGCTGTGCCGCCATTGCTTCGAACGGCGTAGTGGGCCGTCGCTTGCTCCTGGTGGTGGGGTGGAGAGACCGCCCGCCGCCCCTTCTGCTGGTGGAGGAGGGCGGTGCCGCCGCCCGTTGTTGCGGCGACGAAACAAAGTAGGCTCATGGTTGGGAGTCGGCGGCGGAGGGTCGGGTTAGGGAGATGGGCGCAGGGGTGGGGAGGGGGGAGGGAGTGGGAGCGAAGGGGCCATTGTAATACCCTGAATTTTTTCTACAAAAATAAAATAAAATAGGCGGTTGACTTGGGGAGTTAATGAGAGGAGGAAAGTTTGACCTTTCAATCTATGAGTCATACGGAACATTAGAAACCATGGTTGCATAGAGCTCGTAGATACAAATTTATTTGACTACCAACATGTTTTATTTGGGGACAGAATGAATTTTGAACGCTTTGGATATTACCAAGAAATATTAGGTAACATGACAGATGTTGTTATTATTTTTGTTAGTAGTTAAATTTCGAGCTATCTTTGAATGTGAATCATGTTTGTTCAGGTGGTGGTGAACTAGATAGCAGGGCTCAAACCGCTTCCCAGAGCGCATCATTGCAAATCTAAGGCAAGTGCATGACGGACTTGTGTTTCGGCTTTACGCCTATCGTTCGAATTTTCCTTACGTATGTAAATGGTTCAAGTGTTATCTTTCTGGTTCATGTTCAAGTTCCCATTTTATGAGATTCAAGCTTTTATTTATGTTCAATTCCGGTGCCGATTTATCTGGAGGTGCAATTTAGTTTTTATATTCATGTTCCTGTGAGTAAGTGCTGGCCCCACTTGCTCGGCTTTATCGGTAAATGCTAAGGATATATTCAGGTGTTGTCCGTTTCAGACGGAAACTACGTATTCAGGTGTTGTCTGTTTCAGACGAAAACTACTATTCAATTGATGTTCCAGTTATTCACTCATGGATTCCAGCATAAAAATTCATTCTTCCGGTTCTAATTGTACTTGTTGAGTGTTTTTATTCACCCTTGTGTTCTATTTGATTTTTAGGTACCAGATGACCACATCATACATGGGAATAATTGGGAGTAGCACCATCTTGAGCACAAATAATTAGTTAATTATACTTTGTTATTTCATAAAAGAGTTGCCATTGTAATTGTTAAGGTAACGTCGTTTAAATGTTGGTTTATCGGAGATGGTCGTCGTGGTTGGGAATGGTACTTTTAGTTTTTATTTGTGTTGGGATGTGATGCTTATTATTTATGTCTATGCTGAATTATTGACTACCTATTGAGATTTATTTGTCCTAGATGCCTATGTTTTTAGGGGAGATGCCACGAAATTTTAAATAATCTTTAGACTTAGTGAGTTTGTTTCATGCCGAGGTAACCCCCAGATCGTGATTCTAACCTAGGGCATTACTTTTGGTATTGAGCTTCGATTAGATTAGTAAAAAAAGTATAAAAAAGTTGAAATAGATTAAAAAATTAACACACTTTTTGCACTTGTAGGATGGGTTGCATTGCATTTGCGCTTTCGTTGTTTTTTCCCTTGTGTTTCTTATGTGGATACGATAATATGTTGTTGATTGTGCTCTTGTTTTAGCGGATTATAGCTATGCCACTTTGAGAAGGAGTTCTCATGTAGGTACCATGACCTTTACCTTAATTTGTAGTGTTGTGGGCGGGCGTGTCCTTACTCTAAGAGGCTTCTAGTGTCATGTTCCTAGTAGGAATTAATGCTTAGTTTCTCTTGACCCATTCCTCTCTAGCAAATGAACTATCCAGATATTCAAAACTTAGTGACAAATTTTCTTAGATTTCTTTGATACTTGTTGAACCTCGTACCACCTAAAGAACTAATATAAAAATAATGAGAGTTGAATTTTGGTATTGGTTGTTAATCAGGAGACAAGAAAGTGGAAACGAGCTTGCGGTTAAGGAAAAGAAGATCCTAGAGATGTTGAAGAATTACCTTACCTTTGGGTTATCTTAATGGGCTTTAATGCAAGAACTATGGGTTCCTCAATGCCTATTCACACGAAGTGCTCTACACCTTTTCATCCTTCCTAGTCTCTTTTGTGATGGAGTTAACATGCCCATAGTTGACTTTGTATTCCTCGCTTCAACAAAGTCAATTATTATTCCAACCATGAGTTCCTCCTCATCAACTATATCTCTTCATAAAGTAAAGACCAAGACATGGAGTTTTTTTCATGATTTTTTCCTTCTCTTGGAATTCAATATATTACCTCATCTCTATCTTTTAACCCATTGTCCTTTAGAGTAATACATTGTATTAGCCAATTCCCATTTTGTTTCTCTTATTGGTTTTATATGTATCATGATATCTATACCAAGTATGAATGGGATATGTTTGATCTATCTAGTCCAATATGGAGTGTGAGTAGTATGTGCAATGGATGGCACGTCAACATGTACCATTGGTTCATATTATCCACACCAACATAGTGGAGTATTGGATCCAAACATTTCTCCTTTATATGTTCCTCAAGAGTTCATCACCATTTTGTGCAAATAAAGGGAGTGAGTGGTATTGGATCATGTGTGGTGCCTGAGGCATCATTTCATAGTTTGAAGCTTCTCTTGCTAGGAAATTAAGTATGATCATTATTACTGATGTCTTTTCATCGAGATGAGTGTACCATGGTCCATGAATCTTACATCCTAGGTTTGGTGAATGGTTAGGAATATCAATCGAATGGAACCTATGCTATGCCATTATCTGCGTTTCACAAGATTTGGTTTCTCTAGACTTTGGCTATAAGACAACAATGTTGGCTATCTAATAATGCTCCTTATTCTCTTTTGTGGATGTCAAATTTACTTCCTAGTCATCTTTCCCTAAAGAGTGGATCTCTCTTGACTTTAGTGGAAGTCACTTGTGTCTAAAGAAATTTCCCATTGTTATTTTTCCATAGCTAGTTCTGAGAATGTCAGCTAAGTGTGAGTTACCATTACATATTGATCTTGTACCTAGTAGGCTGACACTCGACAAGTTTTGTCTTTCCTTTTAAAGAGTTGAGGAACAATAAGATGATCTAGTGTCCAAGATGTCGATCAAGTGTAGTGTGTAGCCATGGAAGTCTCTTAGTAAGAAGAAGGGGAGAGTTGTTGTGTAAACATGGATTTCTTTGGATTAAATGTATTGACTATCAAGTATAACCACCACCATGTACCTTTGACATGTTTGATTATCTGAAAGGTGCTCGGGTGTTCTCTAGTATATATCTACAATCTAGTTAGAATCAGATTCTAGTAGAAAGGAGCATACTGGGAACAAAACATATGTGACCACGTATGGACCTTATGAATTTAGAGTCGTATCTTTTGGATTGACCAATGCACGTCCTTACCTTATAGAGACAATGGACAACATAGTATGTAAATGTGATCAATTTGTGGTGGAATTCATTGAAGAATGATGACATACTCATCCCATCAAACCCAAGTGGAGAGCATGAGCAACATTAGTGACGGTACACAGATCTTGTGGCAAAAAAGTTTATGCCAATTTGAAGAAGCGTGAATTTTGGCGTTTTTAAGTTGGTTTCTTGGGGAACGTTTTTACTATGATAAAGGTATCTTTGTTGATCCAAGCAAGGTTTCTACGGTACTTGATTGGGAAAGTCCATCCAAGGAGGTGAGAATGTTTTTTAGCATGGCTAGTTATTATCGAAGATTGGGAAGGATTTATCCATAGTTTCTAAATTGGTATTCCAAGCTCACACATAAGAATGTGAAGTCTCAACGAGCTAGCGAGTAAGATTGTAGTTTAAATATTAGTCGGAATGGTCACTCTTATCTTCTCACCATTCTTGAGCCCGTAAGTGTTTACTACGTATTGGGATGCTTCCATAATTCTATATTGGTGTGTCCTTGTGAAGAGAAGGTGATTGCTTTTGCATCAAGGTAGTTTTGAAGGTTACTATCCTACTCAAGACCAAGAGAGCTTGCTACAATTGTGTTTACTTTGAACATATACAAACATTACCTTATGGTGAGCCTTGTGATATTTTCACGACCATAAGAGCTTGAAGTACATCAAAAGGATTTGAATCTTAGACAAATGAGATGGCTAGAGCTAATCAAGAAATAAGATCTTACCATCCATTACATCCTTGTCAAAGCCAATGTTGTTGCTAATGTGTTGAGTTGTAATACCATGCCAGCCACTGCTTGAATTATTTGATAGCTGAATTTGAGTAGATGGAAATATCATATTGTTATGTGGGAATGGTAGAAACTGAAACAAGGGTTATCCTTGAATATACCATACTAGAGAGTGTTGGAGGCACAACAACATGATTGGTTATTGCTAGGTGTAAAGAAGCGCATCGGTGAAGGTAGAGTTGGGAATTTCAGCATAGATGTTTCAGAGCCATTCGGTTTCGTGGATGCCTTTGTGTGTGTTGGCATTTCTTAACGCAATTACCAAGTATGGAGGTTTTAAGTCCTTCCCCGGCAACGGCGCTAGAAATGCTTGTTGGCATTTCTTATCGCAATTACCAAGTATGGAGGTTTTAAGTCCATCCCCGGCAACGGCGCCAGAAATGCTTGTTGGCATTTCTTAGCGCAACCACTAAAGATAGATGAAAAGTCCATCCCTAGCAGCTATGCTAGGAAACACCTTGTGATAGATCTTAACCTTTTAGAGATATTATCAGCAAGCGCACGGATCTATCGATGTAGCATTTCACCCGGAAGTATTATCAGGGTATCGTATTTATATTTTCCCATAGGAAGGCAATGGTATGAGTGAGAACCTCTAGCATGGATATGTGTTTATGGCTTCATTCATAGAAATAAACCACACTTGCTATGCAGGGGTAAAACAATATGATTTGGTAGATAGTGGACACACACAAGGAGCAACCTCAAGGATAAAAGTAAAATAAAGAATAAAAGAATAATCTAAGTGGAGCAGGTCCATCCTATATAGATGTGCATAGAACAGCTAGTGTCACACGTTGTACAGATCAAGAGACAGGTCAAAGTCGGGAGTAAAGGGAAGACCCCTGTAGCTAGTCTGCCAGCCGATGGAGGCATTTACGAACTCCTACACAAATACGAATGTGGGGGATACAAGGGACGGACAGGGCTGTCACCACCTGTCGCCTACCCCTCAACCGTGGCATGCCATCATATTTGTAGGTTCCCTCGCATCCGGACACCATGTCCGCATACTAAGGAGCCACCCGAGTCCCCCCATGGACCCCCACCCCTACGGATGGACGGGCTAGGACAAGGGCAAACCCAAAAGTACTACAAAACCGTTACTCCATCTAGATCTCCACCTCTAAACATGTAGAACATATGAACAATGAAGAACATCGATGAACACAATGAACAATTCTCAAATGAACTATGCCCTAGTTCATAATCCTTGAATATATCATGAACAAGACTATACTCTAGTTCTTGCACAATACTATATATATGGAATAGGAACTTGAATAAGGAAGAACACATAGTGTATATTACCAAGTGTAGCTCTCCTTCCTAGGAGACAAGCCCTCCTTGATAGCTCTACCTTGCTCCAAAAATAACTAAGTGGCTAAGCAAGAGAGTGAGGAGAGAGTGAAGCTCAAGTGAATGTGTGTGTGGGGGCTCCTCCTCTTCTTTTATAGCGTGGATGGCGGTTCGGAGGGAATATTCCCGAATCCACAGTGCACCGCCCTCCCCCTGGAGTAAAGTTGCCGACATCTGAAAGCTAGGCCCGGGGGGACACCTGGCTGGGTCAGCCGCCCCTAGGGTCGGCCGCCCCAGGGTGGCACCTTCCCCCAGCCGACTTCGTGTGGTGGGCTCCTGGTTGGGCCCTGACTGCTGTGTCGTGGTGGATTTGGCCCAACTTGACTCCGAAATGGCTTTTCTTTCATTAGGGTAGTTTTACGCTTTCCTGAAGGCGCCCTTTTGTGTATAATTCCTTGTACTTGGTGTCTTATCCTACGAGTGTCACAACTTCTAGTACATGTGGAATTGGCTCGGTAATTGGTATATTTGTATAAAAATATATAATTTTCCCTTTTTGACCTTAAGTTGGCGGTATAAAAATGTTGATAAGGACCGCCAACAAGTGTGCCTGAGGTTCAAGTTAAGGGGAAATTTTGTGAGAGAGGCACATCATACGTGATATACATTGCACCCTGGTGAAAATAAGATGTATCAAGATTTAAAGAAGAGTTATTGGTGGAAGAGGATGAAAGTGGACTTGGCAAGATATGTGTCATCATGTGGGGTATGCCAATGAGCTAAAGCCGAGCATAAGTGCCCAGTTTAGAAAAGCTGCAACATGTGTGGCCAAGGGGATATCGCAATGGATTTTGTAGTTGGTCTACCACGTACTCTAATTAAAGGGAGAGATGCTATTTGGGTTGTTGTGGATCGCTTGAGTAAGGCAGCTCATTTTATTCCCTTACTATTCTACAAAATACAGAGTGACTTAGCTCCAATCTATATGCGTGAAATTGTGAGACCTCATGGGGTGCCAAAAAAACCATTATTTCTAATAGAGATGCTAAATTCGTTTCCAAGTTCGGGAGAGCTTGCGAGTGCTTTGTGAACTAGTGTGACATTTAGGACTGCTTTTCACAATCAAACAGATGGCCAACGAGCGTACAATTCACTCGGAGGATATGTTAAGGTCATGTATTTTTCATGGAAAGGAATCTTGAAGGATTAATTGCCTCTTGTGGAGTTTCCCTACGTAATACTTATCATGCTAGCATTAAGTGTGCACCTTTTGAGTCCTTCTATGGAAGGAAGTGCAGGTCACCACTTTGTTGGAAAGCACCCGGTGAAAGGTAGTTCTAGGACGAGATTGGGTTCTAAGAGATGGCTGAGTGTGTTGCTGAAATTAGGCAACATATGCTATCTATACGAAGCGAGCGAAGAGCTATCTTTGTGTGAGAAGGTGAGATTTGGAGTTCTAGGTTGGGGATCAAGTACTTTTAAAGGTTTCTCCTAATAAAGTTGTAGTTAGATTTGGGGTTAAAGGAAAGCTTAGCCCAAGGTATATTTATCCATTTTCAATAGTGGAACGAATTTGAAGGTTGGCTTATTGGAGCTACCCAATTCTATCAATAGTGCACATAAGTGATCCATGTTTCCATGCTTTGAAAATACATGTGAGAACTAGAACAACATATGACCTTGGAAGACTTGACCTTAGATGCATGTCCCGTAAGATTTCTAGAGGAGTTTGATAAATTATTGCGAGGAAAGACACCCAAGAAATTGAAAATTCTTTGGACTAATCGAGATAGTGAGAAGCAACGTGGGAGCTTGAGTCACGAATGCGTAAGTACCCGGAGTTCTTCTCATGCGGTGAGTAGCTCAATTCCTAGTTTGGTTTATGCATATTTCTTTCAAACAAGTCAAAATAAAGAATTCGAGGATGAGTGCAGTGAAGGAGGGAGAATGTGATACCCTGAATTTTTTCTAAAAATAAACTAAAATAGTGGGTTGACTTGGGGAGTTAATGAGAGGAGGAAAGTTTGACCTTTTGATCTATGAGTCATCTTTGTAACATCCCCGACTCGAGCTTACGAAATTAATAGGATACTCATACCGACAAGTTATAACTTCTTTTTTGGAAGCTCATCTCCTAAAAACTCCAAAGTTAAGTGTGCTTGGCTTGGAGCGATGGAGTGGCCCGACCGGGAAGTTCTTCCCGGGTGCGCACGAGTGAGGACAAAGTGCGCGAAAAGATTGGTGTTAATCGGAGGTAGTCTATGTCATAGTTAAGGCGTGTCGGATGTAAGCGGGCCCAGCCTCGGAGGGCGGGACGTTACAAATGGTATCGAGCCAACCGCCAGCGGTTTTACGGGCGCGTGTGTTATAGTTGCGCAGGGCATGGTGCGCGTGGGCGGTGTGGATCCGGAGTGGTCACACGGCATGGCACATCTTGTGGCCCCGGATACACGGACGTGGCCAAAGGGACGTTCTGGCCTAGGGTTGACCGAACGGGACGTCGCTCTCCTAAGGGGGTGAGGATGTAACATCCTGGCAAAGGGCTTAATAGGATTAATAGGATACTTATTTGGCTTTACCCCTATCGTTCGAATTTTCCTTACGTATGTAAATGGTTCAATTTTTATCTTTACGGTTCATGTTCAAGTTCTATTTCACGAGATTCAAGTTTTTATTTATGTTCAATTCATGCGGTTTATCAGGAGGTGCAATTTAGTTTTTATATTCAAGTTCACATGTGAGTAAGTCTTTTTACTCGGCTTTACCAGTAAATGCTAAGGATGTATTCGGATGTTGTCCGTTTTCGGGTGAAAACAACGCATTCAGGTGTTGTCCGTTTGGATAGAAACTACTATTCAATTGATTTCCGAGTTATTCGCTCATGGATTCTAGCATAAAAATTCGTTCTTAGGTTCTTATTGTACTCTTGAGTGTTTTTTACTCTCACCCTTGTGTTCTATTTGGTTTTTGGGTACCAAATGACCCGTCATGCATGGGAATAAGCTGGGAGTAGCACCATCTTGAGCACAAACAATTAGTTAATTATACTTCATTATTTCATAAAAGGTTTGCCTTTGTAATTGTTAATCTAACGTCGTTTAAATGTTGGTTTATCGAAGATGGTGTCGTGGTTGGGAATGGTACTTTTAGTTTTTATTTGGGTTGGGATGTGATGCTTATTATTTATGTCTATGCTGAATTATTGACTACCTATTGAGATTTATTTGTAATAGATGTCTATGTTTTTAGGGGAGATCGTCGAAATCTTAAATAATCTTTAGACTTGTCAGTTTGTTTATCTTGGGAGGTAACCCCCGGTCATGATTCTAACCGGGCGTTAAGGCATCGGCGGAGATTGAAAAGGGGTGTGGCGCCGATTTCGGCGGGCGGGGTGGGGCGGTGACCACGGCTGTCGGGGTGTGGTTGGAAATAGCGGTCGATTTGGTGTGGTGCGGGGTAGGAAGAAGAAAGAAACCCCGGGTGGCTTTGGTGCGTTCGGTGTGTGGGCCGGCTGGTTGGTGGTTGGTGGTGCAGCCGGACCTACTATGGATGTGTCTTGGTGTAGCTACACCTTATGTTTAAAATAGCGTTTACGTGTGTGTATATGTGTATATGTATATGTATATATACGGCGAGGCTAAAATGCAACAAGGTGTATTTGCTATAGCAAATGCACAGACCCTAATCAGCCCAGCAGACCCGCGTACGTAAGCACCACCCGCACACTGTACGTACTGAGGCCTGCGTGCGGCCATCCCGTCCGCCCGCGCCAATTGCAACGTTATGTTGGTGGCTGCTTCCGGTTGTTGTGTTCGGTTGCAACATGGATGCACGTACGCATCGGCCTCTCACCCATGTCCCCGCATGTAGGGAATCTTTTGGTTTTACGATCGAAAAAATGCAATATCTCCTAACCGTTGCGCCTATTTGGATACGGTTGCATCGGGTTGTTCAAAAAGTGCTTAACAAAACAAAGAATCCATGAAGACTATATTTGATTAACTTTTTAAGTAAATGTGTAACTTTAATGTACTATGAGTTGCCATCATGATTACAACAAAATTACAACTTGGAAGTGTAAGCGTAGTTAGCGCTTGTTGCAACCACTTAGAACGTAATTTTTTACCAAATTTGCTCTTGCATGCAACTAGTTACAACCTAGTTACAAGCCTAGCTAGTGAACAACGTGCATTTTATATACCAAAATGTGTGTATTCTACACCAATTACAACCGCGAGACTAGACCAATCACAACTATAACATCATACTAATTGCAACTTTGACGAAGTAATTGCAACGAGATCGATCCGGTGCAGCTGGACTGATGTGGTTGCAACATGGCCAAATCAAATTGTAACTAGAGTCGGGCGCTATTCTATACCCGTGTAGAATAGGTTATTATACACAAGACACGAAATGCGAGAACTCCTGGCATTGAATATTGAGTAACCACTGTCTTGGGTCGGTATTAGTCGGTATCGTCGGTGTCACAAAAATACTGACATGTTAGGCAAAAACTAAAATTTCTTTGAAATTTATTTAGTATAACACCTAGTATTTAAAACTGACCCACGAAAATATGCGAAGCCCAGGTCAATTATCGATCCCGATGTAGTATGCGTCGGTACCATAAAATATTAAATAATATATATATATATATATATATATATATATATATATATATATATATATATATATATATATATATATATATATATATATATATATATATATATATATATATATATATATATATATATATATATATATATATATATATATAATGTACACAGGTGCATTTTCTATCGAGGAGAAATATTACCCACCTGGTTTTGCAAGCGGTTCTTGCCCGTTGCAGGCTGTCCTAACTCTAGTTGTAATTGGATCACGTCGAGATTGTGGCTTGGTTTATTACTAGGTTGCAATAGTACGACTCTAGTTGTAATTCGTTCGCGTCGGATTTTAATTGGTTTCTTGCCTAGTTGCAGCGGCGACTCTAGTTATGTCGGATTACGTCGGGTTTACAGCTTAGTTCTTGCTCGATGCAATGGCTTTCGACTCTAGTTGTATTTGGATCGCGTCGGTTGTAACTACATCAGGTCGATTCACTGGATCAGATCTGTTACAATTACTTAAGCAAGTTGCAATTAGTATGATGTTATAGTTGTAATTGGTCTAGTCTCCCGGTTGCAATTGGTATAGAATACATATATTTTGGTATATAAAATGCGTTGCTCACTAGCTAGGCTTGTAACTAGGTTGTAACTAGTTGCATGTAGTAGCAAATTTGGTAAAAATTATGTTCTAAGTGGTTGCAACAAGCGCTAACTACGCTACAGCTAAGTTGTAATTATGTTGTAATCGCGATGGCAACTCATAGTACATTGAAGTTGCAATCATATAGATATAATTTATTAAAAAAAAGAATCATAAAAAAAGTTTAGATAAGCTGTAAATGAACATATCTAATTTTGTCTACTCATTTAGAAGATACTAGCAACATATTGCAATAGATTAACATTATACTATGGCCATGAAAATCAATGGTTGAAACAACGGATGGTTTAGGGAGTAACGAATGACATAACACTCCATTCCACGGGAGCTGGTAGCATGAATATAAATGGTTCACAAAGGATTTGCAAGTAAAAACACATTAATAAATGTCACTTAGGTTGTGGACATGTAGATGCATGATGAATCTACAACATAATATCCTCTACATCCTATTCAGCCAATAAATTTCTTGGTGGTTTCAGTAGTCTTGAAGTCCATAGATCGACACATACAGGAACAGGACGATGAGGGACAGAGCATACCATCTTTTAGCAAATAATAGCAATAATATTGATAGACACCCTTCCAATAAAATACAGGGCAATCTCACTCCGAACTGTACAAATCACGAACGTATCTTCTATAATTCCCCAATCCCAGATGATTTGATGTTAAACAAATCAAAGATGGACAGAAGAGGAGGGATGCAGAGGGGATTCAGTCTGCTACGCAATCAAGAGCACGGAGGCAGAGGGGCTTCAGTAAAGGAGGAGCAGTGACTGGTCGCATACCATCCAAGGCTCAGAGCGGGCGGGAGGAGCAGCTGGAAGACGAGGCGATGCTGAGGGAGTGGAAGGCTGCGCAGGTGGCGTTGTTGCCGGTTTGCCGCGGTTCTCGGTGACACGCCTGACCGGCAGCCAATCGCCGTGCAGGTCCATGAACGTGAGGTCGCCGGCGTCCTCTAGGTACCCATGCCCGGTCAGATCTCGCCGCTGCTGCCCGCATGAAGATGAGCGGTTCGAGGGGCGCTCCACCATCTCCTGCTGCTCGACGGAGAAGGGACAGCGGTGGGGAGGTGGAGGGGAGTGAGCCGCCGCCCGTCGGGACGGGGTGGGGGTCCTGCCGGTGGGGCAAGGCAAGCGCCGACGGCCGACGGGTGGGGTTAGGTGCGACCGGCGGCGCGCCGGCGCGGGTGGGCGAGGTCGGAGGCAGGCCGAGCGACGGGGTCTGCAAACTGAAACCGCAATAAATCGTGGGTGGGGGTGGGGAGCTCAGGAGCTGCTATGCCGTTTGCGTGAGTGGGTGGTTTGGTGGGCCGGGCTGTGAGCCTCGGGGCCGGAACGGCCAGGTGGTGCCCGAATAGATACTTGGTACCCGGTACCATATATCAATGCTATATATATATATATATATATATATATATATATATATATATATATATATATATATATATAAACAAACTTGTTTAATACGACGTGCGACGTGAATATTTAGGAAAATTTGTTAAGGCACGATTTGCTAGAAAGAGCACTCTTTTTTGTTTTGTCGAATTTGATGATGGACATATTGCACAATAAAATATGTTTACAAAATAGATATAAAATTGTATAAGTGCCTGAAAATTATACTATATAATCTTCTACCCTCCACATGATGAGAACTATACAGTAAAATATTGTTCTACACTACGCAAAGCAATATTTTTATTGTGCAGTTCTCATCTCTATTGTAAGTGGATTATTCTCCCAAATCTGAGTCCACCCAACCAAAACGTCCCCCTGGCGAGGGCTCCAAACTTCATGCCGGAAAGTGCACACGATTTGTTTCCTTTGAAATCAAGGGTTGACAACTTATCTAGGTCGAGACCAAGGCTGATAGAAGATGTTTAATGCGAGGCTTCTCACCCACCTCTCACCCCGCGCCCTCACCCTCACGATCCCACGCCTCCACAAACAGATCGTGAGTTCGAGTCATCCACGAGATGCACAAAATAAAACACTTTGTAAAACTAGTAGTACGTACATCAAAGGATTGGAGGAGTCGGCATCCAAGATGTTTAGTGTGCATAAAACACAATAGCACACACCCGAGTGTGATGTTAATGGGCCACTGGCACCAAAGTTCGTTTTGAATGCAAGCGATCACTAGTCCGGTTGGTCTGCGGCTGAGCGCCTTGCACCCTACCTGCCAGAGTTCAAACCCCCTCGGGGATGGATTTATTGGTCGGAGGAGGCGCAGTTTATCTACGCGTTGAAAAAATCCCCACATCTGTCCCACTTCAAAGCACAGGTCTCTGTATATGGTTGGGGTGGAGGTTCGGGAATTTTCTCGGCCTACGTGAGAAGGTCTTCTTTTTCTGTGCACAATGCCTGGGGGTTGTCTCCCCATGGGTCGAGTTTTTTTAAGTTTGTTTTGAATGACCAAACCTAGGCCTTGTTTAGTTCCCCTCCAAATTCTAAATTTTTACACTCTCTCTCCGTCACATCAATCTTTGGACCCATGCATGTAGCATTAAATGTAGGTAAAAAATAATTGTTTATACAGTTTATCTATAATTTACGAGATGAATCTTTTGAGCCTAGTTGTTCCATGATTGGACACTAATTGCCAAATACAAATGAAATACTACAGTGCCAAATTTTTTCAACTTTAGCAATCTAAACAAGGCCCTAGTATACAGTGTTCAATACCAAAATGATCTAACACGACGGTGCAGCTTGTCAAAGCACACAGCATTGCCATGTTCATTCATAAATCAGATGGTGTTTGGTTCAAGCTTTTTGCCCCGTTTATCTATTTACAGGCATTGGATAACTTTACTTGCTGTTTGGTTTGGCTACTATGTACCGCGTTGTCGCCCATCTCTCGTGATAACGGTTACATCCCGCATCCCTCTCCACCGAAGCGAACCAAACAGAACAGGGTTTCCATTAAATTGTAACAAGTACCAGCCCCATCACATGAAACTTGCTATGTGGGTCAATCTGGCTCACAAATGTGAATTGAGTAGCTACTGATTTGTTATGTTTCAGTCCCACTTGTTGCCTGCCGATCTCCAAGTCCCACTTGTTGCTCACAAATGGTGATACCGACTACTGTACGGAGTAGTTCTTAATTTTCGATGGATTATTGGTGACCTGGGTTTGACTTCTTGATTGATACGTCGCTGACCGCCTCTCGGCACATGTTCGGTGGACCTCATTCATTGCATTAATGAAGTCTTTCCAGTAGTTTAATACGTCATGCCGGCACTATGGACCTAATTCCTTGCTCGCTAGTCGCTATAAGCCGATGACGTTCGGCTCCACACGTCACCATGAACGCTTTGATCTTGTTAGTTACCCCATTCGTCTCAAATAAATCAAAACTTTTAAAGTTGTTGTAAGCTGAATTTTTATAAGGTTGATCAACTTTATATGAATGTATCAACATTATGACACCAAATAAATATATATAAAAATACATTTCATGATGTTTTCCATGATACCAACTTTGTATCACAAAAATTGCTATTATTTCTCTACTATAAATTTAGTGCCCTCGGTGGCTTCGTCGATGAGGATCGAGCACCTGGGCTCTTGGTGGAACCATAAACAAAGGACAAAATGGGTTAGGTTGACCCAAAAAAAATGGATGCTGCTAACGCCGTATGGGCGGCTGATTTGGCTTGTGCCCTGACAGCTCATCTTCTTCCTTCCAGCGTCTTCTCCCTCTTCGACTTCTTCTCCCTCTCCAACGACCCTCACGCCCGCCACCACGCACCGCCCTGTCTCGGCGGCTGTCTTGGCACTGACCATGATGCTCTAACAGTTCCTGGAAAGCATGGAAATGCAAACCTGAGGCATGGAAAAATTCTCCATTATGGCTCTTCTCAAATCTGTTCTAAATGCAGCTATATGTGCCTTTATCAAGGCTGACATCACCTGATGGTCGTCTGCGCGTTTTAATCGAGAATAGACCTCCTGAGCAACCAGACAACACCCATTTTCCCTTACATGTTTGTAGATGGACACCACATAATCGATTTCCTCATAGATGCTAAAGTGCCAACATAGCTGCAGACCATATACTTCCTGCAACTTGATGATTTACCCTGCTGTAAATATGTGCTTTAGACCTGCATCTTGATTTTTATTATCAGTATACTAACCATGGCGAGCAATACTTATTGTAACGGTCCATTCAACCTTTTCTTTTTGGAAGCTGATTTCAGCTTATAAGACGCTGATATGTGCTTCCTGCACCTTCATTTCTTCATCCACATACTTAGCATATCAGCCTAAATTGTTGCACATTGTCTCTATTATGCTTTTGCTTTTTTTCTCTTTATTATAACCACCATTTACCTTAACCACAAAGTTATAGCAACAAATCTCATTGTTCACCTACGCCAGCGAGCGCGGGCATCAACTAGTTATTATTGTGATCTATACACACTCCTATCCTGCAAATACACAATACAAGAGTCCCGGTCAGTTCAGTTACTTGAGTTGAGTTGCGAGTAGTAGGTTTATAATTAAGAAAGATGCAATTACGCGGCAAGTACCAACCTGAGTCAAGTTGAGTGAGCAAAGGATAGTTTTTACGACATTTCATTATAAATAAATTGCTGCTAATCCCATAGCATGCAACGTGTTAGATACTAGCTGATCGACCTTGCATGGACAATCAACCATAGGTAATGACTTGACTACCATCCATGCGCGCTATGCATGGCAGTGACGGACTCTCGATCATGTACAATATAATAAGCAGCACATTGGCAAAAGGATGAGTAGGGAGACTAGTACATACTGATGCTTTCCTACAGCCTATGCGATGCAACGCAAAACTCTTAATTTTTCGACGATGACTTTTATCAGAAATTTTTTGAATTAATACATTTGCGCTTGGGATGTGACAGTTGCATCCACTTCAATCATCCATCATAATTAATATTATTATTATTATCCGCTATTCATGACGTACAGGCGTGGCTGGTTAATTTGTGCAATTACTTCCACTAGTACATAATGTACAATTACGCTAGTATATGCTTAACTCTTGTGATGGTTATAGGTTTATATAGAGTAGAAAAGAAAAAGAATCCCCCAAGTCTGCGGGTTGGTGGGAATTTGTTGTGTTTGAGCACGTATGCAAAATGACGAGATGGAGTTAATACTGGGGCTCTAACTCCTCCTCATCAAGAGTTTACAAAGAATTAGTGGAACTTCTGTGGTGCATCCAGCTTTCAAATGGGTTTGGACAAGCCCTTATCAGCCTAAGCACAAAGTCTTCTTTTGGCTTCTACTTAAGGACAAAGTTAAGTACAAGGAACATACTTAGAAGAAGGCACATGGCCCTCGAAAGCTACGGTTGTATTTGTACGTAATTAAATTGCGAGGAAACGTGAAAACGCGGACCACCTTTGTTCCTGGAATGCAGCTTTGCTAAACAATGCTGGAATCTTGTGGGAATCTACAGTCATAAAAGGGCACTTCATTCACGATTCTCCATGGTGGCTGCCATCCTAATCGGATAGAGCGATCTGGACAGCCAGAAAGCGGGCTAATCTTCAATGGAATTCAGCCAACGGTGCAAAACAGCAGAAGAAGCTTTCTGAATGGACTGAAGTGGTGCAGCTCGAGTCAAAAAGAGTCACCAAGCAAATTTTGATTTATGATGGATCAACGGCCTGAACTTAGACTTTTGATTGTTTCACTTGTAATTTTTCCTCTCTTTCTTGCTTCCTTAATTCTCTGTGGTGCTCTTTCCTTGTAATTTTGTACTACATTTAATAATCTAGGAGAATTCACCGCGCGTTGCCATGAGGTATGAATGAGGAATATAAATGAATTAACTAATAAGAATTAGTTGATGTATAAGTGCGGAATGTTGGTAATGCGGAACATGATACAATATATGTATAGATTTATTAGCATAATCGTGGAGATTATATCCACGGTGGACGATGTGTCTCGTTGACATGGATATCATAATTCTTGTGCTAGTGAACTTTAATTGTAAACGATAGTGGATTGCTGAGATGGACACCTAGTGGACTATTGAGGTGGATGCTTTGCATGTCAAGAGAAATCGATAGTGGGGTTGATAGTCGCTTGATGTGGACGATTTGTATGTCCAAGAGAATTAGATAGTGGGGTTTTGCTTTATAAAAGTTATGGATTCCTTTAGCCCTCCAATTCCATATAAAAACAAATCTTTGTTTTCCTAGCTGGCTAATGACAAGCCCCTTGCTGCATCTCATTCGGCTCACGATCGGTGTGAACGTTTTGATTTTGTTAATAGCTCCCTTCGTGTCAAATAAATCAAAACTTTTTAAGTTGTTGTAAGTTGAACTATAAGGTTGATCAACCTATATGAAAGTAACAACTTTATAACACCAAATAAAATATATTTCATGATATATTCGAGATAAAACCCCTATAGAAGGCGGATGGCGTCGGCTGTGCATCACTGTGAGCTCCTGCGTAAATTGCAGTGTTAATTATCTTCATCCTCTCTCTGGCATTACCTATGCATGTTTGTCTTCAAACTTTCCGTCTTAGTAATGTCAGCTTATTATGTGATGGCAGAGAGAGATTTATCAGCTTATGTTTGGTGTATGTGCATCCATGAGTGGAGCAGATTATATTCTATATGTAAAATTATTTAGCCAAGTGCCAGCCGGGTTAGTTGTTGAGTGAGCCAAGCATAACCTTTAATACTGATATATAAATTATCCTAATCCATATGAACGCTGGAAGGTGGTGTATGTACCAACAGATGGAGCAGTTTGACCTCGACCGAGAAACCATTCCAAGGTGCATGCATGAGTGGAGTACATTCTATTCTATGAACAATTATGAGCCAAGTGCTAGCCGGGTCGGTAAGTGAGCCAACCATAATCATTTTAATGCTGATATGTGAATTATCATGGCAGCAGCTGGAAGGTAGATGTATCTACTACCAAAGTATGGAGCAGTTTGACCTCGACTGAGAAACCGGTCTTGTGAAGGTGCTATCTATACACACTCTACCCTACAAATACACAATACAAGAGTCCGGTCAGATTAGTTACTTGAGTTGAGTTGCGAGTAGTAGGGTTTATAGTTAAGAAAGATGCAATTACGAGGCAAGTACCCATTCTGAGATAAATTTAATTGAGCAAAGCAAAGTTTTTTTACCTGACATTTCATCATATATAAATTGCTGCTAATCCCATAGCACGCAACGTGTTAGGTGCACGCAACCGTTGCGAAGGTGCTATCTATACACACTCCTACCCTGCAAATACACAATACAAGAGTCCTGGTTAGATTAGTTACTTGAGTTGAGTTGCGAGTAGTAGGTTTATAATTAAGATGCAATTACGAGGCAAGTACCAATCTGAGTCAGTTGAGTGAGCAAAGCATAGTTTTTTTACCTGACATTTCATCATATATAAATTGCTGCTAATCCCATAGCACGCAACGTGTTAGCTGCTAATACTGGAAGGTGGTGTATGCACCAATGGATGAAGCAGTTTGACCTCGGCCGAGAAACCATTGCGAAGGTGCATCCATAGGTGGAGTTGTTGACACCAAATTTGGCAGCGGAAGGTCAAACGCATGTCCACGGATCAACGGACGGCAACGTGGTCTCTCCGGCGGAATTGAATAGCGCCGGACGCCGCTCGCCGGGCGCCGGACGTGCGGGTTGCGTCGGACGCGCAGTCCCGGGCGCACCGCAGATGCCCCGGGCGCCGGACGCTGCGCGCCCGGACGCCTCGGCGCGGCCACGGACGTGCCAAAGCCGCGCCGGACGCAGTCCGAGTGCGGGCATAACCCGCCCGAGCACGGGACGCTGAAGGCCGGACGGCTGAGCGCCAGACGCGGACGCGCAGCGCAGGTTTCGCTTGCTGCGTCTTGATGCAGCCGGTCAACGACGCCGGGCCTTTGCGCCGGACGCGCCCCTATAGGCGTCCGGGCGCGTCCGGCTGTGTCGGGCTTTTTGGAAAGTTCTACTCATGGGAAACTTGATGGACGAGTTTTGGAAGAGTTTCCCTCGGGATAAGACCACTCCCATATAATTGGGGGATTATGGCGGAATTGAACCCATCCAATCAATCGACACAAATCCAAAACAAATCGTCGAGGCGATCAATTTACCTTCTTCTTCTTCGTCTACATTTTGCCCTAATTTTCTAGTTGCTGTTCTAAGGCTTCTCTCCGTGGAGTTCATGTCGGCGATCCTAGCGCCATCCGCCGGTTCCTCGAGATCCCCTACGTGCATCCTCCCGGCGGTCTTCCCGGAGGTTGTTCTCTAGGGTTTACCCCTCGACGATGGGCTCTACATCGGCTCATCGATCTCTAGATCGGTTTGCCGGTGCGCTACGTTGTCGTTGCGCTTGCAGGTCGCTTCAAGGCACCTCTAGGGGCGTCCAAGGCCCTCTACGGTGCGTTGGTGGATTTCTTCGTCATCCACACTTTTTGGCGACCCACCGGGACGGCTAGAGGTCGTCTTTGGTATCCATCTACCAACAACATGGGGAGCAGCCGTGATGGTGATTCAAGTGAGGATGATCGCACCAACATCAACCCCAAGAACATCATCTGTCCATGAGAACATGGACGAGAGCTTCCCGACGATCTCCGTAGCAAGCTCCAAGGACAACTCGACGCCATGTGCAAAGCTTTCTTCGAGAGCTGCCACAAGGCGCCTGACAATGGTCAAACAGATCAAGGAGCCGGACTACGCGGGCTGTTCACATCTTCATCATCTTCAGGGAAAAAGGTAAATAATGACAAGCCTAAATTTGATGATCCTAACCCTACGCATGATGATTATGCCGTATGCTAGAAACTCATAAAAAGGTTTGAGAGAGTAACTTAGCTTCCGTGTAAATATGATCATGGCTAGATTTGATAAGTTAGAAGGCAAACAATCCAATTCGGATGAATCGATGATGAGGAAGTAGAGTATGAATATGGCATGCCACCTAACTTTTATGAGAATCAAGCCCTTTATGCAAAGGCAAATAGAAGCAAATCGGGCTTCAAAACACATAAGACAAGCAAGACCGATTCTGCTAAACCCAAAGCCATAGTTACTTTTGCTGATGATTCGGATCGTTCTCCACGAACCGAAAAGAAGCAAAAGAGTAAGTCTTCGGTGGGAGAATCAATCCTCCCAAACCCGCCAAAGTCACCTAGTGAAATTCCCCAACAAAGTAGGTCTAAAACCTTCCTTCTACCGATTATACCGACACATTTAATCGGTTTAAGGAAGATTTGTCTAAGTCTCTTGAGGAAACCCTAGGTGTACCCCTTAGGCCTAGCAAAACTACCTACAATAAACCGTATCCCGTGCACTTTGATTTCATGAGACCACCTCCAGGATGGAAAGTGCCGGATTTTCAGAAATTTAGTGGTAGTGATGACAAAACATCTATGGAGCATGTTAGCATGTATTTAGCTCAACTAGGAGAAGCATGTGCCTTTGACTACATGAAAGTACGCTGTTTTCCTTTATCTCTTCTTGACCTGACTTTTGCTTGGTTTACTTCATTACCTGCATGCACCATTGGTTCTTGGGCTCAATTAGAAGAAATTTCATAGTCACTTTTATACCGGAGTCCAAGAAACTAGATTGTCACATCTTACATCGGTTCGTCAAGGATGAGATGAGCTTGTACTTGACTTCATTAAAAGAGCTAGATATATTAAGAACCGGTGCTTTCATTTGATGATCTTCGAGAGAGATCTGCTTGATATTTGCTTTAATGGCTTGCATTCTAGGATTCGTGAGAAACTTGAGAATGTACAATTTAATAATTTCAACCACCTCGAGAAAACCTTTGTTCGGAATTAACGCCTTAAAGAGTCTCGTGAGGCATATAAGTCTCATCGTTGAACACAAATACTTGTCATATTGTTTTAGATAGTTCGGAGGATGAAGCAATGAATCAAACGCCGTGACATTAGGTGGCCGGCGGAGAACAAACTTGTGACTTGTCCTTCTCTCAAACCAATTCAAAAGAATCGGGGTGAGGAAGTAAAGTTTACTTTTGATGTTTCTAAATGTGACTTTATTTTCGATGAGTTCTTTGAAAATCGGACACATTAAATTAATTATACCATGCCTTCTGCGAGATGAGATTAGAAGAGGGCTTATTGCAAATATCATAATTCTTATTCTCATACCACTAATGATTGCAATTATTTTTTCGTCGACGGGCTAATCGGCCCAATGAGGGACGCGATTAAGTCTTGTAGAGATGGAGAAGAGGAACCCCTTGCCAAACAACAACACCAACACTATTGAGGCGGGGCTCCGGCTATTTTGATTCATCACGAACAAGCCGATGGAGCTAAAGGCAAGAGCGTCATCATCGGCGAACCACGTCACGCACCGAATGTCAAAAGAATTCGGGCGGCAAGTGATGATGGAGAAGAATCAAGGCGGCAAGAACAAGCTCACCATCACATTGGATCGCGGAGGCATTGAGAAGGCAAAGATGGTATGAAACTCAAAGCGCGTGACAACGGCTAGCAGTGATCTCTATAATCGGTCAAGCCGACCAAGCAAGCAAGGTGGATGCGCCCAAGGCTGCCCCGTTTGCCGATGGTGCTCCGGGGAACTTCAAATCGGCCAAACCGATTGATGTAATCGATCCAGAACCGACTCACAATCTCTGAGAAGTCCATTACATCGGCGTTCATGTGACCCGCACATTCATTCCACACAAGCCGGAGAGTGGGAATTTGGAAGGAGAATATGCGAAGAAATTTGTGGTGAAGCCACTTTGTACTTTGATCGGCTTATGGCAAAGTACAAGCAACAAAAGGCCGATTACGTGGTCGGCCAATAGAAAAAGAGTCCTACGCCTCCTAAGCGTGAAGATGATGATAAGAGGCAAAAGGCTATGACTCTTTCAGGGTTCTCATTCGCGAGGTTGTTCATTCGCGGCCATCTTGTTGGGGACCATCGGTGACTCCCGGCTCCACCCTTCTTGCCTTTGCGCGGTGGGGGCGCCCAAGGTGTGTGGGTGCCGTACCCAAATGCTACATCATCACACCAAGGGTTTGAAGGTGCTGCTGGATATAAAATGAATCCATGTTTGTCTTTGCCGATTGGCTCATCAATCGGGCTATAACGGGAGGGAAGAAAAAGCTTCCACCCAATGCTCAATCTTTGCGGGGAGAGGAAGGCGCCAATGCGATTGACGTATGTGCCCAAGAAGGTTGAAGCTCCGAAGAAGGTGGAGCACCCAAAGGAGGGTTTGCTCCCAAAGCAAGTTCTGCACCACAAATTGCCATCGGGCAATGTCGGCTCCGGTAGTTGCCGAGCAAGCGAAAGCCGATTATGGTTAATACCAAAATTCCAGCAAGCGTGCAAGATGAAACAATGAAGGAGGTTCTTGGAAAAGAGAAGCACCAAGGGATCCAAAGTATACACAACCCAAGTGGTGTCCACCCAACTTGGACAAGACCCCGAAGCGGAAGTTGCGGCGCGCAGCCAAGAAGTTGAAGAAACGCTCTTGAGAATCCTCGGGAAAGTGCACCAAAGACGGACGAGCAGCGTTGCTACGGCAGAAGACGGCCGGCCAAGCGATTGAAGAATCGGCTAAGCCCGGCCCGGAGGTGGCTCAAAGAAGGTGATGAAGCATGAACCGACCAAGCCAATTGAAGAATTGACTAAGATGGTAGATGCTGAAACAAGTGCTCCACGAGAAGTTGTTGAATCGGTTGCAACTCCTCCCAAGGTGGCCAGGCCGATTGAGGCAATTTACGAAGGCGTTGGGGAGAATCCCCCAAAGAGTTTGCTGCTGTGGTTGCCAATGTGCTAGGTATGGAAGCCCTGGGTGAACCAGGATGATGAGATGGTGGATTATGAGCCATCAGCGGAGCGGATGTAGTGTATCTATCTTCGGATTACTACGTAATTCGTCATGATGAGGAGGAGCCACCGGCGGTGGGCTAGTATTTGCAATGGAAGATGCCGTATTCAAGAAGCCGAGGAGTCAAGGTGGATCATCTTCAACCTCTCAATTTGAGGGTCACATCAACGGAACTCCGGTGCACGGCATGCTAGTGGACGGTGCGATCGTTAATGTCATGCCATACACCTTTCATGAAGCTTGGGATTAAGGAAGAAGAGCTGATCCGGACCAACATGACCATCCCGGAGTAGGTGGAGAAGCTCAATTCCGGTCAAGGAATTGCTAACGTTGAATTGACCATCGGGAGCAAGAACTTGGCTACCGCTTTCTTCATCGCGACATCAAGGGGAGCTACAATGTGATACTTGGGGCGTGATTGGATACATGCTAATGAGTGTCCTTCCGAGTCTACACCAATTTCTCATTCGTGGGTCGGCGATCTTGTGGAGATTGTCCATGCGGACTCATGGGTTGAAGTTGCAATTGCCGACTCGTTCGAATCGAGGGCATGGCGCCTTGAGGATGTCTTTCGGGTAGAGATCTCTCTACCTATGATTATGTTGATTATTCTAGGGGTTGTTTGTTCCCATATCTCTCAAGCAGGTGACAATCGGCTCAACACAATCATTGTGGATAATTATGAATGGTTAAAGCATCGTTTAGAGCAATATCGGGCTGAAAAGACCGATGCTTGTGAAAACAATTGATGACTTTGATGAGCTCAATAAGTTGGGCCAAGGTTTTACATCGGTAGACCCTTTGGAGCAAGTTGACATTGGGGATGGTACTACACCACGTGATGTTTATTAATCAAAACTTGGAAACCGATTTCAAAACTAAATTAATCAAGCTTCTCAAGGAATATGTTAATTGTTTTGCATGGAACTACAGAGATCACAGGGATTAAGCCGAGATCTTGTTGAGCATCGGCCTATTCTCAAGAAGAACTTGAACTGTCAAGCAACATCCAAGGTGCTTCAATTCGGCCATCCATGACCCGGAATAAAGGAGAAGATCGAAAGGTTGTTGCGAGTGGAATTCATATGTCCATGCCAATATGCGGAGTGGGTCTCTAATATTGTGCCGGTTGAGAGGAAGGACGGCGGCAAGATAAGAGTATGCATTGATTTCGAGAGATTTAAATAGAGCCACTCCCAAAGATGAGTACCCTATGCCTATAGCCGGTATGTTAATCAATGATGCTTCGGGACATAAGATGATTAGCTTTCTTGATGGTAATACGGGATACAATCAGATTTTTATGGCGGAAGAAGACACATCAAAGACGGCTTTCATTTGTCCCAGTTCGTTGGCTTGTTTGAGTGGATTGTTATGACCTTTGGGTTGAAGAATGCGAGGTGCAACTTGCAAAGAGCAATAGATCTGATTTTTCATGATCTAATTGGGAGTGATTATGGAGGTTTACATTGATGATATTGTGATTAAATCGGCTGCCCATAAATCTCATTTAGCCGATTTGCGTCTTGCTGAGAGGATGCGCTATGGTTTGAAAATGAATCCACTCAAGTGTGCCTTTGGAGTATCGAGTTTGGAAAGTTTCTAGGCTTCATTATTCATGACAAAGGCATAGAGGTTGATCCCAAGAGAATCGAGAAGATCAGAAGGTTGAGCCAAAGCCCACATGCAAGAAAGATGTGCGAGAAATTCTTGGGAAAATTGAGGCTATTTGAGAAGATTTATGCCAATGTTTGTCTAGGAAGATTATTCCTTTCACCCCCATACTCAAGTTGAAGGATGAATCTGAATTTGCTTGGGGGCAAAACTGACAAGAAGCATTTGACAAGATAAAGAGAGTATCTATCATCACCCAAGTCGGTTCTTCGCGCACCAAGAAGGGAGTACCATTCAAGCTATATGTTGTAGCTATAGAAGATAAGGTGATTGGCGCGTGATGACTCAGAAGATGAAGGGAAGGGTATGTTATTGCTTATATTAGTCGTCGTCTTCTTGATCCAGACAAAGGTACACCCACATTGAAAAATTATGCTTATCAACTTGTACTTTGCATGCCATAAGATGAGACATTATTTGCTATCAAGTACATGTGTTGTAGCATGCCGAGCCGTGTTATTAAGCACATGTTGCATCGGCCAATCCTCGATTGGGAGGTTAGGCAAGTGGGCGTACTCTTTGATTGAATATGATTTGGTTTTGAGCCATTGCGGCAATCAAAGGCCAAGTACTTGCTGATTTTATTGTTGAGCATAGCATAAAACTTGACAATGATGTCAATTACATCACAATTGCTCCATGGAAATTGTATTTTGATGGATCAGTTTGCGAAACGGTCGAGGTATTGGTATTGTTTTAATCTCTCCTAATGGTCTTATGAGATGTCTAGCCAATTGAAATTCTTTTGTACTAATAACCAAGCCGAATATCAAGCTTTGTTATTAGGATTGATTATGTTAACTTCCATGGATGTGCATCATGTTGAAGCTTATGGTGATTCATTGCTAGTAGTGCAGCAAGTAAGTGGAGAAGTTCAATGCTTAGATGATTCATTACGTGCTTGCCTTAATACTTGTCTAGTTTATATTTCCAAGCTTGCTGAATTTAAAATTCGGCATATTCCTAGAGATGAGAATCACCAGCTAATAAGATGGCTCAACAAGCATCGGCTTTGATGTTAGTAAAGCGAAACTTTCATATACAAACAAAGCCGATGTATGAGGATATAAATTTAGTTTGTGCAGGAACAAGTGAATTGGTTCGACCATCCCATATGATCGGATTAACCAATTTTTTACGGCGTATGCTCTTGATGATGTCTCAAATCAGTCTAGTAATCCTAGTACGATTTAGAGGATTGGAGGACTCCCTTGATTAAATATTTGCAGGATCCTAGTACTAAAGTTGATCGAACCATACGGCGGCTTGCTTTCCAATACACATGGCAGCATGATGAATTGTATAGGAGGGCCCGATGGTCTATTGCTAAAGTGCTTGGGGCACGAAGATGCGAAGGTAGCTATTGGAGAAGTCCATGAAGGAGTTTGTGGTACGCATCAATCGGCTCACAAGATGAAGTGGTTGTTGAGAAGGGCTGGTTTTTATTGGCCTACTATGATTGTCGATTGCATGCGTTACTACAAAGGATGTGAAGAGTGCCAACGGTTCGGAAACATTCAAATGGCGCCCGCTTCGGAGCTCCATTCTATTACATCACCGTGGCCATTCAGAGGTTGGGGGCTAGATTTCATTGGCCAAATACATCCCCCGTCTTCAAAGGGACACAAGTTTGTCTTGGTTGCTACAGATTATTTCACAAAGTGGTGTGAGGCAGTCCCATTGAAGAATATAACTCATTTGGAGGTGATAGAGTTTATCACGGAGCATATTATTCATAGATTCGGCATCCCTCAAGTATTACATACCGGATCAAGGGGCGTCTTTTATGGCTAAAAGAGGTAAAAGCTTTTGCCGAATCATATAAAATCAAGATGATCAACTCGTCTCCATACTATGCTCAAGCTAATGGCCAAGCTGAAGCAAATAACAAAACCTTGATCAAGCTCATCAAGAAGAAGATTGAAGAGACTCCAAGGAGGTGGCATGAGGTCGTGTCGGAAGCTTTGTGGGCGTATCGCACATCAAAGCATGGTGCAATAAAGGCAACTCCATTTGAATTAGTATATGGTCAAGCTATGTTGCCCGTTGAAGTGAACTTGGGTGCACTTAGATTTGCCAAACGAATGATTTATCCTTTGAAGTGTACCATAATCTCATGATGGACAACATAGATGATGTGGCCGACAAGATAATAGAAGCTCTAAAGGAGATTGAGAAAGACAAGGTGCATGTCGCAAAGGCCTACAACAAGAAAGTGAGAAGCAAATCTTTCCAAGTAGGAGATTTAGTGTGGAAAACCATACTCCCTATTGGATCGAAGAGCAATCAATTTGGCAAGTGGTCTCCTAATTGAGGGTCCTTTGAGAGTGGTCAAGGTAATACGCGGAAATTCTTATGTGCTAGAGACATTGAAAAGGGGAGGCGTCTCGACAAGGCAATCAATGGGAGGTATCTTAAAAAAGAAATACTTCCCAAGTGTTTGGCAAGAAGCCTAGTGCTCTACCAAATAATGGCCGATACATGTATCGCCCTTAGAACAAAATGGCCGATGTAAAACATGGCCCTTAGTCACGGTTAGCCGATGTGGTGGGCATCGTTGCTAGTTGGTTGTAGGTGAAGAGTATTTTCAAGTTCATCAACTAATTTACTTGAATACAGGGGGCATGTGTTGACACTCAAATTTGGCAACGGAAGGTCAAAACGCATGTCAACGGATCAACGGACGGCAAACGGGTCTCTCCGCAGAATTGAACGCCGGACGCCGCTCGCCGGGCGCGGACGTGCCGGTTGCACCGACCGCCGATCCAGAAGCACCACGGATGCCCCGGGCACCGGACGCCTGCGCCCGGGACTAAAACCCGGCCAGCGGCAGACGCGCCAAAGCCGCGCCGGACGCAGTCTGTGCGAACCGGCCCGCCGGGCGCCGGCGCCCGGACGCGCGACTGCGCGCGAGGCGGGACCCGCGCCCAGCGCGGGCCGCTCGGCTTGCTTGTATGGTCTGCGGCCCGATCCAGCAACCAGACCTTGCGCCGGACGCGCTATGGTGCCGGACGCGTCGTATTTGTGTCGAAATCCGTCGTTTCGAGTCGGACTTTAAAAGTTCTACTCGTGGGAAGCTTGATGGGTGAGTTTTGGGAGAGTTTCCCTCTTGGGATAAGACCACCCCCTATATAATGAGGGGATTATGGCGATTGAACCCATCAATCAATCGACACAAATCCAACACAAATCGATCGAGACGATCAATTTACCTTCTTCTTCTTCGTCTACATCTTGCCCTAATTTTTCTGAATTCTTTGGTTCGGTGCTTCTCTCCGAGTTCATCGGCGATCTAGGCACCATCCGCTTTCCTCGGAGATCCCCTACGTGCATCCTCCCGGCGGGTCTTCCCGGAGGTTGTTCTAGGGTTTACCCCTCACTGACGACGGGCTCTACATCGGCTCATCGATCTCTAGATCGGTTTGCCGGTACGCTACATTGTCGTTGCGGTGCGAGTCGCTTCAAGGCACCTCTAGGGCCTCCAAGGCCCACTACCGGTGCGTTGGTGGATTTCTTCGTCAACGGGGTATATTCTGTTCTATGTAAAATTAAGAGCCAATTGCAAGTCGGGTCGGTAGAGTGAGCCAACTATAATCTTTTTAATGCTGATATATGAATTATCCTAATGTCAATGCTGGAAGCAGGCGGTGCATGTACTAATGGATGGTGTTCCGAAGCGCATCCACTTCAATCATCCATCATAATATTATTATTATGCTATGCGTGACGCACAGACTGAATGGCTGATTTAATTTGTGCAATTACTAGTACATCATAGTATGTGCTTAATGCTTGTGATGGTTTAATTTATAAAGAACTAGGTGGATTGTAGGGGCAGCACTAGGGAGCTCATGTGCCAGTGGTGTGGGTGCAGCCATATGAAAAGCCAGGAGTCAGATGAGTGGATCAGTTTTAGATTAGTGGTCCCTGCCTTTTCACTTCGGGCTCTAAATAACTCAAAGGAGCAGAACAGGGGACGCGAGAACGCGGAAGGCTCTCGGAGTCCCAGGGAGAAGCAGATGGCGCCGGATGATGTAAGTGGATGACATGGCGTAAGGATAGGCTAGAGAAATAGGCTAGTGGGTGTTAGCTTTATAGGAGTTTAAGATAGAAAAGGCATCCCTCCAAGTCTCTTGGTTGGTGGAAATTTGTCGTGTCATTTGGGCATACGAGATTTTGAGTCTTGTAGCATTCCTTACCCATCATACAAATGACAAATCTTTGTTTCCTAGCTAGCGGCTAATGATAAGCCCGTTTCTGAGTCGCTATAAGCTGATGACGTTCCGCTCCGAAGTCACCGTGAACGCTTTGATCTTGTTAGTTACCCCTTCGTCTCAAATAAATCAAAACTTTTAAAGTTGTTGTAAGCTGAATTTTTGTAAGGTTGATCAACTTTATATGAATGTATCAACATTATAACACCAAATAAATATATTATAAAAATACATTTCATGATGTTTTCCATGATACTAACTTTGTATCACAAAAATTGCTATTATTTCTCTACTATAAATTTGGTGCCCTTGGTGGCTTGGTCGATGAGGATCGAGCACTGGGCTCTTGGTGGAACCATAAACGAAGGACAAAATGGGTTATGTTGACCCAAAAAAAAAAACCCAAAAAATGGATCTGCACCCTACTGTGTAAGCGGCTGATTTGGCTTGTGCCATGACAGCTCATCTTCCAGCGTCTTCCCCTCTTCGACTTCTTCTCCCTCTCAGACCCTCATCACCCGCGCCACCACTCCGCTTCTGTTGCCGCTGTCTTGCCGCTGACCATGATGCTCTAACAGCCTGGAAAGCAAGCTGCTGCATGCAAAAATTCTCCATTATGGCTCTTCTCAAATCTGTTCTAAATGCAGCTATATGTGCCTTTATCAAAGCAGCTGACGTCACCATGTGGTCGTCAACGTAGTAACAAGCAGCGCTGGCGCCAGACGCAACCAGACAACAACCATTTTCTTACATGTTTGTGATAACACCACATATCGATGCTAGTGCCAACTAGCTGCAGAAATACTTCCTGCAACGCTGATGTAGCTGTAACCATGTATGGCTTTAGACCTGCATCTTGATTTTTATTGTCAGTATACCAACCATGGCGCCATACTT
>JAENPR010001594.1:0-133416 GCA_018135685.1 Themeda triandra | reverse complement strand
ATTTTTCGACTAATCGTACACTCTTGTTGTCCTGCATCGGTGAAGTTCTAATACACGCATTGGACCGATGCATTGAACCAAGACGGGAGAGCAGAGCACGCAGATGCCGCCACTTGCCGCCGCTGGCATCATCCCTTACATCACACGAGGACGGCACCAGATCATCAAAGGCATCCACTTCATCAGGGATTGTCAGCTGTCATGCATCAGCTGGCACTGGCACGGAAACGACGACAAAAATCGACAGTCATCGTAGCTTATCGCTGCTGCTCTAGCATTCGGGCCAGGGTTTAGTGGCTGCTAAGCAATTGCTGGTGCTCGGCGCGTCTGCCCGATTTCGATGGAGCACTGACTAATTTCATGCCTCGCTTTCAGAATTCAGCCACAGGCTACAAAGATTCGTACTTTCATGGCACTTGTATATATACTGACTGAGGAAAAAAATGAAATCGAGGAATAGTACTGACCTACGTGGGCCACATGGACCAGGCTCAACAGCCCATGGGCCCGGCGCCACAGAGGTCGACACACGTACGCCGGTACACGTGCCTGTCCCCACGTAAAACTCGTCCGGCCCATTCCGCTGGACCGGCGGGGTGGTTGCGAAGGCCAAGTCCAATTGGGAGTCCGCTGCCTCCCACGCCGGACCGATCCGCCGCCCGTTTCTGATCGGACGGTCCTTCTGGCGTACAAGTCGCCCGCACGGCGCAGCCCGAGACTCCACTTCACGGAGCTATAAATGGCAGTGAGCTCGCCGGGCGGCGTCGCCTCTTTCCATTCTCTCTCTCATCACACTTTCGACACTGACAGCAGTAGTCTGGTACTCTCTGGTGCTCCGCCTCGTCACAATCTTGGCGAGAGAGAGAGGATGGGCTCCATGGGGCCGGTGAGCGGCGGGCCCGCGGCGCCGGAGCGGGACATCGACGATCTGCCGCGGAACGACGCCAACTACACGGCGCTCACGCCGCTCTGGTTCCTGGAGCGCGCGGCGCTGGCGCATCCGGGCAGGGCGTCCGTCGTGCACGGCCCCGTGCGCTACACCTGGGCCGACACCTACCGCCGCTGCCGCCGCCTCGCATCCGCCCTCTCGCGCCGATCCGTCGGCCACGGAAGCACGGTGAATTTACTTCCTTCTGTAGTTTCTGTTTCCTCCATTTTTTTTAATATATACAGTAGTAATTTTTTTAACGTCAGATGTTTTCTCCCCCGAGCATATAGACGCTTGTGGACTGTGTCCGATTTTGGGGGTACTTTTTAATTATATGATATGAGTTGCACTAATAACAGAGTAAGAGACTTAATTTTCGATTATGCTGCCATGGAGATTCGGATGGGACCTGTGTACAGTGGTTAGAATTCCAGTACTTTTTTATATGCAAAATGATCCGTTTGCAACAATCAGGAGGCCCTTTTCCTGATTGCTACCTTTGCAAGGTGGATATATACCGTCTTTTTGTACTTAAAAAAAAGAAAAAGAAAAAACTGGTGTGTTATGTGTAGTTAATTAATAGTTATCCCCATGTTCTCTTATTTCTTCAGTGTTCCATGTTTTTTAAATGCAGTTTTCTATCGCTGTATAAGACCCTAACTTGCAACCAAGTCCTTCGTGTTGCATCTTAATATGCATTAAGGTTATGATAATGACGTGTACTTCTGAATAACTTCAGAAATCATATGGAAGAACCATAGCATTTCGCGATTAGGTCTCCCTGCTCTTCGGCTACGTAGTAGTTACCTTTTGCCTTTTGTTATCTAGTATAAGCAGGGGATCTTCTCTGTTTGAACACGGCTGCAGTTGAGTGACAGGCTTGATATGTGCTATTTATGTTTTTATTTTTATAAGGTGCTCTTTATGTTGGATTACCTATTACAGATAGATCGATTGTGTAGGCAGGATGCAGTGGAATTGTCTAGTCCGGATCAGTAGGAAGTGGCTGTAGAATATTGCATCTTTTTCGCCAACTTGTAAATTGTGGTATACCCCTTGCTTTTAGAAGATGCCTGAACTGATGTTACTCTAGTTGCTTTGCTCAGCAAAATGAAATACAGCAATCCTACTGTTTCTAGTCAAAATAAGATAAACTTATCTTATTCTTGTCTTGTGCGTGACACTGGACGTCTCTGTCACTCTTTTGAGAGTTGAGGCTTGTAGCAACACATGTAGCCTTGTAGCAACAAAGGCATTCCTTGCAAAGAAAAAGAAAACTTGTCAATTGAGGGACTATATGTTTTTACTGACGTATGTGTTAATTTGTCTGGCCGTTGGACATTTACAGCAGAATCAATTTTGATAAAATTAACTGTGAGTTACCCATTTAGCTACTAATCCTAAAATAAACACTGTTTATGTGGTTCCTAGGGTACTTGCCGTTTTCCGGTGCCTTTTACATTTTTTTATAAAGAAAGTAGCATTGTTTTAATTATCTTTATACAAATTTTGCTTGACTGACATTGACTGATTTGTTTTGGCTTCCTTAGGTTGCTGTGATAGCCCCTAATGTCCCAGCTGTCTATGAAGCTCACTTTGGTGTCCCAATGTCAGGAGCTGTTGTGAACTGCGTCAATATTCGGTTAAACGCTGAGACAATAGCATTCCTCCTTGAACACTCTGTGGCAGAAGTTGTGATGGTAGACCAAGAATTCTTCACCCTAGCCGAAGAATCGCTAAAAATAATTGCGGAGAAGAAGAAATCGGCTTTCAGGCCTCCAATCTTGATCGTCATCGGTGACCCAACTTGTGATCCAAAGTCTCTACAGTATGCTCTAGGAAAGGGAGTTATAGAGTATGAAGAGTTTCTGAAAACTGGTGACCCGGAGTTCAATTGGAAGCCACCAAAGGATGAATGGCAGAGCATCGCCCTAGGATACACTTCCGACTACTTCCAGCCCAAAAGGGGTCGTGTTGCATCACCGTGGTGCTTATCTCATGGCACTTAGTGTTGCCATCGTGTGGGGAATGCCTGAAGGGGCTGTCTATTTGTGGACTCTGCCCATGTTCCACTGTAATGGTTGGTGCTATACTTGGGCGCTGGCAGCGTTCTGTGGAACAAGCATATGTCTTCGCCAGGTATGTTAACCACATTTTGGTCCTAAATGTGTTAATTTTAGCTACATATACTCAATTATTTGGTGAAAAATCAAGAAAACTTTGAATACAATTCGTTTGAGCTCTGATGATTCTGATTTCTGAAACACCATTTTGCAGGTGAGCACAAAAGCTATATACCAAGGCATTACCAAGCAAGGAGTGACACATTTCTGCGCCGCACCTGTTGTCCTCAACAACCTGATCAATGCTCCGGCGAGCGAGACCTTCCTGCCGTTGCCCCACGTCGTCAATGTCAACGTGGCCGGAGCCGCCCCGACGCCGTCCCTGTTGGCCGCGCTGTCCATCCGCGGCTTCCGCGTGACGCACACGTACGGCTTGTCAGAGACCTACGGCCCCTCGACGGTGTGCGCGTGGAAGCCCGAGTGGGACGAGCTGCCGCTGGAGGAGCGGTCCCGCCTGCACTGCCGGCAGGGGATCAGGTACATCGCGATGGAGGGCCTGGACGTCGTGGACCCGAAGACGATGGCGCCCGTCCCGGCCGACGGCAGGACCTACGGTGAGATCGTGATGCGGGGCAACGCCGTGATGAAGGGGTACCTCAAGAACCCCAAGGCGAACGCGGAGGCGTTCGCGGGCGGGTGGTACCACTCGGGCGACCTCGGCGTGAAGCACCCCGACGGGTACGTGGAGGTGAGGGACCGGATGAAGGACGTGATCATCTCCGGCGGGGAGAACATCAGCAGCCTGGAGGTGGAGAAGGTGGTGTGCACGCACCCGGCGGTGCTGGAGGCCTCGGTGGTCGCCAGGGCCGACGAGCGGTGGGGCGAGTCGCCGTGCGCGTTCGTGACGCTCAAGGACGGAGCAGCCGAAGGGTCGGACGAGGCTGCGGTGGCCAGCGACATCATGCGGTTCTGCCGGGAGAGGATGCCGGCGTACTGGGTGCCCAAGTCGGTGATCTTCGGGCCGCTGCCCAAGACGGCCACGGGGAAGATCAAGAAGCACGAGCTGAGGACCAAGGCCAAAGAGCTCGGCCCTGTGAAGAAGAGCAGGATGTGAGAGATCCGGGGCGATAGCGTGCCATGGCCAGGACGCAGAGTCTTGCTCCAAGTCGTGCGTGCATACAAAATTCCTGTCCGAAGGTTCTAATAAATTGAGTGCTTTGCTTGTATCGTTCTGGAACCAGAAGTTCAGATTAGACCCGACGATATACATAAGTAAGAACTGTGTCAGATAGTCTGGTGCTGAGATAAATTTGTATACTGGTTTGCGGCAACAACATATGTTGAGGAGATGACGTTTCTTGAGAAGAATTAACGCCAACGGTTATCCGTTCTGGACTTCTGGGTCATGTTGGAACAGATCACACACAGGGCGCATCGTTTGGTGTTTTTGGTCTCGTGAAGGCGACCGATAGATCCTTCCCAATTTTCATATGCAGTCACGGCGACAAAATTGCCAATAGAAGGCGATAGCTATGCCAGTTGCAATTCTTTTTCTTCTTTTTTGGAGAAGGAAAATGCCGAGTTTGTCCTAACCGCGACATGTTCAACGAGAGTTATCTCCGCAGTAGTTCTTCACACCTTCGCTATATTGTACCGGCTGTTCCAACGAATTTTCTCCACCGCAAGTTAAGCGTGACGACAAAACCCAAAAGCTCCCGAACCATTTTTTTTAATCCGGCAAAAAGCGACGTTTCGAGCCAATGCTAATCTGACAAGGACGTTTAGGGTGGTTTCGTCAGACAAGGACGTTTAGGTGGTTTCGTCCGCATCATAAAGATTGACAACAGCGTCATCAGCTCCGAAGAACGTATTCTACCATACGCTCACTCGAAAAAAAGAAAACATGATGTGTGGCCGTGTGGGTCATTTCAGACTATTGTCGGGAAGAATATAAATAGGGCAATGTTTTAAACATCACCCATGCAATGAATTGATGACCAAAACCAATGGCATGTCAGTGAAAAAATTAAGAATAAGTTGACCACGGAACCAAAAAATTAGTGAAGGGGGGATGTCAGTGATCCAACTTGCTTGTTTTGTGCTGAACATGAATCCACTAACCATTTGTTTTTTGAGTGTTGTGTGAGGAATATATGAAATATCATTTTTGATATGGTAGATATAAATATTGGTGGCTATTTTGAATCTGTTGCTAGGTTCTGGATTGGCAATAAGAGGCATCTAGTTACCAATGCTATTTCATTTGCAGTGTTTTCAGGGTGGAAGTTGCGGAATGATCTATCTTTTCAGGGTGTGATTTGGACGGGGATGAAGATTGTGTTGGTAAGAGTTTCAAGGATGCTGAGAGAATGGACGTTGTTGTACAAGGAGAAGGTGGGGAGAAGCTGGAAAGGTTGATCGTTCATCTGGAAGCCTTATCCAAGCCCCTAGGCAGATCGAGTGGAAAGGAACCTCAACGGCATCGTCATCACAGTTGGGTCCATCAGTTGTTCCGTCTTTGGTCGCTGCTAGGTGATTGCAGTGTGTGTGGACATGTAATAAGTAGTTGATCAAATCGGCGAGTTGTTGTTTTTGTGTTGCTCATGAGCGCCGGAACCTGAACAGTAAAACTGGATGCTATACTTTTTACAATATAAAAGCAGAGAAAACTTTTTATCTAAAAAAAATAATTAGTGATGAAGGACAAATTAGTCTTTTAACACAGCGGGGAGAGTATATCTGTTGCCACATGACCGATATCACTCACTTGATCAATTCAGCAATTCTCTCTCTGTCTGCGTTTTATTTCAGAATGTTACAACTAACATGCACTTCATGCATTCCTGAATACTTGAATAGCAATCCGCCGATCTACCACCAAAAAACTGGACGCCTGTCCAGACAGCCCCCGCCCATAAACAAACAGCATAAATTCCCGAAAGCCGAAATCCAACCGGAACGGATCAACCCCGGCGGCGTTCGCCACCACCGGCCACCTCGCGACCCCACCCTTGCGCCACCCACGCACCTTCCCCGCACACGCACTGCGCACCACGCCGCCATTAAAAAAACTCGCGCCACTCCTTATCTGAGTCATCTCCGACTCCGACCTCCCCCGTACCACGGGATCTAGCCGGCGCGCGCCACGCCGGAGAAACGGTCCAGGCCCAGCCTGCAGTTGCTGGCTGCTAGTGCTGCCCAAAAACACCTATAAAAACCCGGCAAAGCGAAGCGAAGCGCCCCCACTTGTCCGGAATCCCGACGACTCTGCGCGCTCCGATCCCCCACCCACACGGCCACATACACACCACCTGCAGCTCCCCGTGCGGCCGTGCCAAGTCAAAGCCACACCTCCTCAGCTCTGCCGTCTGCCGAGGCCGGCATTGGTGGTGACGCGGAGGAGATGGCGGCGGAGCGGGACATCGACGACCTGCCGCGGAACGACGCCAACTACGCGGCGCTCACGCCGCTCTCGTTCCTCGAGCGCGCCGCGCTGACGCACCCGGCCAGGGCCTCCGTCGTGCACGGCCCCCTGCGCTACACCTGGGCCGACACCTACAGCCGCTGCCGCCGCCTCGCCTCCGCCCTCGCGCGCCGATCTGTCAGCCACGGAAGCACGGTGCGGCCTCCCTCTCATCTCCCTTTCTCCGTCTTGTTCCTTTGCTGTTCCGACTCACACTTACTTCTGAGATGAGAACAGAGAAAGCTCACCCTTAACGATGTAACAGTAATAGTAATTTTCGTAAATAATTAAATAAATGGTTATGCTGCTGCAACCTGCCGTGAAAGCAAAATATATGCTGATAACTAGGACTAGGCTTTAAACTCCTGAATTTTTTAGAAACACACAGCAGAGCTGTGTATCGATTAAGAAGAAAAATGGGTAAGAGCCCTTACAAATACACCTCCCACCAGTTAAAAACACTGATCTAATCAGCCATTAGTCATACAAGCCTATTACAGACCGGTGAAACACTGAAATAGATGGTTGTGTCCTATCATGATGGAATTAGATGGGTGACTGAATGAAAGTGTTTCTTTGGTATAAACAGCAAGACATCTTGGAAAGCTTAGGTCCTGTTTGGATCCATTAACTGATAGTACCTAGCTAGCTAATACTAGCACATAGCTAACAATTATCTGATTTGGTCCAACTAGTAAGATAGTTGTTATCTAAAGGGCCAGCTAACAATTAGCTAGTTTATTATCTATACCTGTTTTGATCCAAAAGAGATAATTATTAGCAGATAACTACTACCTATAGTGATCCAAACAAGGCCTTGCTTTGGCCTTTCAGCTCATTTTTGTTATGTGCTCAAACACATGGCAGTATTTGATGCATCACATGCTAACTGAGATGCTGCCATATCTGTTGGCACAAAACAACGGTTTCCATGTCTTGAAGCCAGTGGGAAGCAGGATCTATCCAACTGAAATAGGATGCCAAAAGTGTGGTCACGATTTATCAATATCCCCAAGGCCCAGACAGTCCAAATTTAGCTCATTTACCATATCTGTGGCATTTTGCCACAAGGCAGATCTTGAACGCTGTGCCATATTCACCTGCTTATAGTCACAAATTAGAACGATGGTCACATTTTTCCAAGTTTTGATGAGAATCTGTTGTTTCAACAAAGCTTCCATGTTCAGAAATCATTGCTCATTATGTTTGAGAAGGGTTGTTGCTTGTTTGGGAATGTTGCGGTGAAGTTTGTCCAGGAATGTAGTGGAAGGCCAACCCACAAATTCACTGTCATCGGCCAATGTAAAGGAAACCCTTTGCCTTGTCTGCACCAGATCCATGTTCACTGATGGTTAAATATCTGAGATACGGAACAATGATATCATAAATAACCTTGAATACAGTATTGTTTGCCCATATGCTGTTACTGTGTTAATTTCTTACTTTGCTCCCAGATAACGCACACTTGATACATTCTATAATGCTTTTATTGATTATTAGTTTCTCCTGGATCTCAGGTAGCTGTAATAGCCCCAAATATCCCAGCGATTTATGAAGCTCATTTTGGAGTGCCCATGTCTGGGGCAGTGGTCAACTGTGTCAACATTCGACTAAATGCTGCCACTGTAGCATTTCTCTTGGAGCACTCCTCTGCAGAAGTTGTCATGGTTGACCAAGAATTTTTCACCCTGGCAGAGGATTCTTTGAAGATTATCGCGGATCAAAAGAAAGGTGCTTTCAAACAGCCACTTCTAATAGTTATTGGTGACCCAACTTGTGATCCAATGGCCCTCCAAGATGCTTTGAGAAAAGGAGCCATTGATTATGAAGCATTCTTGGAAAGTGGAGATCCTGAATATGCTTGGAGACCACCACAGGATGAATGGAAGAGTATCGCGCTAGGTTATACTTCTGGGACAACTTCTAACCCAAAGGGTGTGGTATTGCATCACAGGGGAGCTTACCTAATGTCACTGAGTGGTGCTGTGGTATGGGGAATGAACGAAGGCGCTGTTTACTTGTGGACTTTGCCAATGTTCCATTGCAATGGCTGGTGCTATACATGGACACTTGCTGCTCTCTGTGGGACAAGTATATGTCTTCGTCAGGTATACTTCTTTTATCTAAATAAAATAAATAAATAAATAAACAAATACATGCTAAACTACTTATTATGCATGTAGAATATAAAATATTTAGAAAACGAAAGTAGCAACATTTATAAAGATGCATACATGGAATCTCATGTTATGATCCGATATCACGTCTATGCAAAATAGAAAATCATTTGCGCAACTTCAAGAACAAAAGCATAAACTGGTTGATTTAATGTCACAAGGTGTCTGTTTCTAAGCATATTGATATTAAAAAAAGGAAGCATGGTATATTAACAAAGAAAAATAGAGAAAAATGGAAACCTGCATAGATGAAACACTTAGCACTAATAGAGAAAATAAAGAATGATGAACAAAGTAATTTTTTCAAGTATGAATGTGTGGACAGAACCTAGTAATTGAAGCTATATTGCTATCCATCAATGTTTTGGAGCAGATTTAAAGAACATTGAAGTGTAAACATGGAAAATGTTAGCCTAAACGATATATCAAGATAAAAGGAAAAACATGACATGAAACTATACTTGCTAGGTACATAGTACTGCATTAGTATGTTGTCAGGCTAGAATTGAGATTGTTATTTATGCCAGTATAAGCAGGATATCTTGAAGTTTTTAACTGGAAGCTGAATGATGGCTTATCTTTCTTATTCACTTCGGTTTCTTACTACTAAGTTGTGGTAGAATTTTGTTCCTATCACAAGTTTTAATAATTTCTCCTTACCTCCTATTTCCTGGAACTTTAGATACTGTGTAAATTGTTGTAGCTTTTCACCTTCTGCTTAATGCAAAGCCGTCTCATGCTCAAAAACAAGTTTTAATAATTTCTCATGACTCAGGAAAACAATAGGTGCTTAATGGACTTGCGTGTGATACAGACATACAGTCGTCACATAACCACCGAAATGGATCAAATAGGTTCGCATTTAGCTGGGCCAATGTTGTTCATGTCGTTTGAGTAGAACTTAGTGCATTGACAGCTTGATGTTTGGTTTCCTTGACACTCTTGATCCCAATGTAAACATTTCTTCTCAGATGCTACTAAGTAGTTCTAACAATAACTCCATTTCGTATGCGTCAAACATCATAATTGATTCTAACCAACTATCAAATGTATGTCCTTGGAAACCTCTCTCTCCTTCTTAATGCGGTACGGGCAGCGCACGTTTTGGAAAAAAAGAAACCTCTCTTTCATGCATTAATGTAAGGCGTATTTTATAAGAAGAAATCCTAAATTTTGGCATTCGATTTCTCTTATGGTATGTTGGCAATTGCTCCAAAGTTAACATTATTTTACATTAATTAGAATATGAACATATTGATGCAGCTTTGTAAGCAAAGCACACGGGAGAGTACATTTTGACCAAAACCTTTTGTTCTGGAATCACTTGCTTGGTTCTGACTTTCTTTGGCAACTTATTTTTGTAATTTTGAGTCACTGAGGGTATGACCTTGGATGTAAGGCTTTTTTCGTGAAGTAAAATGAAGAATTAGGAAACATGTGATAAAAAACGGTCTTCTCCATGCACACAAGACACCTGCTACGAGCAGGTTTATTCACCTGCTCTGTTCTACTATTTAGCAACTGACATTTTTCTTTTCGTGTTACAACTATGCTCGCCAGGTTTCAGCGAAGGCCATCTTCTCAGCGATAGCCAACCAGGGCGTGACTCACTTCTGTGGTGCACCGGTCGTCCTGAACACCATCATCAACGCCCCTCCGGCGGACAAGATTCTCCCCCTGCCTCGTGTCGTCGACGTCATGACTGCTGGCGCTGCTCCGCCACCCTCCGTCCTGGCGGCAATGTCGAAGCTTGGGTTCCGCATCACCCACACCTACGGCTTGTCGGAGACCTATGGACCAGCCACGGTGTGCGCCTGGAAGCCCGAATGGGACAGCCTGCCAGCCGACGAGCGCGCCCGCCTGCACGCGCGCCAGGGCGTCCGCTACGTCGGCGTGGAGGGCCTGGACGTCGTGGACCCGAAGACGATGGCGCCCGTCCCGGCCGACGGCACCACGATGGGGGAGATCGTGATGCGCGGGAACGGCGTGATGAAGGGGTACCTGAAGAACCCCAAGGCGAACGCGGAGGCGTTCGAGAACGGGTGGTTCCACTCGGGCGACCTGGGCGTGCGGCACGGCGACGGGTACATCGAGGTGAGGGACCGCGCCAAGGACATCATCATCTCCGGCGGGGAGAACATCAGCAGCCTGGAGGTGGAGAAGGCCGTGTACATGCACCCGGCGGTGCTGGAGGCGTCGGTCGTGGCCCGCGCCGACGAGCAGTGGGGGGAGTCGCCGTGCGCGTTCGTCACCCTCAAGGATGCCGTGGATCGCTCTGACGAGGCGGCGCTGGCGCGAGACATCATGCGCTTCTGCCGCGAAAGGCTGCCCGGATACTGGGTGCCCAAGTCCGTCGTGTTTGGGCCGCTGCCCAAGACGGCGACCGGCAAGATCAAGAAGCATGAGCTCAGGGCCAAGGCCAAGGAACTGGGTCCGGTCCGGAAGAGCAGGTTGTGATCGAGCTCGTCTTGCTCTGTGTACTCTGTACTGTAGGGAGATGAAAATTGTATACTACTCCTACAAACTGCGTTTGTTTTTGTATAACATCCCTACTGTACGCCCGCCCTACACAGCCCCATAAACCGTGTTTGAGTTTTTTCTTTTGTATGCGACACAGATAAGATCTAAACTTTGTACGAACTCGCGCTGCATTCCACTTGTAAATTACCCAAATGCTAATTCTCTGGCACGGTAAAACTGTGAAGTGAAACTACACATGGAATATTCAAGATATATATAAAACAGAAGCAAAAGAAAGATATCTGAAAAGTGTAGTCTTTCGCAAAGCTGATTGAACAGCAGTATCTCTTCCACTCTTCAGCTTGTAGGACCCAAAGGTGTGCAGTACTGTAGCTTGTAGTTAGCCCGAAACGACAACGGCAACGTGTGCAGATTTTTTGATGCGAGAAAGAATCCATCCGTCAGGCCAATGCCCAATGCCCGCCTATCTAGCGATCTGCCATCCTAGGAAAAGTGCAAAAGAAAAAGCTATCTTTATGTCGGCCTGTGCGTCGCTGCACCTGCATGCATGCACGCAAAATTTGTCACCGCACGGTGTGGAGCTGCGTTTGCTCGACAGCAAAGCGCGAACGGGAAACGTGCAATCATGAAACGTACAAGATTGGTCCATGTCGTCGAAATCGCGTCACATGCAGCACGGCGACAAGTGAAAAGCCCGGGGAAAAGGGGTACTCCTCTTTGTGCGGATAGAAGGGCGTATCATGTTTAGTTAGGACAAATCTTCACGGGCTTAGCTAGTTGGATTACTTAGGTAAAACCTACATTTACATGTGTTTAGCTTGCGTAACAGAAGCATGCGAAATAATGATCCAAACATGTCTCCAAACCAAAATATGGTGTTTGCTTTGACATTCAGAGTCGACTCGTCCATCACGAGGTCATTTCATCGGTAGGCTAAACTTAGGGATCGACTTGCATTGTTCCCTCAGAGACATAGAACGAGTGCATCCAATCCAAGGAGCAAACTCACGATGGATGCATTGACGACGAACAAGATCAATCCCCAAACCAAACAACCAATCATCAGTTCATTCGAATGCTCGTATATATCCGAAGAAAACCAATCACAGATGGCAAAGAAAACCAAGTGGCCTTGATATGAGAAATTCTTTTTATTAGTGACGCTATAGAACTTTTTTTTTTTTGACAACAGTGACGCTATAAAACCTTGTGTTCATCGATTCTACTTCTATATTTCGCTGAAGTATTTAAAATTTCACTAAAGTTGTAGAAACAAATATTAATATTCAGTACAAAATTGGTATACTGTGAAAATATAATCCATAACAAATTTGATGACAATTATTTGGATCGATATTTGTTTTTATATAAATTTCTTAGAATTGAAAATAATTTGATTTGATACTATGCTAAATTGTATTATTTTGTTTCGAAAAGGTTGTACAGTATAACTGTCAGAAAGGAAGCAAGCGGTGAGGTGAGGCAGGCATGACCGCATGAGACCTCGTACTGTGTGCTGATATATGATGGGTTGCTGAGGACAATTTGAAGGAAATATATGGATTCCTATTTTCCTGTCAGAAATCAGAACATATTCTAGTCAATTTCCTTTCGGGCCAATCCATGGATACGGCGAGATATGAATGAACTCAGCAGACAAAACAATACAGATGCATCATCTCAGAGGAAAAAGATTAAGATTCTCCACTTTAATGAATGGATGATGCTCCTCAAAGGAAAGGCAGGAAAAGTGAAGAAAAGGTGCAGCCAAAATTAAAACATCCGAGAAAAGACCACGAGCGAGATATTTATTAGCTTCTAGTCATCCTACACAAATAAAACAGAACATATCTTTCGCATGTTTATTGTATTATTTTTTTTAAAAAAAATTGTGGCTTTACTCGTAATATCATTAGTCATGGTTTGTATGATACACATGGCTAATTACTGGTTGATGATAAAAGTTAGTTAAGGTTTGTTAGCTAGTTGGCTAACAATTCGTTGAAGGGTTGACTCTAAAATTAACCCATCTATTAGTCCTCTTATTTGGATGCACTACAACTAATTTTGGTTATTTTCTAGTTAGCTAAGATAATTACCTTTATACAAATATGCTCTTGGAGCAACTCCAAGAGAGTTAGTAAAAATAGATTGCTAAACCTATGATTTAGCCAATATTTAAATACAAAACTATGTAAAAAAATAGAAAACTCCAACAGTCTTTCTACTGTGGCAATGCTAGTTGGCTAGCAGACACGCAAACTATATTTACGATGGGAGACTTTAGAAATATCCCACTTGCTATTTTATAAAATAAAAGATATAACATAGTTGTTAGAGTTCACCTTTTACTCTAAAAACCTAAATCTATATCTCTTATATAAACAAACCCCACTAAGTTATTTATCTGCATTCTCCTTGCGCCACATCAGCGATTATCAGTTACTAATCGAATCCGTCTCCACCAGTGAACAACTTCACCACGTCTCGGCAACGTAATCCTTCCTGGAGCACTCATCATGTCATTCACGCGTACCAGTAGTGGCCATAAATGTGCAGTGAAGAAAGCATCCTAAAGGCCAAAGCCCGTCGGTCTCCCTTCGTACGTCTACAGCCCGTCGGTCTCCCTTCGTACGTCTACACAGCTTCCCCATGTACACCACCTGTGCTGCCTATTAAATGGGCCCTCATCGATTCTTAGTGCCGTGTATATATGAGGTCCAATACTTTCTTCTTCGCAATGGAGGCCGCGTTTCCCATCGCCACCGCCGAGCTCGTCATTTCCGGTCGCTACCTCAACCCCTCCACCGTTCGGCGTTCGCTGGCCATTCCACACCGTCGTCCCCGGTCCTCCCATCGTAGTCACTAGCCAGTCACCACCACATGGAGCCCGACGGCATGGCATGCCCTCCTCATGGCCGCTACGCCATGCGCAGGGCCTCGAACAGGTGTCCCCGCAGTCTGCATGAAGAGTGGCAACACGCCGGATCTTTCTGCACCAAGCGCGGGGACTCGAGTAGCAGCTGCTGCGGCCACCGGTCAGCATGATCCAACCGGCTGCCCAAACTGCTGTGGAATCGTGTGACGTCGGATCCCTCGGTAGCTGCGTCTCCGCTCTGTTTAGTGGATATGAGAAGGAGAAAGAATCTAGAGTAAAAAGCTGTAGTATTTTTATTTTAGTATTTTACTCGGTTCTTTCCCCTTTAGTATAAGCTACCATATGAATGAATTCGCACGAACCTTCTCCAGGCCAAGCGTGATCTTCAATGATGACTTCAGGGCTTCAGGGCCTACTACTCAGTGACGTCCCCTTGGGCCTTGATCTTCCTTGCTTCTTACAAAAGTATTACTGAGATTCATAACTATTTTTTTCGCCGATCTTATTTTGGATAAATGGTGATAATTTTATATAGTGATCCATGAAATAGTGGCGCTATTGCTTCGTACTATCCATTCTTTCTAGGTATGTTGTCCAATATCATACAACAGAATTCCCTCTGCAAATGCAGATAATATATATATATTATATTCTCATTAATTTCTCTATATATTGTGCACATTCCTATACAACGATGAGCCATGCAAATTCCCCGGCAACACAGGGCATTCATCTCCTAATGTTTAGTAATTAATATTCTAACTTATTTATATTCCAACTTCATACCCGCGGCATCGCGCGGGGAATTCTCCTAGTATAGTATACAAAACAAAGATATCATATCTCTTGGAGATGCTCTTAGTAAACTAGTCACTGCACTTTACTGATGTCTTATTGTAGTAGCTTATAATTTGCCGTTGAAAGTTGTGATTTGGTGACCTTGTTAAAATTCATTTGATGTCATATTCATGATCATAAATCCTAGATTGAACCCACAACAAAATCTGTGAACAAAATCCTTTGGAATAATCCAAGGGGTCCCAGCCATATACTCTTATAATGTGATGTTATACGTCCACCGAAACCCCATGGCGCCACGCGTTGGGAGAGAGATTCGAAGCTTTGGGTCTGTCATCACATTGCCCCTGAAACACTGCTTGGTGAGTGGTGACTGGCATGGTGGCATGCATGCTGTGCCGACAAGCAATCCGCAAGGTTTTTAATAGTCTCCGTGGTTGATACAGCACTGACAGTGACATCCAACTGGACTAGCACTCCACTATTCATTTAGAAAGGAACATTTGGTTGGAAATTAAACACTTATGTTAAAAACATACTAGTGGGCTAGTTGCCATGCTCAAACGAATGTAGGTATACCTGGCATGCTAGATTATTAGTTCAGCTGTAGAGAATGCATGGTTTACTGAATTGTCACGATCTTATCCAATCCTACCTTCCTCCTGTGGAGATGTATAATGGATCTTCCTTGGCTTCAAAGATCACACCATTTATTAGGTGGTTGCTTCGCGTGTGTACCTTGATTTTGGAGCAAATGGATTTTGTTATGACATTACAGTCTGATTGATAGGGTTAGCTTGGCAACCAACAAAATACAATTTTCCTTTCTGTAAGGTCTTTGTATGCTCTTTGTAAACCCTTTGTTAAAAAAAAAATACAGAACACAATGTAGTACCAAAGTGGTAACATCTGTGAGTATGGTCAAGAATGGTGAAATAGTCTTATCTTTTAGAAGATGGCTGCCTATAGAGGTGAGAAATATTTGGAACCAAATTTGGGAACTAGTATCTACTTATCAGTTATGTGCTGATCATGATAAACCTGAATGGAATCTGAATAATAAAAAGAAGTTCACTGTATGTATGAAGCTCTGACTTCAAATGATAATGGAATCTATCTAAAGCATATATGGAAAAGTCATACTCCTCCTAAGATTCAGTTTTTTATGTGGTTAATGTCCAATAAGGTGGTGCTAACTAAGGACAACCTCTTAAAACAAAAATGGAAGGGTAGTTCTGTTTGCTATTTTTGCTCTTATGATGAAACACTAGAACACTTGTTTTTTCAGTGCACTGTGGCTAAAGTAGTCTAGGGCTGTATAGCTAAATGTCTTGGTGCTACTAATTAACCTTCCAAAAAAAAAGAATCCTCTAGATATTATATGCCATGCTGGGGCCTTAATGAGATTTTGGGCAGGTTTATTCAAAGGCATCGACAAAGAGGAGTTGGAAGCTGGCATTGACATGATGCTAAAGGTGGCGCTGGGCATTCTGGCCTCCAAGAAAAGCAAGACTGCGGCTTAAGCGAACGGTAGCAGGAAGACTTTGAATGGTGATCCATGATGCAAACTGACTAGATGGAGTTCTTTGGCGGCTTGGCACCAAGGGTGTGCTTGGGACCTGGGGCGAGTCTACTGGTTTGACTGTAGTGAGGATGAAGGGTTTTGCTGTCTTTCGGCTACTTTTTTTGGCGCTCTTTTGCTTCAGGTTTCATTTAAAGTAGTAAGTACTTTAATCTTCTTGTTTTGAGCGGGTGCTCTTCCTCTTACGCTGGATGGTTAAGTGTATGTTGTCATAACAGTTTTTCTCTTTCTGATGTAACCTCGCGCGCTGGTCGGTCAAGCGCTCTTCCTAGGTCCTCTCCTACCCCCTCCTTGGTGGTCTTGTGCTTGAAATGGAAATGGGGATGCCCCGATTCAACAAAAGAAAAAACCCTAAAGTGGCAAATATACAAGATTTGTCCAAAGACCTTAAATCTATATTTACATTACCTCTACTTCTCAATAAAATATCCCAAAGTAATGAGTGTTTATATGCATCAAAATTACCTGCTTTTGTCATTGCTAATATAGAAAACACAAGCATGAGCATGATCTATGCCACCCGTTTATCGTAACCGGATACAGATAAGGCATCTATATAAACATATTATATTAGAATGATAATAAATTATATTGGAAAGCGAAAAGATAGAATTTTGATTAATTATTGATTGTTGACATAAATTTGTCCATAGAATTTTAAAAATCTATATGTCTCCTAAAGGTACCCGTGGAACACGAGTTGGTGTCCGAGTTCCTTTAACATAAAAAAAGGTGGCCGCTCACTAGTAGGAGTATTCGTGTTATTATATTATTACTTTTTTATTTGAAAAGGTAGCTACTCATCACCAGAATTTTGACCGGGATGGCAACCAACAGCATGATCAGAGGGCATGCCAAGGTGACTTGAAGCTGCAGCAGGAGTAACTATTCTTGAGGCGACACATTGGCACACAAGGAGCTGAATGAGGCGACACATTGGCACATAAGGAGCTGAATATGGGAGCAAAGCAGACTGAGAGACTGAGCACGCACGCCGGAGAATATATGACAACAGCGGGTCACTGCTAAAATCCAACGGGGGCATGTAAGGCTGGACGAAAAACTCGAAGCTCGTTAGCTCGCTCGGCTCGACTCGGCTCGTTAGAATAATAAGCCGAGCCAAGCCAAGATTTTAGCTCGTTAGTTATAATGAGCCAACTCGAGCTAGCTCACGAGCCAAATGAGCCCCGCTTCTAAGGAAAAATACTCATGAAACACAGTATGTATGTATGGTGTAATACTATATTATTTTTAACTTATGTATGGATATACTCATAGACCATATTTAAGACGGTTTGTATGTGTTATTATCGCTATTTTTAAGCTTCAAATAAATACAAATATTATATATTATATATTTTTATACCTGCTCGCGAGCTTAACGAGCCAGCTCGAGCTTTTAGTGAGCCAAGCCGAGCTAGCTTTTTGGCTCGTTAAGATAACGAGCCGAGCCGAGCGAGCCGGACTAGCTCGTTATCTCCGGACTAGCTCGTTATCTTTATGAGCTTGAACGAGCTGAGCCAAGCTGAGCCGAGCCAAGCCGAGCCGAGCTAGTTCGTTATCCAGCCTTAGGGGCATGGAGTAGACGACACACAGTTGAATCGGATTTATAAAAAGAAGCACAGGAAGGATCGGACCAGGACGCTACAATCCAATGGAGGAATACATCACAAACGAAAAGTAAAGGAGAACGTTGCTACAACAGGAGAAGCATGACCGTGCCCAGTCGCCCACGCTGGTCGGAAGGATAATAGGGGAGCCAGAAAGTTTAGGAGGAAGAGAAAGTATCAATATAAGAGATGTTATATTTGTGCAATTTATTAACTGTCATATTTTAATAAATATATGGACATGTAATCTTACTATGATGATGTAAAGCACTCAATCACACCAATTATTTAACCAAACCCTTAAAATTCTCAATCTTTAACCAAACCCTTAGAACCTTCTAAACCAGACCGATTTATAAGTATATTAAAGAGACTGGCGGGGATTCACCGTTGGACACAATGTAGAAAGTACAAACAACGAGGGAAATGGGGTCACTATAGCTGAAGGAGAAATCACACTATGTTAGGAGGAGGAAAACAAATGACGACGAGATAGCGGTGGAGTCAAAGAGAGATGATGGGATGTGCTAAGATACAAAGGCATTGCTCCTGCATCCACCCCTAACCCCTGGCAACGAGGGCAATCGATGTAGGGAGGCAATGTCATAGCGGCAAATTGATAGCGTCAATAACATTAAAAGGTCAAATAGTTGGCATGAAAAAGAGCCAGAGGAGTTTAGTACTACAGGGTCATTCTCTTAGAAAAATGGCCGCATATTGAACAATTATTGAGCCAATGGCAAAAAAAAGTTGACTAATATTGTTAATTGATTTGCTAAGAAGATAGTAACTCTTTATATAAAAAAGAGTAAAGTGCAGCACCGGTCCCTAAACTTGTCGGACTGTGTCATCTCGGACCTTAAACTCACAAATTGACCGTTTAGGTCCTCAAACTTGTTTAATTGTGTCATCCCAGTCCCTAAACTTGTTCGGCTATGTCATCCCGGTCCATAAACTTGAAAATCACCCGCTTAGGTCATCAAACTTGTTCAATTGTGTCATTCTGGTCCATAAACTTGATTATGAGTGTCATCTAGGTCAAAACAAGGTGATCTAAAAACTATATGTAATAAATAATTCATAACTTTTTCAAATGAACTCTAATAAAGAAAAACTTTATATCAAAATTGTAGCTCTCGACGTGATCTACAATTTTTTGAACATGTCCCAAAATATTGTTTTAAGTTTATAGATTTTGAAATGTAAAATTTGAAATTGAATTTTGAGACACCGAACGATTTCAAATAAAAAACTTTTCAACTAAAAAGTTGTAGATCGCGTCAAAGGATACAATTTTAACATAAATTTTGTCTTTATTCAAGTTTATATGAAAAAAAAGTTATGAATTATTCTTTTATATAGATCCTTTAGATCGTCTTGGATGAGATTCAAAACCAAGTTTAGGGACCGGGATGACACAGTTGAACAAGTTTGTGGACTAAAATGGACGATTTATAAGTTTAGGGACTGGGATAACATAGTTAAACAAGTTCAAGGACCTAAACGGTCAATTTATGAGTTTAGGGACCGGGATGACACGGTTGACAAGTTTAGGGACCGGTGGTGCAGTTTACTCTATAAAAAAGATAAATAAACCATAAAAATCTTTTCTAAAAACCTTAAATGGAACCAAAGTTAATGATATCTATTCAAGTTTAGATTAAATTTTCTCATGATGGAAAGTTGTATATCCATTGTTGGGGGATGGAAAAAGGTTTATGGGCCAATCATCCTTAGAAGAGGCTCAACTCACTGTTGTTTTATATAAAATCCACACATACCAACAAGTCACATGTAAATAACCATTTGCTATATATAGAGCCCAAGGGCACGAGGGCAAGGGACTCTCACCTCCCATTCATTTCCACTTATTTGAAACCTAGTTGTCCTCTCTCCACTATTTCAATCATGTTTGCATTAGTGAAAATACATAGCTACAACAAGCCATAGCCTAACAAATATATAACATAATAATATCAGAAAATGGAGGCAGCCCATCTTACACATCAAAGGTAAAAACTAAAAATACATAATAGAATCGATACACCTACACTACAGATCCACATAAACTAAGAATAAACAACACAAATTAGGGATCTGAGCATCAATTTTTTTTGCATGATTTAGGGGAGAGTGAGAAGGCATCAGAAAGTGTTGAGATATCTATAAAATATGATGAATTGGGACCAAAACTTATAGAATGAAGTGTCATATTCTGAAGAAACAATGCATTCGATGACACACGACAACAAATCCAACAAAGACCAACTACCCGCAAACATGATATAAGTCGAGGTACATTTACCCTCTATTTTTGGCATTCGTAAAAAAATAGCACAACTCTCTACAACATGCAATTGTCTAGTCTCACAACAAAAGAGTGTGGTGCACTACGGTTCACTATTGAACGTGAGTATAAACTCTACGTTTGGTCAATGAAGGATTTGTACACCTAGCGACCGCTTTTCGTATTTAAACCCTAGGGTTGGCACTATAATATTTTGACATTGAGACCTTGGAGACCTTAGCAGCATGAACTGGAGAATAAGAAAATCACACTCAGAGTACAATAAAGAATATTAAAAATCCAAATCTTGATCCAAACCATAAGTGTCTCTCTTGAGTTGGTGGTTGTTGACGGTAATTAAGTATCATTTTTATACCGTCAACGCAACAAGAGAAAGGACTAAAATGAGTTCACCTATTAGATATAGGGGTTACACCGGCCCAATTCCACGAGTTTTGGTGATTGTCTATTTCGTAGGGGTTGTCGGAAAGAACCTAAAGAAGGCCCACATGTCGGGATTACATAGAGATAAAGACCGAACGGGTAAAAAGAATACTCTAGAAGACTCGGGAAGGCGACCCGGAAGCCGGACCCCACCGGCAGCCACCGGGCGGCCGACTCCCCTTGGGGTGGCCGCCTCTCCACCTCAACCAATGAGGTTGAGTCTCGCGGATTATGCCTCCACCGCCTTTGAGGATGAATAATAATCGTCCGTTTAGGTCGGTTTGATCCGAGGGCGTGGTACATTCTAGAGGGCTATATATTCAGAGCCCCTGGCCCCAGGAGAAACCCTAATTCATTCTCTATTCATTCATCTGAGAGAATTCAGAGAAGCCAGAGCCACCATCTCAATTAGAGCTCCATAGTTTAGTAGCATAGCTACATAGGAATAGATCTAGAGGGAATCAAGCCTAGCTTGGAGTCCGGATATGTCGGAGTTCTTGGTAATTCCCCTCTACATTCTTGTAATATTCATCATTGTTCGTGATACTATGAATAGTACTTTATTCTATTCTATTATATCAGAATTGACTTTGCTCTATTTGATTATGTTCTCAATTATATTGTTCTTAGTTTACTTTGATTATATGTTTAGCATAGTTGGACTAGAATTATGTTTATGCATAGGATCGTATAGCGCTTGCTCATTAGATCGATGGGTGAGTGGTAAATATTGTGTAGGCGTGGTGCCTAGACCGTATTTATCTACGATTGCACCCTATATTCCGGATCGTGAGGTAGATCGCGGGAGTGACGGTCTGTTGAGTCCTTTGTAGTCCTTCTCCCGAGTATAGGTCTAGCGTAATACCCCTATTACATTGAAGTCATTGCTATGTCTCTAGTCTTCTCTGGTAATATCACTATGCATAGATGTAACATTTTCCCGCCATGATTGCTAGATGTTCTTGCACTAATCATTGTATGCTTTGACTTTATAGTTAGAATAACATAGGATTATACCTAGATCGTCCTAGTCCATGCTAGTGTTATAAGCTTAGAGTGCTAAGTTGAGATGGTTACTATTATTTTATGTGGCTAAATGCTCTCATTTATCTTATGTCAATTATCATTCATTCCTATATTTTATATGACACTTACCCCGTATGAGATGATAGATACGAGACAAGGTTAAGCTCTCCATTATCGCATGTGCATTGCTCATCACTCATTATCCAAGGCATTCCCTTCCCAAAGGTAAAATTATAAATAACGATACCTGGATTACTCCCGGTTAAAATGCTACGATGATATTTTCTGTGCGCTTGCGGAACCCTCCTTATTTCAATTGCACTTAATAAACATCAACAGTGATCAAGCAAGAGGTGCCACCGGAGAGGCGCTTCCACGCCTATATAGCACAACAATCGTAGCCACTTCTAGAAGATGAAGAGGAAAACACAAATGTGATGGAGATTTTGAGAAAGAAAATAGGAAAGATGAAATTTTACAATCAATGAGTCACATCGGAAATAAGAAACTAGAGATGGGTTATGGATTATTCAAGCACGGGTTTAGACTCAATTAACTGCTTCGTATTCCTCCAACTACAAATTTCACTAATCTTAAAGCACCCCATCCAAGCCCATTGAGTGTTCAGTCCTCACCCAAATCCAAATTAATACCTCTCAGAAACCCCTCTTCGATGCTTGCTCGTTTGATTTCCTCGTTGAAGGAGAGTTGGCGGCAACCATTCCTAGTGACTGAGCACGGCAGCACCTCCATTCTTCGGATCATGCAGCCGCAAGAGCCAGGAGGCTGTGGTGTGTGTTTACGATCACGGTAGTGTCGAACTTCATGGGGGAATCACCGCACGCTGGTAACATCATGCTCGCACATGCGCATGTGAGGAGCGGTGTCGTCTCGGCGTCGTCCAATGCTCTTTGTTGCCTCAGTAATAGACACAGTACTGAAACTTGCCACATCTTGTTCGCACCCTAGCCATCACCACCCGGCTTGACGCTGAAGCCCGCGCCATCCTCTGCATCGTCCTATCAAACATCTAGTTCCCATCGTTCAGCTTCCCATCTGAATGGTGTGCCTAACTAAATCATGAAGCACACGCCTATGAGACGTTACATCCAACTCTAGTGTGTCCTATTCTATGTCCCGATGACAAGACAATGTCGCTTCAATCATGTGTCTTGACTAGGTCCGTGCCATCCTTCTCCATGGACGTGAAGCCTAGACACTCTCCTCTCCCCTTCTCCGGCGCAAGCGGCGACGATGACGACCTTCTCATGGAGTCGATGCGGTTCTAGCGCACTCGGGAAAAAATATGGAGTTTGGACTAGATATGGCCTAAGTTCAGATGGGTTAGGCCAAGGCGTGACCCGGATGAAAATAATTAGATAGTTGCTTTGAGACCCGTGCATGTTTTAGAAAGAGAAATATATTTGAGATAGACTAGCAAAATTGCCCGTAGAGACCATGGGAAAAAGATATGCGTGATACATGTCTGTTTATGTTTCATTTTTTCTATAATAAATTTTCAAGTCTAGAATTTATGTTATGCAATGAAATTCATAATATAAGCTATATCGGCAGTAATATGATAATGTCCTATTAAACCTTGTATCGATTTAAAAAACTATATATTTTTGTTTCAAATTATAAGTCACTTTGACTGATATATCCATTTAAATTTGCATCTAACATTTATTTTTGATTGTTTTGTCCCTATTTCTTCTTGATTCAGGATGGCTTTGTCATGCCCTATTCCTTCTTGATTCAGGATGACTTTGTCATGCCCTATTCCTTCTTGATTCAGGATGACTTTGTCATGCTTTCGAGCATGTAACTCGGGACAATTGGTTGTGGCTTTTGGGTTGCTTGATTGTTTCTTCTATTGGTTCTAATCTGAATAAAGGATATTATCTTTAGATTCGATTTAGTGTTTTATAATCCAGTTAGGATTTTGGGAGAAAACAAAGCTTTTAGGTGATTTTGGTGAGTTTTAACATCTTTTGAAGCTTGTCCGTCTTCTAATCCTTCTCATATTAATGTACGGATGGATAGATTTGATTCTTGTTTTTTTTATTTCATCACAATCTGGTGCCATGCCGGCGTTGCTCTATTTTCCCCTCTTGCACCTGGTACGTGGTTTCTATTTGAAAAAACTCCCCACCATGCTAAAGTTTATCCTGTATATTCGTCTCCAATTCTGTTAACCTGCCTTTTGGGAAGCTGAAAAGGTTGTTGTGAAGGAGTTGGAAAATGCAGGAAGAGATGAGCATGATCGGTGGGACACGGGTGAAAATTTAGGAGAGAAAATAAAGTAAAACTATTGCTATTTGAGGATCTTATACGTTATGTATAATTTGTTTATCAAAATAGTTTCCTCTACTTATTTCTTATCCTTATATTAGTCTAATTTTTATTTTTATTATTGTCTATTTGGATTAGGTTTAGAACTCATATCACTTTATTTGAGATCGGAGAGAGATAAATTATACTCTTATATTTGAATTAGAGTTCCTATTATATTACTCAGGATCAAAGAGATCTAATTGGATTAGGATTCCTATTTATCTAAAATATCTATCTATAAAGAGAATGATCTTATGTGGTTTTCCATATTCATGAAGTTAGTTAAAGCAGGGTCAGATAAAAAAATTGGTGAAGAAATTTTATCTTTTTTATTATTAGCATAGTCTGAAGCAACTTAGACAATAAAAATATTATTTATTTTTATTGGACCAAAACTGAATCTAACACGAATAGTAGAATCGGAGAAGAAACATAATCCGATTAGAGATCGGAGATGGACAGAAAAACGCACCGGAAATTTTGCCAATTTATTATTAAGGTATAGATTAGAATCTTAAAGCAAATCCAATGGTCCAAAATTTAATAGATTTGAACAACAAAATCTTTTGACAAATAAATAGCAAAATTCAAGATTTTATGGTGGATGAGGAAAGAATTGATTAAAAATGTATCAACTCTCTGTATTAGTAAGTGCCCATACGTCCACATATGGCATGTGCATACACGTGCTACGTCGGTGTGCGTACATCCGAATAAAATAGTTTTCTAGCATGAGTTTCATCTCTGTTATGGGACTTCTGATGGAGATAAAGAGTTTGGTGTTCTCTTGTTTTCTTAGTTTCGACTTTTGAGTGTGTTTCTGCTCATGAGCTTGCTGTCTTTGGTTTTGCTTTGTAATTAGGGCGAGGAGCAAATTATGACCTCTATTCCTGATAGCCTTCATATGCTTGTTGCTAAAGATTTGTTTTTAGTTGTTGAGTAACGAAATTTATCCGGTCTAAAAAAAATCTGACCATCACCTACCGGACGCCTCTCAACCTATATTTTCCACGGTACACCTGGCTGAAATCCTCACGCCTTGCTAATTGGATTTTGGAGGCGGCCTCACGTGTCCCTCGCGGGATCGCTCGTCGTCACACACAACTCCAAGGCCGAAGGCCCCAGGCCAAGGTCGTTGCAAACCTTTATTCACGATAGCCGAACAGAAACGGAGACGCGCTATCTCTATAGGAGAGAAGACACATGGATACATACAGGCACACGTCGACCCCATCAGCAGGTTGATCTGCTCCAAACAAAGAAAAAAAGCAGGTTGGTGACATGTCGTCTCGTCCAACAAGGATTGCATGCCCGCCCGCCCCAGCCCGGCCATTGCTTTTCTGCCGCCGAAACGTGCACGACGCGACGCTACAGCACCCGGCGCCGCGCGCGTCGCGTCCATCTCCCTCGGATGGCGAGACAGCGGTCGAGATCCAGCCCAGGTACTGTAGCATGTATCTTGCGGGGCTCAGGATCCTCTGTGTCGGCTACGGAGCCGAGGACCCATGTACGCGATCATGCGTGCCGTCTGTGCTGTGTTTGAGTGTGATCTCTTCCTCTCCTCTCCCGTACGAGCTCTATATAAACAGGCCTTTGCCCCTCTCTGCAGACTGCAGGGCACACAGGCGCCTCGATCCTCCTCGCCCCTCGCTCGCCTCCCTGCAGTCTGCAGAGAGCGCCACAAGGTCCCTCTTCTCATTCATGCCGAATGTTTAGTCATCTTCTTCGCTTGTTTCCCTCCTCGATCTTCAGGCACTGAAAACTTTGCAGTGCTCTTGTTTCTTGCAGTTGCAGAGAAGGGGAGACGGGAGGAGGACGAGAGGAAAAGATGGCAGGCTGTGATGGAGGCAAGGCACCGGCGTCCATGGAGCCAGAGGTAATTTGGCATAATTTCTCTGTGAATTGGCTTGATGATTCCTGGCCAGAGAAAAGGGACCATGGCTGTCTAGAGGTTGCAGTTCGCATGTTGTCGATCCTTCAGTTGCTGCTTGGTTCACATACATTGTATATGCATGCCCTGTTCATCCCCATGCCTGCCTACTCGGATCAAAACTGCCTGCTTTGATTAGTTTCTGAATTATTAACCTCAAAACGAACTTCTTTTTGGAGTTGTTATTGGGGCTCAACTTAGGACATAGATCGATGGAGTTCAGCTTTTGCAGAGCAATGCTTTAACTTGATTTTCATATATTCCAATTATACATCTAAGAGATTTTTACAGAAAGTCCAGTTTTGAAAGCCAGGCCCCTTTAGGAATCAGCTCACTGAACCTCCCAAGATAAAAATGTCTTCATTGCCTGAAAACGGGAAACCGACAGTCAGTTTAAGGAAACAGGGAACATTAAGGACAATCTTAGGTTTCAGTGTTCGCCCATTTCAAATTTCAGTTTCTTTAACCAAACAAATATCTTGCCTTTGATGCTAACTTTTTCAGTAAGAAACTACATCAGTTTTCCCCCACTCTTGATGACACCATAGTCCATAGATATGTTTCCTTGGATGCGCCTTAATTGCACATCAACCGAAAATCGCCAGGTTTGTAACCACCACCAAAAGAAAGGTAATTACTCATCAACACCGCAACAGAAAGCAATTAGATGTGCCTTGTAAGTTGTAAGTTACTATAACACAACAACAGCAAACACGAATCTTAGTAAAAGTTGTTCCATGCAAGCAAACTGGTTACGCAGCTAGTTGCATGAATCAAATGACACCAGTGCACTAAAGAACCATACATATAGCATCTCTTCGTGTATAGAAGATAACAGTAAGCACTAGATATACAAATCCAGAATATAAAATATCTAAAATCAGGTCCATTTGAAATACATGAGTATTCAAAGCATTTTCTAATCATCACTTAACTAAAGACATGTCATGTGGGGCCGGCACTATAGCTGGAGGCCCAGGAAGAAGCAAGCCAAGGACCAGCCCACCAAGGCCACTGCCGGCCAGGAAGACTCTGAAGAGGCCAAGGTGTGAAAGGGCGTCAACAGTTATGGTGTGTGAATGAGAGATTAGAGGTGTGAATGAGAGATTAGTAGTGTGAAGGTGAGATTGTGAGATTAGCCGGCTAGGCTAATCTCCTATATATATGTAAGCCTTGGCATATGAATGGATCAACAAAGAACAAGTTATCTAAACCTCTCACCTATTCTATCTTCAATCTCACCTTTGCTTCGGCAGCCAGGCAAAAACCCTGGCGCCACCCCTACCTGGATCGAGATACAATCTGAGAAGTCAGGGACCTCCAGAGCAGGTGTCGAGGCCCTTGACAAGACAACACAAAATGGTTTAAGAAAAACAAACCACTTCGGTTAAATGGACTCTAACTGAATGCTGATTGCAACACAAAACATTATTTCTAACACTTTGTACTTAGCACTCAATATAGAAATCTAGAAGAAAATAGCTTAAATTGGACCTTTGAGTGGTTCGTTTAGAAGCGGGACATTAAATGTTTAACTCTAAGCTATTTTGTTTAGGTACATTAGCTGTGCTCTTCACTGATTTTTCATTTGGCACGTTCTTGGGAACATTTTCCAAAGGATCAGTTTCCTCCTGAGCTTTGTATAGCAGGGCACATTCACATTTGAAGTGCGTGCTGGTACACTCCAGTGTGAGCTCTCCATAATTGAAGTCCTAGTGGGCAACAAAGGCACAAATTTGTTAGTGTACCACCATAAAGGTTATTAACGTAACCTACATCAGGCCATGAGAGGCGATGTAAATTGAAACAAGCAGCACAACTGAAACTGATACTCTGATAGATACAGAGATGTTATCAACAAAGTGGGTCCTAAGTTAGTTCATGTTGATTGACTTCTGAAACAATTGCATAATCTCATACATTGCTTAACGATTGCAGACTACAGGGTTAGTACCTAGAGGAGTCCGAATCAGAACTTCAGAAGCAGGGATAGTACCTAGATGAGGTCCTTGAGGATAACTATTTTGCTTAACACTGGTCTTGATTCCTGAATGGATAACTATTTTATATAAAGATCAGCAACATACCTCACAGTTCTTCTTGGTTAGCCTCTCAAGGAATGGAGAGTTCTCCAGCTGTTCTTTGATGCTTCCTGTGATGTAGAAGATCTCTTTCTGCCCTGGCTTCATCATCAAGGGAGGCAAGTTTGCCATCTGACTTGGTGCTGAGGCAAGCAAATATAAGATCAGCTTTCTTTTTCCCAATATACATATGAAAGAAAGATACAAAGTTTGGGAAAGAATACAGGACAAACCTTTCAATGTATAAGAAGCTTCGCAAGGCAGTTCCTGCTAGTGCGCCTTCAGCTTGATTGATTTGCCAAATTCATTCCAGAATTTGGAATAGTGGCCCTTCTTCTCCTCCATCTCACTTTTTTCTTCATCTGATTACTGGAGATTGTTTTTATATACCATAATAATAAATATAAAGTATGTGACTTGCATTCAATGCAGAAAACCCCAACCTATCCTATCCTTGTTAGTGTACTCATCAGATCTTCTTCAGCAAATTTCCTGACCATGTCAGGAGGTTTGTGGATCAGCATCTTCTTGATGGTCTTCAGACTGCTATGTTAATGAAGCATTTTTCGTGATACATTCAAGGGCAGTGTGTCCAACAATACCCTAGAGAGAAACTCACAGTAAGATTTAGCAAACTATAGGTCAGTTCATTGAATTGTATATATGCTCCCCAAACAGTAATACAATACCCTCAAAATTATGAGATAAATGGGAAGAAGGAAAACAAAATCACCAAGGACAGTTTTAATTCACCAAGAGTAGTGTGACAGGGACACCTGCAGAGTCCTCAAAATCACCAAGGACAGTTTGATATATACCGGAGCACCTGATCAGTCAAGTCGAGCAGTACATTTAGCGCAGACAGCAAGGCACTGGCAGTTGCATCACTCGCAAGGTTTTGGTAACATCAGTAGCAGGTTTGATAACACAACAGGACATAGAAATGACAAAATAGATAGGATAACCAGTAGCAGGTTTGATAACACTGCAGGACATAGATATGACTGACAACATAGATAGGATAACAACACTGACACATGGACTTGGTTAGCTATTAAGCCAACACCCTACTACTCCTGCTCGTCATCGGTGACCTCCGATACATCCTCTGCGTAGCCCAGGATGTTGTGCTGGTTGATGAGAGCCTGCTCGTATGCATACATCTTATCGTCGATGAATTTCCTCATGCGGTAGGTTTCGGTGAACCCGTAGCTTCTTTTCTCAAGCTCGGCCAACTTTTCGTCGGAGATAGGCTTAATCAGGTAGGGCTGCTTCTTCATCACAGTGATCAGCATGTCCGGCAGCCTCTTCATGACCAGCCTCATCCTCTTCTTCGGCTGGGCCTCCTCCTCCTCCGCCATGGCCTCCTCCTCCTCCTCCGCCTTGGCCTCCTCCGCCTTCCAGCGCTCCGGCGCCCCCGGGTCTTCCTCTCCAACCGTGAGAGGTATTTCGCCTTGTAAGCCTTTTTCTTCAGCTTCGAAGCTCGCTCGGCGGTAGGATCTTGCCCGCCCCCTCGGGTGTCTCGGCCCCTCCGAGGACGCGCGGGCCGGCTCCTTCCTCTTCAAGATCCCGGCGGTCGCCGCGTCTTCCTCTTCGGGATCCCGAGGTCGCCGGCTTCTTCGTCTTCACCGTCGCGGTCGCCGGCTTCTTCGTCTTCGCCGTCGCAGCGCGGCTGCAGATGCGGGCGCTCCTCCTGAGGCCGCGGTCGCCCGCGATCGGGTCACAGCCGCCGAACGCCTCATCGCCGGCGAAGGACCTAGGTTTCTCTCGTTTTGGGTGAAATGGGGAATCGGGGTGCGGCGTCTCGTCTGACTGACCCGAGAAGGAGAGAGCCCACCTATATATTTATTATTAGGAGACCCGGATGTCTTGTCTTCCGATCGGAATCGGAACCTGACGGCCCAACTCAGTTTCGGCCCGACTCTAACTCCAATCCCTTTTTTCTATATTTACATATATAATAAAAGGGAGTATTTAGAAAAAATATTTTATTTTGGTTTCATTTCATAAATATTTGATGTAATTTTTCCGAGGACACTTGCCTTTTTATCATGCCCGAATTGTGGTAAAAGTTTCATCATATACAAAGTGGACCAAAGAATGAATGAGGTGTGATTTAATAATGTTTATTCACATTTAATGCAATTAAATAAAACCTATATCTATAGTAAGGAATCCGGCAAAAAATCACCGCATACTTCCGAAAAAAAACAGGAAAAAATCTCGAGAAAAACAGATCAACGATAAATCTGAATCGAACTTCGTATATAGAAGGAAAAAAAAATCGTCAAACAAACAATCAGCTATAAATCTGGACACGACCAGACTCAGACATGCCAGTTCTTTTTCTGATCACCATGACCATTAACAAAGCACAACAGACTATCCCTAATAACAAAAGGCCAAATAAGTAACAAAATTTCGTTTTGAGGCCATATAGACAACTTGTAAGTAACTAGAGTTTTTTTTTCAGGATCAAATAAACAATTCTCCCTTGTATAAATTAAGGGGAGCAAGTATGGTATCTAATAATGAATACAGCGGGCCCGAGGCTGATGTGTCCCCAAACCGCCCCAGGGGGTTACTTGAGGGTTCTGCAAAGGTCAGGGGGCATGAAACCTGTTTTTGTAGGTTGGAGGGTTAAGTGTTCCAGATATCAAAGGTCAGGGGGTGATGTAGACTTTTTCCAATAAAGAATCATAACTTAAGATTCAGAAAGTGAGGAAAATGGAAAGGTCATAATAAGGTACCATTTAGAGGGGAAATGACTGTTCTTTCGAAACAATGATGAATATGCAAGTTATATTTTTTATTGTATGCCCAAACCAGGCAAGCATTTGAAAATTACACTAACCGGTCACCAATATTCCTACTCCAGTTTTAGATTCTAGTGATCTTCATCATCTATAGATCTTGGAAAATATAAAGTTTTGATGATTGGCTTATGCATAGATTGATAAATTTTATGTAGTCGAATATCCATGAGATTCAAATAAGTTTCAGGTAATTTTGATCAAGGCGATGTTTCCAAGACAGTTCACACATCGTGTGCATACCATTGGCGTAGTTTGCAAGACACCACGAATGGAAACAACACATGCAAGGTGAAGACATCAAACATGAATGCAGGATGCAGTATTCTCCATTTGCGCCTGGGCAGAGACCCTCAGTGAGGGTATGGTAGTTCCCACAGGAGTGATTCCTTCATTTGCCATATATGCAGTTCTATACCAGACCCATTCATTTAGCATTCAACTGCTTCAGTGCCAAATTCCCTAATCTATAAAGTAAAAGGAGAACTATAGCTAACTTCTCAACCAGTCTACATTTAGCCTCATACTGCCACTTAAATGAAAAGCTAGAGTGTACAAGCAAGTTTATACAATACATACACAAACTAAAGGCCAAGTAATTACCTTCATGGTAGAATTCAGTTTAAAGCTCTCCTCCCTCTGTTTCTAGTTTTGACGTCCTCCAAACAGCGGTGAAGGATCTTTATCCTGTTTGTCAACAGATAGATACGATAGCTTCTTCACGATTGTGTTGGGAGTCCTCTTTGGGATGACAACAGCATTTGGATCATCCGCGACAGGTATCGGCAGCCTGTAGATTGCACTAACAAATGTGAAGCTACAAAGTAGCCACAATTTTGGACCCAACAGAATTTACAAGGCACAAGTCTTACCGTGGAGTGGTTTCGATGAGAGCCCCGTCGAGTCCAACACAGAGAGAACTTTACTGTCTCTTTTGCAAAGGACTGCAGAGATACAAGGCACACCAAAGCATGTATGATAATTGATAAGACGAAGTACCACTGTTATGATAAGCAGTCTATGGAAGACCAGAAGGTATTTAACTTCAGAGTAAATAGTCTGAAGAAAATATGTATATACAGAAGAAGTAGCACTGTAACAGCACCACAAGTTCATAATAGAAACTAAATATTAGAAGAATATAATTATCACGTCCATGAGCAAGTAAGAAGTGGTGAAACATTAGCTATAACTCACAAGCACGACATCTTAACGCACGATTGCACACTGAATGTGAAAGGAGACGTGAGACAACCAACAGAATTAGTAGTTATTATTATCAAATATTTTCCATTCCTTATCAGTGAAGAATGTGGATAGCATAACCGGGTCAGGGTCATCCTGTTACTACTTAACTGACTCCCAAAGCAATGTATGCAGGCATGACTCTGCTACTGATCTATCGATGCATGTGCATCATCAAGCTCAAGGCAACTGGGCATTGCAAAGGCAGAAGCTGGGCAGCCATACTGACAATGTACTGCTAGAAGAACAGGGAAGGGCATTGCAATGGGTCTATGTATAGCAACGAGGGAAGCCGGACCTAGCTGGCTGTCTGACCTGAGAGGAACGCGACGGGAGAGCTGCAGGCCCGAGGTGGAAGGCGAGTGCGACGAGGTCGAGCATGGCCCAGGCGATGGCCGCCACGAGCACCAGCCGCGCGGCGACCCAGCGCAACACCGCCCGCATTGCCGCCGCGTCCGCCTTCGACGCCGCCGCCTCCGTGACGATGCCGCCGCCTGTGACGGAATCGAACTGCTCCATCAGATCCGAACAGGGAGAGCGAGCGCAGTGCCAATTGGCTAGATCGGGTCGGTTCAGTGCCTACCTCTGCTTCGCCTCTCCCATTCCTCCTCCGCCGCCGCTGCCGCCGTGCTCCCGTGCGAGGTGACGACTTTGTTGGAGGGACGCCACTGTGAGTCTGTGACTGAGCGCAAACAAACTACTCCACGTGGAGATGGAGTTGACGAAACCTGGAAGATCACATCACAATTTACAAAAGGGGTTTTAGTGTTTCTACCCCTATTTCCAGACGCAATGGTGATTCTACCCCTCTTTTTTTCACTTTGCGATTTTGCCCTCCGTTTTTTTAGTTGAAGCTGCCGTTTACCCCTGGTTTCATACACCGTTATAAGTAATTGGAATAAGTGGCAAAAAAAAAAAAGAAAAGGAAAAAGACACGAGAGGAAAAAGACTTGAATACCCCTCGGTCCATTGTCCGTCCGCTTCCGCCCGCACAGGGACCGACCCGCCCATTCGTCCGCTTCCGCGATTGAAGACCGAACGCGAGGTCGGGCGACGAAGGGCGACCGGCGCGCGATCTCCAGCCCGACGCCATCCTCCCCGAGCGCTCCTCCTCCCCTCGGATTCGTGCCGGCCGTCCCTCCCCCCGCTCTCTCCTCGGGCCGCCCCTCCCCACGCCCGCTGCTAGGCCTCCAGATGGGCTAGGGTTCGGCTAGGGTTTCGGCGGGGCTCCGGCGGGCCGGGGGCTCGCGGGGCCGGCGGCTCGGGGCCACCGAAGGTTGCGATGGAGGAGCTGCGGGGGGGCTCACGCCCTCGCTGGTTGAGCCACTTCCCATGGCCCCAAGCTCGTCCACAGCAACAGCAAGTGCCATGAAAGAGCCTAGGTATTTTCCTCGATTTTACCTGCTTGGTTCTATGATTCATGTTGAAATAGAGGTGATTTGTTAACTCGTTATTCCCTGCATCTGTGATTGTGTAGGATAAATCACCGTAAACCGGAACTTGCATTATCGTACGCTCGTTTTTTAGCTTACCGCACAATGGCCCCAAAACTTATTGGCATCGTAGAACTTTGCCAACCAAGGTTGTTGACACAAGTACCTTTAAGTTGGTTCAGCTAATTGATTTCATTGGTGAGCACCGCTTGTGGGGTTCTAAGCAAGATATTACCTTGTGGCGTGATTTGGAGTTTGATTCTATGCAAATAAAATCGATGAGAATCATTAGAGTGGTTTCTAATCAATGTAGAGAGTGGATTGGTTTGCATCAATGCTCGATAAATGATTTTGAGGGGCCACTACAATTCTCTCCAACCAAGAGAAGTTTACACCCTACTCATGAGGGCTAGTGTGCTCCCAACCGAGGAAGCCACTATTGAGGGAGCCACAAATGAGAATGCTACAGCCGCTGCCCCATCTCAAAAAAAGACATTAGCCACCAAAAAAAGGTACCCGCCACCAAAAAAAGTGCGGTCAAGGGTGATATTGAGGAGGTACTAAGTGATAGCAAAGTTATGACACCGATTTGGTCGCTTCATCGACTCGAGGTTGATTGTTGGTCCAAAGTGGATCGACACCGAGTTTGACCCTAATGGTGAAATTGTTGATGAGGATGAGGATCTTCCCATATTTTCATATGATGTTCATAATCCATGTATTGATGTTGGAGTGTTGTTCGAGGATGTGGATGCATGCAAGTCGGCGATCACACATTTTTCCATCTTGCATAATCATGCTTATGATATTGTCAAAAAGGACAAGAAAAGATTTACGGCCAAGTGCAAGAAGGTCTGCCAAGGTTGCAAGTGGGCTTTTCATGCATCTACAAGCAAGAAAAAATACAAAGGCTGCAAGGTAGTAACTGTTTTTTTGTTGCACATGCATATTTTTGGTTCATTGTTGGTCGGTACGACTTGTCTTTGCTTTATTATTTGTTGCGGGTTAAGACAAGTGGGCCCAAGCACACTTGCGGTCCAAAGTGAACGAGTGTGGTCCGACAATGGCATCGAACAAATGGGTGGCTGAAAGAGTGGTGGATATTTTGAGGGATGACCCCGAAACGGGGCCGACGCATTGTGGGATACATTGCACAAGAAATACTCGCTTGATGTTCCATATCACGAGTTGCTAGGGGAAAGGCGAGAGCAATGGATATGATTTATGGGAAATGGGAGGACAGCTATCATATGCTGCCTACTTATCAAGCTGAACTTTTGAGATCAATCCCTGGGAGTGTTGTGGAGCTAGAGACCGAAGAGCACAGAGGTGATGTGTGCTTTTTGAGGTTCTTTGTTGCTCTTAAGCCATGCATAGATGGCTTCCTCCAAGGGTGTAGACCATATCTTGCAATGGATGCAACACACTTGACAGGGGAGATCGAGAGGTCGGTTGGCATCACTGCATTTGCGGTGGATGGTAATAACCGATTGTTCCCGGTGGCATATGGAGTGATCGAGACCGAGTCCAAAGAAAGTTGGACTTGGTTTGTCAATAATGTGAAGAAGGCTGTTGGTACACCTCCGGTAATTGCATTCACTAAATGTAACACTTGACAGGGAGTTCAAATTTGTTATATTTTGCTTGACATAATGCAATGTTGATACGGTTTGGTCCTTAGCACGATGCTTGGTAAGGGAATAGAAGAAGAAGGGAAGATGTGTATCCGGGAGTAGAGCACGAGAGAGTGTATGAGGCACTTGTGGAAGAACATGAAGAAAAGTTACAATGGTGATCTTTATGGCAAGAATATGTGGTGTGCTTGCCAAGAGTTTCATGATGTCGAGGTTTCAATACTTCCCGGGGAATATTGAGGAGAAGGATCCAAAAGCCATTGAGTGGTTGGATAAAAATCATCCATATGTGTGGAGCGGGGCATATTTTGGTGAAGACTGCAAGGTAGATTATATCAACAACAACCTTCGAGTCCTTTAATAGTTGGATTTCAAAAACTAAGGACTTTCGGATTGTTGATATGCTTGATCGTATTAGGCAAATGATCATTGGGAAGTTTGTTTTGAGGTCCAGGATAGGTGCTAAAATGTCGTGCATTATAATCCCAAACCCATTATCAATAATTTGAATGCTAAATCCAAGACAATTAAAGAACATGAGGTTATGATTTGTGGGCAAGTAAAAGCTGAAGTGACTGTGAATAGATTTAGGTATGCAGTGAACTTGGATGAAAAGAGTTGTACCTGTCGTGCTTGGCAAGTGACTGGAAAACCATGTAGCCATGCTTTGGCTTTCATTGGAAAGATAAGTAGGGTGGTACAGATGGATGAATTTGTCCATGAATACTTCTCTGTTGACAAGTTCAGGAAGACATATGCAGGTGAATTTAACCCAATGGCATCCAAAGATCAATGGCCTCTAGTTGATTTAGGCTACAAAATCAAGAAACCCAAATTGAGGAGGAAACCTGGGAGGCCAAGGAAATCTAGGATTAAGGGATATGATGAAGTTGAAACTAGTAAGAAAAGGAAGATTTGTTCTGAGTGTGGCGAACCAGGACATAGAGCCACGACTTGCCAAGGAGGTCCTACAGCTAGCCAAAAGAGAATGCGGTCAACACCACAAGATGAATCAGGTCAACAAAGCAATGACCAAAAGTGAGTCATACATGCATTGTTGTCCAATTTCATTTATCTATTCTAGTTGTTTGTATTTACTAATATTTTGCTTTCAATATTTAGTGCTAGTGGTAGTGCAAGTGCCACTCAAACTGGAAGGGGGAGAGGAAGGGGAAGAGGAAGGGGAAGGGGATCAGGAGATGGCAACAATGATACAAAGTAAGAAAAGTCAACTTTACTTCTATCTACTATAAATTTTAGTAACTTTACTAACACAATTCCTCTCTTTTTTACATATAATAAAGTGCAAGTGCTACTGGAAGGGGTAGAGGAGGTACTGGAAGAGGAGCAACTACTGGGAGGCTAAGGACTTTGTTAGGCTTCAATGCTAAATATGCCTAGATGCTTAGAGAACTCACTGGTAGCTGTCACTTTTGTTTGACATGTCATTTAGACCTATATGTTAGTGTTTGGCATGTCATTTGGACCTTTATGTTGGCTTTTGTTATGGTACTTTCATGACAAGTTGCATGGATCTGTATCATATATATTATTTGTGTGATATATTTGTGTGATATCAAATTGTGTTCATGTGAATTGTGTGCTGAAATGCTGTCGAAATTTTTAAAAAATTCTGTGCAAAAATGACATCTACATGTCTCAAAACAGGGGTAAAATCACAAAGGACAAAAAAAAAAAAACAGGGGCAAAAACGTATGGGCAACATTGTCCAATTGTGCAAAAGTTAACACCGTTACAGGCTGTTAACTGAAGAGGGGTAAACTGATCCTTCGTTTGTAAAAACGAGGGGTAAAAACACAAAGTGAAAAAAAGAGGGGTAGAATCACAAACGGTCACGAAACGAGGGGTATAAACGCTCAAGCCCCTTTATAAAAAGGCGAAGTAGTTATACACAATTCAAATACATTAAATTGTCTGAAACTTTTGCATATATGTTATGAAAGCATATCAAGTCGTGCTTCAAGATACATTTGTCATTGCACACAGAAGAACACTTTTTCAAGGCTGCTTTGGAATATAGGAACAGAAAAACATGCAAATAGAAAAAAAACATAGGGACTATTATAAATTACAGATACAAAACAGAGAGGAATAAAAATTGTAGAAATTTTGATGGAATGGTCATTGGATAGGTTATGGGAAGACTTTTAGCCATAATGAAGTTGTTTTATGTTCACTAGCCGGTCATGTAAAGATTAGGGGGAACCAGATGACCTCTCAGGTCTCTGGGCTTCATGTTATATAGGTAGGGAAAAGCCCCCTGCGTGGCAGTACATCAGGTGGAGATTTGTTACAACAAACTCAGGATTGTATCCTATACATGTGCTATACACGGCCCACCTGATTTACTATACTAACAAGATATTAACCAATAATATCTTCTAACACTTCCCCTCAATCTTAGCCACTCAAGAGGTTAAGATTGGTTCTAAATTGCCTAAGTTTGGCAGCAGGGATAGCCTTGGTAAAACCATCGGCAAGTTGATCTCCGAAATTTATAAATCTGATCTCTAGAAGCTTAGCAGCAACTCGCTCTCTGACAAAGTGGAAATCAATCTCGATGTGTTTAGTTCGGGCATGAAACACTGGATTAGCACTGAGATACTTGGCGCCCAAGTTGTCACACAAAAGACGAGCAACAATAGGACACCGAATCTGTAATTCTCTCAACAGCCTCTGCACCCACATAATCTCTCGCGGTGGCATTGGTTAAGGCCTTGTACTCGGCTTCGCACTCGACCTTGAAACATTAGCTTGTTTACGAGCCATCCAGAAATCAAATTACTGCCCAAAAACACCGCAAAACCTCCAGTGGAGCGACGATCATCGGGGCAACCAGCCCAATCTGCATCGGAGAATGCACTCACCAGCATAGACGGTGATCTCTTAATGTGAAGGCCAAATTTCAGCGTGCCACACACATACCGCAATATGCGTTTAACAGCACTCCAGTGTACAGTAGTAGGAGCATGTAAATACTGACACACCTTATTGACTGAGAAGGAGATATCTGGCCGGGTCAAGGTCAAGTATTGAAGCGCTCCAACAACACTCCGATAGCGCGTAGCATCTTCAGGTCCAAGCGGGTCACCAAGTGTAAGACTGAGTTTTTCAGAGACACAAAGCGGCGTGTCAACAGGTTTGGCACGGTCCATACCCGACCTGGCCAAAACATCAGCAGCATAGCGTTCCTGAGAAAGTAAGAGTCCACCATTCTGTTTGGTGACCTGAATGCCAAGGAAAAAATGCAGATCGCCAAGATCCTTGAGAGCGAACTCATGTTGGAGATTCTTGAGAAGAGCAGAAGTGGCCGAAGATGATGAACTGGCGACAATAATGTCATCAACATAAACCAGAACAAACATGATGTATCCACCCTTGTTGAAATAAAACAAGGAAGTGTCAGCTCGCGACGGATTAAATCCAAGTGCCTGAAGCTTCCTGCAGAGCCGAGCATACCAAGCCCTGGGAGCTTGTTTGAGACCATAGGGAGCCTTGTCCAATTTGCACACATAGCTAGGATGCCTTTGATCAGTATAACCAGGCGGCTGTTGCATAAATACATCTTCTTCAAGTAGACCGTGTAAGAATGCATTCTGAACATCCAATTGGCGAAGAGACCAGCCCTTGGTCACAGCAATAGAGAGAATGAGACGGATCGTCGCTACCTTGACAACAAGACTAAAAGTTTCCTCATAGTCAATGCCGTAGCGTTGCTTGAAGCCTTTGGCAACAAGGCGAGCTTTATACCTCTCAATCGAGCCATCAGCCTTGCGTTTGATCTTGTAAACCCATTTGCAACCAACAATGTTGCCACCTTTCGGTCGAGGGACAAGATACCACGTCTGGTTCTTGAGAAGTGCCTGAAACTCAGCATCCATAGCAGCACGCCAATTTGCATTGTCAAGCGCATCAGCAAGAGAGGCAGGTTCATCATCAGATCGGCCTGCGAGCATCCCCCAGCGCACTGTACCATCTGTATAAGTTTTTGGTTGTCGAATACCTCGTTGAAGACGAGTGACCGGGCGCGAGACGGGAGCAGCACCATCAGTAGCAGCGACGGCACCATCGCTGGAGGCGGCCACAGCAGCAGCCTCACCAGGAGCGGCCACAGAGGATCCCTGAGACCGAATCTCAACAGGAGTTGGCGCTGACGGCCCCGCTCGCGTGGACCTCGCCGGTGCGGGATCGGGTTATGGCTGACGACGCGCGGCGGGAGAGAGCTGTGGTGCGGGGGCAGGCGTAGAAGATCCCGCGCCGAGGGCCGTGTCGGGCACGGCCCCGTGGGAGGGCGCCACGTCGCCGCGACCAGGTGGATCCGCCACGGATCCTGAAGATGCTGTGGCGGCGCGGTCAGACGCGGATCTGGCAGGCGGATCGCCCTCGGGGCGGTTGCTGCTCCCCGGCGGGTGACACATAAAATGACCCCGGGGCAGCGCCGAGTTCGTCGCGGTGGATGCTCCGTTTTCGCCCGAATTTTCACCTGTGTCAATGACAGAAGCACTAGAACTGGACAACACGTTAGTTGAGGTAGGTGAAGGCGCACACGAGCCAAGTACATGTGAATCCCCAAGGCTAGTAGATTGGTTAAGGAAAAGATCGGGTAGAAGCTCAACTTCCTTGCGAAGGAGAGCACCGGCATTGGGATGAAGAGAGGCAAAGGGAAACACTTGCTCATCAAAAATAGCATCTCGAGAGATGTATATGCGGCCTAGTTTAGGATCAAGACATTTGTATCCTTTATGAAGAGTACTATAGCCAAGAAATACACATTGCTTGGAGCGAAACTCAAGCTTCCTAGCATTATAGGGGCGAAGGTTTGGCCATACAGCGCAACCAAAGACCCGGAGATGACTATAATCCGGTGGTTCACCAAAGAGACGCTGGAACGGAGTTTCATTGGTGATGACTTGGGAGGGAAGCCGATTAATCAAATACACGGCTGTCATGAAAGCTTCATCCCAAAACTTAAGAGGGATGGAGCTATGAGCTTGGAGCGTAAGGCCAACTTCTACAATGTGACGATGTTTACGCTCGGTGAGCCATTTCTTTGGTGAGCGTGAGGACATGAAACATGATGAGCAATGCCAAGCTTGGCAAAGAACGAATTGAGGACTTGATATTCTCCCCAATCGATTGGACGGCAAGAATCTTGCGCCCAAACTGTCTTTCCACAAGACTTTGAAACTTTTGGAAGCATTGAAAAACTTCAGATTTATGGCAAATCAAATAGATCCAAGTGTACTTGCTATAATCATCAGTAAAAGAGACATAATACTCAAAACGTCCGACGGATGAAGGGGCACGACCCCAAACTTTAGAAAACACAAGGTCTAAGGGACTCTTGGACACACTAACAGACTTGGGATAGGGCAAAGAATGACTTTTGCCTTGTTGACATGCATCACAGACTCGATTTTTATTGGACCCATGAACAAAAGGAAGTCTATGCCGATCTAAAATATGCTGAACTACTCTGTGCGAGGGATGCCCAAGGCGATGATGCCACAGAGAGGTGGAAGGCTTCACGGCAGTGTAGACTTGTTTATTGGAAGATGAAGATGACTTGGTGGACGATGCATGCAACGGATAGAGCCCTCCTTCACATCTGCCTCTGAGGAGAGTTTTCTTCGTCCCCTGTTCCTTGATCAAAAAGTGGTCGGGGTGAAATTCAAGATAGACATGATTGTCTTTAGCAAGTTGATTGACAGAGCAAAGATTTTTATGTGCTTGTGGAACATGTAAGACATTATTTAGATGGAAAATTCTACTAGGGGAAGACACAAGACTATGGCCAATGTTTGCAATCACCATACCTGCGCCATCAGCCGCATGAACGTTGTCACCACCGTTGTACTTGTTGCGGGTGGTGAGGCGCTCCAGCTCCCCGGTGATGCGGTCGGTGGCGCCACTATCCATGTACCAGTTCGTATCTATGCCATACGAGCTGGATGTGGCGGAGGAGACACTCTTCTGAGGCGGTCCGGTGAAGGTGTTGTCGAACCGTTTGTAGCAACGGTGGGCGGGATGGCCCTCTTTGCCACAGATCTGGCAAAACACGCCCAGCTAGAAGTTGCGGCCATGGCCACCACTGCCGCCACCATTGTTGGGACCACGGCCACGGCCACCACCGCCGCGACCAAAGCCACCATGACCGCCGTTGCCACCGCTATTGCGGTTGTTCTTGCTGGAACCGCCACCATTGCGGTTACCCTTGGTGGCGGAGTTGGCGGAGATCTCGGACCCTCCATTGGAGAGACCCTTGCGCTGCTCGTGCGCGATGAGTTGAGCATAAAGCTCGTTGAGAGTGATCGGCTGCTCCCTGTTGGCAACCGAGGTGATGACAGTCAAAGTCCTCACCGAGACCCGTGAGGATGTAGGTGACGAGATCGTCGTCGTCGAGCTTCTTGCCTGCCGACGCCATGTCGTCGGCAAGACCCTTCATCTTTGTGTAGTAGGTGGCCACAGAGGACGTCCCCTTGGACGCGGTGGCCAGCGCCATCCTGGTGGAGATGATCCTGGCGCGAGACTGCGACGCATGCTGGTCGTGGATGGCGGCTCAGAGCTCGGCCGCCGTGGTCGCTGACGACACCTTGGAAAAGATGTCCTTGGACAGCGAGGAGAAGAGATAGCTCAGGACCTGTTGGTCCTGAGTCACCCACTTGTCATACGCCGGGTTGGGAACTGGATCCCCCTTCTTGCTGGTGACGGGGTCGATGGCACCCTCGGTGAACGCCGCCGGCGGCCGGCACTGGGGCCGGATGTAGGCGCCGAATTGGGCACCCTTGATGGTGGCCGAGACCTGCGCGTGCCACATGTGGTAGTTGGCACCGGTGAGGCGCTCGGTGACCGGCGGGAGGAAGCCAAAGGCGAAGGGCGAGATGGCGGCGGCAGCGGAGGTGGAGGAGTCGCCCATGGTGGATCGGGATCTAATCTATTCCGTGTGGAGAAAGAAGCGTGATACCATGTAAAGATTAGGGGGGAACCAGATGACCTCTCAGGTCTCTGGGCTTCATGTTATATAGGCAGGGAAAAGCCCCCTGCGTGGCAGTACATCAGGTGGAGATTTGTTACAACAAACTCGGGATTACATCCTATACATGCGCTATACACGGCCCACCTGATTTACTATACTAACAAGATATTAACCAATAATATCTTCTAACAGGTCAGACATGGCTAAAACGTTCCTTCCTTAAAACAAGGACCGTCATTATTTTAGTAGCAGCGACACTGAGTTTCTCGTTCTTTGTGCACAAGAATTTTTTACCAACCCTGACCGGATGCTATGAATCCTTTGGAATTGGCATGCAAAGTGTTGTTCTAAGGCAAAACCTTAGAACCCCCTCCGGTGGTAAACCCGAATATACTCTACGAGTGATGCTGAATCTAGCTACGAAATGACTCACGGAACACAAAATGGACAGAACATAAGCTCAAGGCATTCCATTCCATTCCGATCTCTTGTACAGTCCCATCAGGGCAGTATTTATAGGAGCCCGTAGGCTTTTACATGACCAAAATGCCCCTAGGCCGCTTCTCCTGAGCTCTTCTCGTCGTTGGTAGCGAGGGCGTAACGGTCTTCTCGGGTGCTTTTTCATGTTGTTGGCCGAATGACCGACAACACCAGCCCACCAGGCAAATGAGCAACCTTCACGGGAGTAGCGGCAAAATGTCCCCGCACAAGAAGAAATCGTTATCGGCCACCCGGGGTGATTCGGCAAGGGTAACCGAAGCCCCCCATGCAGCGGCGCTTCGGCACCCTTGCCCCCGGCGGCCAAACCGTCGGCAACCCGGCGAACGCTTAGACAACCGAATCACCGGTTTCTCCGTTTCGGTTAGCCGACCGAAACATCCACCTGCCTTCAGCTGGCTAGACAATCGGCCAAATCATCCCGGCGGCCGATTCGGCTCGGTCAACCGAATCGGTCCTCCGTCGTTTCGGCGGGACGGGGTGCCCAGGTCCCGGTTGTCACCCAACAGTAGCCCCTCAGCGGTGACCGAATTGACTTGTTTTCAATTCGGCCGCCGCTGACTCGCTGATGATAACCGAAGTACCAAGCGCCGTCCCGCGGAGAGGACGATTTTTTTTTTTTTACCGTTGATTTGCCTCGGGATACGTGACCGAGGCGGTTGGCTTAACCGCTGAACGGCCGCGGCGGGTGCCTATAAAAAGCCCCCCTTGACCGCCAGCGGTCACTTTCCGCCGCACGCACCGCTGAGCCCCCTTTGCCAATTCGGTTTTCCAAGCTTCTGCTTCGGTTTGCCGATTCGGTGCCTTAGCGGCTGATTCGGCTTATTGTTTCGGTGTGTTGCAATCGGCGTGTTCGGTGCATTCGACCGAAACACTGTTTCGGCTTCCTAGCCCACCGGTGTGCTTCGTTCTCTCCGCCAAGTCTTCCCTTCGGTTTCCTCCAAGGTGATGACCTACTGCGTTTAGTTCCTCATCCGTGAACAGGCTTTGCCGAAGCGTTCTCAATTTCGAACTCGGTATACTTGACTTTGCTTTGCATTATTTTTAATCTCCCGTTTTCTTCCTTTTATAGTCACGGTGGGTTTTTTCATTGTGTATCGCTAACCATGTTGCGGGTCCCAACTAGTACTGATGCTTCGGCTTCTGGAGCCGAAACGGGTGATGAATCGGTCTCGGCTTCTGAATCCGCTTCCGGGTCGAGTTCTAGTGAAAGCAGTGGGCGTAACATTCCACCAGGGAAAAGGCCAATGCCCCTCAGAGCTATTCTGCCCGAATCTACGCCCGAATCTGATGGAACAGAAACTGACGAAGAGGATGAGGACCAGGATGAATATGTTGAATGCTTTGATTCGTCGGAAGGTGAGAAAGAGGCTCGTCTTTCGCTCGGGCCGGGACGAGAGTAGTTCGGCTCCTCGTGGCCGAGGAGGTAGCCGACCTGCCCCCGCTCGACCACCGAGGCCACCCCGAGGACCAAGGCACACCGGCTGGTCATGCCGCCTTGATCGGTCCAAATCCACCGTGCGGATGCTGAATCAATATCAAAGTGATGGCATTTTGACCCCCTATGAGCGTAGCCGAAGCCGATCTCCTGGGACCGAAGAATACCCGAAACCCGAGCCTTATGAAGCTCTCGTATTCAGGGACTATTTCCGGGCCGGGCTACACTTCCCTGTTGAAGGTTTCGTAGCTGAAGTTTTGGATGCCTTCAACCTGCAGCTTCACCATCTAACGCCGAATGCCATAGTGCGTCTGAGTGGCTATGCTATGGCTCAGAAAATGATGGGCAGTGAGCTAAGTGTTCCGGTGTTTGCTCGGCACTATGAAACTCAGTTGTACTCCACCTATGGGACCGATGATGCCGGAACCAAGGAACTTCGGTTAGAAGTGGGGTCGTATAACTTTGTCCTCGCTCGGGGTAACACCGCTTGCATAGTGCCAACTTTTAAGAACAAGTGGCAAGATTGGAAGAAGCACTGGTTTTACTACCGCGTCTGCGGTGATGCTTTGAAGTAGCACTTGCTAAGGAAGAAAGCCGACCGAAAGCTCATCCTCTAGTTTCGGTCATGACTCGGATGGAGGGACTCGTTTCGGCTCCCGAGATGGCTATGGGGCCGCTTGATGATGCTTCGCCGAATCCTATCGGCGAGACGGCCAAAGGCAGAACCATAGGGATCTAATTGAGGAAATGCTTTCTCATGGCCGGTGGCCACTTTGCACAAGCATGAAGTTTGACGGTTTTTCGTACTATAAAGGGTACCGAGGGCCTTCGGTCAATCCGTCCGTGCCGCCTGGCTATGATTCGGATTCTGAATTTGTTAAGGAGATGGAGAAGCGAGCCAATCGACTGTGTGATCCATACAATGATAAAGAGTATGATTTGAGCATGGCCAAGCTTGGGTCCCTTCGGCGCCTCAACCGAATTTGGGAACGCATGAATGTAGAGTATCCTGATCGCCTTCCCCCAATCAAGAGAAGGAGGGTTGATGCCGAAGCTGGTCCGGCTGATTCGGCTCCATTGCTGTCTGCGTCACGCGGTCGCGGGAGCGCCCGGGCCCCAGGACGTGGCGCTCAAAACATCCGCGGAACGCGACAGGCCGAAGCGCAACGGCGCCGGGAAGTTGGACGCCCGAAACGGCATCGAGAAGACGAAGATGTCCGGGTATGTCGCATGCTTGCCAAGCGTGAATGGGTGAAACCCATAAAAACGAGCCGCAATCAAGTTATTGCCGCACCCGAAGCCGATTCGGTCATGTCGGGTCAAACGGTAGAAAAACTTGGCTTAGACATCTAACTTGCACTTTTCATTGCGCAACTAACTCGTTTTAACCGCGCGACATTTTATTGTGTAATTCGGCTTGTTTTGATTCGGTTTTCTCTCTCGCGGGAGTTTGCGGAATCCGGCGAGGAAGCTTCATCCATGGTCAGGTGGCAAGATGAGGAGTGCTCGCGACACAGGCGGTCGACGACCGGCCGACCGTGAGCGGATTCAAGCCGACGTCGAAGAAGCGGAAGGTTGGCCGAGATGGAGCTACTTCGGCTCACACCTCGCGCTTCGGTCTAGGGGAGCCTCCGGCGGCTTAAGTCCGGGTGCCCCCGCCGGCCGCCGTTGCCCGACCCGCCGGAAGGCCGCTACGCGAGCCACTTCGGGTACTTGTGCCGGAGATTGCGGGCGGCCCCGGAGTATCACCCCCGTTGCTCGGCGGCTGGTAAGTCTCGGTTTCATGCCGAATCAACGCGCATGACACCGGAGATGTCCACGAATGTCTTGCTTGGCAAAGGGTTTGTTCCCCTTGAGCCGTCAAGCTTTCGTTTCGGCCCAATGAGGGTGTATTCGGGCTCGTGTTCTGCTGATGAACATAGCCCCGAACGGGAAGAGACTTATGAACTTGCTCGTGCTTTAGGAGTTGATTCTGACGCTCGTTTGGTGGCGTACGTGGACCCCCGCGGAGTGGGTATTTTGCCCTCCCAAGCTGCTTTAGGCTTCGGTCAGGAGTGTGGCTCGTCCTTTTCGGCCGCCCAGACCGAACAGTCCTTGCTTGCTACAGACCGAAATGAGATGCTTTCGGCTATCAACTTTCACGCCATTTCGGTGAGTCCTTTGTTGCCCGCGCATTTAATTTCTTGGTTCGAGAAATTTTATAAGCATTGGCATTTGTCTTCTTGTTTGATCGCAGGCTTCGGTTTTATCTGGCGCGTTGCTGAAGCAAGGCCATGCTACCCTGGCCCATGCCGAAAAGCAGCTTCTCCTCAAGGACAAGGAAATTAGACGGCTGGAGACTAAGCTGGCGGACACCGAAGGCCTTCTCACTCAGGAGGTTGGGAAAACCGAAGCGGCTTTGGACGCTCAACGGCGGGCCGAAGCCGCTCTGGAGACCCAGAAACAGCTTGAGCGAGATGCGCGTCAAGATGCCGAAAAGGCTCAAGCCGCCGAGCGCACAGTGGGTGAAAAGCTGAATGAGTTAGCTCTCCTTCTTCGCCGAGTGGTGAATGGCGTCGGTGGGGATTGTGCGCCCCCTGCTGCTGACGAGCCGGCGCTGGAGAAGATTCGGTTTCTTAACCGAGAGCTATCTCAGCTGGACCACGCCATTCACTGGGCCGCGAGTATGCTTGGATTTGAAACAAGACGTGCCCTAATGAAGGCGGTGAAGGAGGAGGGCTGCGATCATTTTGAGAAGGCCACATGCTTTGAGAATGCCATGAGCTACCGGAAACCGACGGTGATGTCCAAGCCGCCGCTAAAAGGTGGTTCTTTGACCTTTTCTGGACCGAAGCTGGAGGGCGAGACTTGGCTCTGCTTCGGGCTGCCTATGCTTGTGCAAGGGTAACTAATTTTGCTGTCTTGCTTGATTTTTTCTTTCGGTATTTGTACAATTTCGGTTAATACTGCCGAAACTGATATGGCTTCCGATATTGCAGGATCCTAGCGAGAAACCGGCTATCAAGGAGCGGGTCCAAGCTTACATGGAAGAGCGCGATGCTCGGGAGGGCTCCCCAGCCGTGCATACACCGGTGGGCACCCCCGAAGCCCCTCTCGCTATTGCCGAGGAGACCGCCGAAGAAGGACAAGCACTTGGCGATCCAGAAGGAACAAGGACCGAATCTGTTTCGGCTGCCGGTCCTCATGATGCTCCTGCACTGAACCCCTCTACCTCGACTCCCGAAGTTTGAACCACTTGCGCGTGGTTGTGAAAACACACTAAGTGCTCTGTTAAGTTGGTTAACTTTTGCGGCCAGCATGTTGGCTGAATGTGGGTGTGCTGTAATGCTACAAATTTAAGTTGGGATGTTGCTTCGGCTCTTAAAGCCGAATTGCTTAGGATAATACAATCGGTGCTGAAGTTAGGTTCGACCGAATGCGTATTGCTGGGGTCGGCGTTTATTTCGGTGTGTGATGCTCTTCGGTCTTCGAGCCGAATTCGTGCTTGAAAAGCGCCGTCCCGCCCCACCTTTTTGGACCGAATAGCGAGCGACTAGCTATCCTTAACTGAGGATTCGGTTTGAGTATCCGAATCAGTACCGGATGTTATTTGTTGGTTTTCGAGGCCAAGCTTGAGCCGGCTTTGCCTGATTGGATTTGTAATGCGGATAGCTATCGTGTTACCCTTCGGTCTTCATACCGGTTCAAGGTGTGCTTGGAAAGCGCCGTCCCGCCCCGTCTTTTTAGACCGAAGGGGTGCGTGTTGCTTAGTTGACGTTGGATTGTTCAGCTATTACGCTGGATTGGTTTGTAGCATTCGGTAACCGAATTCTGATGGGCTTGCAACCCGTTCCGCCCTATCTTTTTGGACCGAGGGACTGTTCTTAAACAATAAATGCGATGTATATCTCTTTATTTTCTTATTACAAGTGTGCCAATGCTGGCTGTTACAGTTGATGGCTTATTTGTAGCAGTAAGGTGACGCATCACCACCCGAAATGTCTTCGGCTTGATCGAGGCCCTTCTGTGGCCCTGCAGTTTGTGGCTAGGATGCAGAAACCCGTGGTGGATGCGGTTGTGTTGTATACACGTTATATTGGCTTCGGTTAGCTAGCCGAAGCCCTGGCAACAGGCCCCGATGCTGACATCGCGCTGCGTTGCACCATGATCTATGGGGACCTCATTATGATTCCACATCACCATTAACTGGCACATGGTCGTGCAGAACAGAACGCGGTGAAAGGCGCGTGCTTTTTGGCCACTTGGCGGACTGAGCCCAGGTCTGACCTTGGGACTGTGACCGCTGAGGTATATCTCGGGAGGACCAAATTGTCCTCACCAGGAACACTGAAACCAGATGTGGTGTATCTCTCTGCCACCCGAATTCGCTCCTTCCTGAAGCCTCTCATGCCTATTTGACAATGACTTAACACCTCTCTCATGTTTGAGCTGGGACATTCTTGATGGAATGATCTGCAAGAGAGTTTTGGGTGCTCTTATATAGGGTTCTGTGACCCTAGGGTTCATAACTACATTGAACTACCTTGGTTATTAAATTTTGACAGGTACTTTTCGTTATTAATTACGCTCGTTGCAACGCACATGACCGTGTGTTGGAGGTTTTTCTTGCCCTTTCGGCTTGTTTTGGTTGCTTGCAACCTTTTAAATTGATACCGAATATATGGACAGCGCTTGTTGCTCGACCGTTTTCGTGATTGTGTAGCCGACGTTACTTGCCTTTTTGAGTAACTCGGTCATACAACCAATTGTACGGACGTATGCACGTTTGGGATATCTCCCGCGTTTCCGCGGAGTTCCCGGCCTTCTTCGGCTTTATAGGTTGCTTACAACCTTTTCCTATTGTTGCCAACCGAAGCTTATTCGGTAGCCGTGTCGCGTACATGAATATAATTCCGCGAAGCATAACCATAGACGAAGTTAAACTTATTACATGGGATGCCTCATTAAAAAACCTCGGTGAGGAAAAAGAGTGCGAGCCCCAAATGTATTTAGACAAGAGTATCGAAATTACATGAAATTAAATTATTACATCTCCGTTTCGGAGCACGCCATAGTCATGGATAGAATCGACGCAGATTATCGCGTTCCAAGTGTGGGCTGATTCGCTTCCATCTTCGGTTACCAAGGTGAATACGCCAGTCTTGACCCTTCTTGCCACGATGTACGGTCCGTACCATGGTGACTCGCAGCTTGCCTTGTTTATCTCGGTTGGCGGATAAGAACCATGTCCCCCGGATTAATGTCTTTCCTCAGGATTTTCTTGTCTCTCCAACTTTTGGTTTCGGCGTGATATTTGTCTAGATTATCTGCGGCCTGAAGCTTCCTTTGGTCTGACGTTTCTACGTCTACCATTCTCTGAATCGGGTTGGTGGGTGATATTTCTGTTCTGAACGAGCCCATTCTTACTTCCTCTGGCGTTATGGCTTCTTCACCAAACAACAGCCGAAATGGGGTGAAACCCGTAGCTCGGACTGGAGACATTGTGACCCCAAACAGGCGGTGACCAGGCTCTTGGGCCCATTTCCCTTTCTTTGATTCCTCGAGCGTCTTTGAGATGGTGGTGAAAATATCACCATTTACTCTCTCAACCGCCCCATTCGACTCCGGGTGATTCACCGAAGTGAATGACAGTTTAATCCCCAACTCTTCACAAAACGTTCTGAATTGTGCCGAGTCAAATTGTTTGCCGTTGTCAACTGTGATGTACGAGGGCACCCCAAATCGGCAGATGATTCGCTGCCATACGAAATTCACCAAAGTCCCCGAAGTTATCTTAGCTAGCGGCTTGGCTTCCACCCATTTGGTGAAGTACTCCAGCCACCGCTGCATATTTGAGGTTCCCGGAGCCGGGGGTAACGGTCCAACGATGTCTACTCCCCACGCCGAAGCGGCCGGTCGGGAATACAGGTGACGTAGGGTTAGCCGGAGAATTCTTCTTTTTGCGAACATCGACAACCCCCGCATGTTTTCACAATCTCTTTAGCGTCGATTACGGCCGTCGGCCAATAGAATCCCTGCCTCATTGCTCTATGGGCAATTTCGTGATGGCCTCTGTGAGCTCCACATGAACCCGAATGTATCTCGGTGAGCAGCTGTTTCCCTTCTCCTCTACTTATGCACTTGAGCATTGGAGCAACTACGCCTTCCTTGTACATGTTTTCCCCAATAATGGAGAATTGCTTCGTCCTGGAGTTCATTCGGTGCATATCTTTCTTTGAGGCTGGTTCGTATGAGCCGTTGAGGTATGCCCAGATGGGCGCCCTCCAGTCGTCGCTTGCGATTGCATGAACGACCGAGGGTGACTCTTCTTCTTCCTTGACAGCCTTGACTGTTAGGACTTGGTAAAAAACATCAGCTGGCAATGGACTGGCATTGGCTGCTGCTTTTGCTAACTCATCGGCTTCGGTGTTCTCCGACCTTGGAATATACTTTAGGGTGAAACCTGTGAAATACTTCTCCATTCTCCTTACGGTGGCCAGGTATGTGGCTAGCTCGGGGTCCTTTGCTGTGTATTCTTTCTGGACATGGCCGACCACTACCTGTGAGTCAGACCGAATCACACAACGTCGGACTCCGAGTGCTCTGAGCTTTCGTAACCCCAGCAGTACTGCTTCGTATTCGGCTGTGTTGTTCGTGGTGAGGAACTGCAATCTAGCTGCGTACCGTATTCTTGGCCCATTCGGTGGTGTCAGTATGGCTGATATTCCTGCGCCTGCTGAACACCACGACCCGTCGCAATGTACGGTCCATTCGGGTTCATCAAACTGCTTTGTGGAGTCATCCGCATTCGGTGTCCAGTCTGCTATGAAGTCTGCTAACACCTGTGACTTGATGGTTGATCTGTGCTCAAATGATATTATGTATTCATTCAGCTCGGCCGCCCACTTGCCGATTCGGCCTATTGCTTCGGTGTTGCGAAATAAAGATTCCAGCGGCTGAGATGACAAGACCCGAATCGGGTGTGCTTGGAAATAGTGCTTGAGCTTTCTGGAAGCCATCACTACTGTGTATGCAATCTTTTCCAGCTCAGTGTAATTCACCTTAGCACCCGAAAGGGCTTCTGAGACGAAGTAGATGGGGAATTGTTGCATTTTACCCTCATATTCCTTCTCCTCAATCAATGCCGCGCTTACTGCTGCTGGTGCTGCTGATAGATATAATATCAGAGTTGCTCCGGATGTTGGCTTTGACAGTGTGGTGAGTCTAGTGAGATACTTCTTGAGTTCCTCGAAAGCGTCTTGTTGTTCGAGTCCCCAACCGAAAGTCGATGCATTCCGGAGTGCTCGAAAAATGGTAATCCCCTTTCGGGCCGATCTTGATATGAACCGCTCAAGGCCGCAATTCTCCCTGTGAGTTTCTGCACCTGCTTCCTGTTTTGAGGCGGCGCCATGTTTGCGATGGCTGCAATCTTTTCTGGGTTGGCTTCTATACCCCTGGCGGAGACCAAACAACCGAGTAGCTTCCCTTTGCTGATACCGAATACACACTTGTCGGGGTTAAGTTTGAGGCCACTTGAGCGCAGATTTGCGAATGTTTCTCTGAGATCATCGATGTGTGCGTCCCTTTGGTCGCTCTTTACCACAATGTCGTCCACATAGGAGACGAGATTGTTCTTCTTCTTCTGCTCCCGGAATATTTCGTCAGTTAACCTGGAGAAAGTCGGTCCGGCGTTCCTTAGCCCTTCGGGCATTCTCTTGTAACAAAAAGTGCCGTCTGGTGTGATGAAACTTGTCTTTTCCTGGTCTTCCGGGTCAAGCCATATCTGTGATAACCCGAAAAACAAATCGAGCAAACTCATTATCTCACAACCAGCCGCAATGTCCACCAATTTGTCTATCCTGGGCAATGGATATGGGTCCTTCGGGCAATGCTTGTTGAGGTCGGTGAAATCAACGCACATTCGCCATTTGCCATTCTTCTTCTTTACCATGACCACGTTTGCTAGCCATTCGGGTACTGCACTTTTCTGATTACATCGGCATCCAAAAGCCTCTGCACTTCGGCTGCTGCTTCTGCTGCTCTTTCGTCTGATATTTTGCGCAGCTTCTGCTTTCTAGGCCTGGCTGACCTGTTCACGTTCAGCCGTGTCTTTGTGCAAGGCTTCGGTCTACTCCCCGCAGACGCGCGTTGACCAAGCAAACACGTCTCGGTTTTCCAGCGGGAATTCCGTCAATCTTGAGGCTTCACCACGACCCAAACTTGCGCCGATATTGACGCATTCGTCGAGCCGATTCGGGCTCAAGGACACCCGAATTGTTTCTTCGTAGGGAGCGCCTTTGGCTCTTTGTTGTTGCTTTGGTCTTCCTCTTCCTTCGTTTGAGTTTGGATTTCACCTCATGCACCATGTCAGTATCCTGGTATGGGTTTTCCGTCGATTCTCCTTGCTTTGAGATCGATCTCCGAATACCGAAATGATGCCGGTGGGTGAAAGTATTTTCATACACAGGTGAGTTTGCCGAATTACCATGTCGAATTTGCTGATGATACCTCTGCCGAAAATGGCTGTATACGGGTAATCAATGTCGACTATATCGAATGCAATTTCTTCCGCTCTGACTTTTGTATCCTCGCTGAACGCAACCGTGATTGTTTTCTTGCCAATTGCGTCTATTCTCCTTCCACCGAAACCGAATAGGGGGTTCCCTGCCTGGTCAAGTGTTTTTCGGTCTAGTTTCATACTGTCAAATGCCTTGGTGAAGAGTATGTCTGCTGAACTGCCGTTGTCGATCAGAATGTTGTGGAGGGTATATCCTCCGACATACGCTGTAACTACCAAGGCATCACAGTGTGGGAAGTCCTTCACTCTGAAGTCGGATTCCGAAAAGGTGATAGGGGTTGTCTTCCAAGCAGGGTGCGCTATCGGTGTTTTTGGTGAGATGGTCAATACTCTCTTGACAAAGTCACGTCTGGCCCTCTTGTTATCGTGCTCCAAGTTGTATCCACCCGTGATGGCGTAGATATGCCCGCTGGAGTTCATCATGTTAGTTGGTGCGACTGTGTTGACTATTTGCAGCTCTCTTGAAGTTTCGGATTCGACGACTTTTGCACAAGTCTTCCGATCAATCGTGGTGAAGATGATGCGGTGCACTGAAATGCCTGATTGTGCATTGGCATAGGTTGGTGATATTGCGCCATATGGGGCATCGGCCACGCCATCGGTTCGGTATACCCGCGCCGGTGGCGGGTTACATGGTGCCTGGGTGAAAGCCGGATGGTGAAACGCTTGCGAGGAGGTGCCATGGTGTGATAAACGTGCTTTCCGCCTCATTCGGTTTGGTCGCTTCGTCCTTTTCCCGCCGCTCTTTTGCTAGCCGGGTATATTTGCACTCTTTTGTTGTATGGCCCTTGTCCTCGCCACACACGACACAATACGCGTTAAAGGGCCGGCCTCTCGCCTCGCCCTTCCGCGCCCGCGCCGGAACCTCTACCGCCTCTCGCCCGGTTACCAAAGTTTTTGGTTTGGTTCGGGCCGGTTCTCGGGTTGAGTCTTCCCGCACATTGTTCACGGCGGTGGACTTTGGCTCATTCTTCTGGAGTTTGCTTGATTCGGTTGGTTGGACTTGGGTGATGCTTGCTTGATGTTATACCTTGTTGCCTTCCGTTGCACTAAGTCTTCCTCGATCTAGCGAATCATGCATCCGATCAAACATTTGTTTGATTGTTGTTGGTGCTACACCGAGACATGGCTTGAGCGCGGGCCCTATCTTCATCCCTTGATCGCCGCGGCGATGACAATATCGTCGACACATTCGGTAGCCGAGCTTTCAACTGAATTATCCTCTCAAGGTATTTTGACAAGGTGATTCGTCGTCCTACTGGAACATTCATGAGATCCGCCGTTGTTTTCTTGTCTCGTTTGGAACCCCGAAAGGTGGTGAGCAGTCCGCCTTCACCTGATGCCATGAAGTGACCGACAACGGTCGTTGGGACACGAACCGTCGTATGCTACATCTCATTAAAGCCATGACCAACGATTTTGCGAGGATCATGCCGTTGCCGCCCGGCCCGAATGGACACATGCTTCATAACTTGTAATAAATCTTCTCGGGTTGGATCGCCCATTGAAACTTGGCAACTTCGGTTACGTAACCCGGTGGCCAAGGACATCTTTGGATTTCCGGTGATAATGGGGATGCCAAGTCTATTGCTTCGGCTATTTCCTTCGTGATTTTTCTCCCGAATGATAACATCTTTCTCTTGATTCTTCCCGAGGATGATCGGAGGGTCCGAATTTCCCTTTCTAGTTTCTCTCGCTTCTTCTCTTGCTTGGTTGATTGCCTCTTGGGTTGCCGACATTCGGTTTTGTGTCGCCGTTTGGGCACGCAACGATCGCGATGCTTTCGCCCGGGGCATTCACCTTGGCAGACTCGCTCTTCTAACCGCTTCGAGGCCGGGCGTTTTGTACGTCCGATCCTCGGCTCTTCGGTCTCTTCTTCTTCGGGGTCCTCGGTTATGCGGGCCTCCGGAAGCGCACCTCCTAGTGCACCAAGTTCGCTTGTGCCGCCCTCTTGATTATACTTGGACCGCTGCGTCGTTGGTCAATGCTTTGTTGCCACCGCACCTTCGGCTTGCTTTGAATGGATACTCCCGATTGCAAAGTACCGGACTCTGTAGAGAACTTCGGTGGGTGCAACCGAATCCGTGACTCGCAGGTTCCTTGGACGACCCCGCACTGTCTTCGCCTTGCCTTTCGGAGCCATGGTATGTTCGGCGACAACCACGGTGGGCGCCAATGTTGTTCTAAGGCAAAACCTTAGAACCCCCTCCGGTGGTAAACCCGAATATACTCTACGAGTGATGCTGAATCTAGCTACGAAATGACTCACGGAACACAAAATGGACAGAACATAAGCTCAAGGCATTCCATTCCATTCCGATCTCTTGTACAGTCCCATCAGGGCAGTATTTATAGGAGCCCGTAGGCTTTTACATGACCAAAATGCCCCTAGGCCGCTTCTCCCGAGCTCTTCCCGCGGTTGGTAGCGAGGGCGTAACGTCTTCGGGTGCTTTTTCATGTTGTTGGCCGAATGGCCGACAACACCCGAGCCCACCAGCGGCGAGCAACCTTCACGGGAGTAGCGGCAAAATGTCCCCGCACAAGAAGAAATCGTTATCGGCCACCCGGGGTGATTCGGCAAGGGTAACCGAAGCCCCCATGCGCAACGGCGCTTCGGCACCCTTGCCCCCGGGCGGCCAAACCGTCAGCAACCCGGCGAACAGCTTAGACAACCGAATCACCGGTTTCTCCGTTTCGGTTAGCCGACCGAAACATCCACCCGCCTTCAACAGGCTAGACAATCGGCCGAATCATCCCGGCGGCCGATTCGGCTCGGTCAACCGAATCGGTCCTCCGTCGTTTCGGCGGGACGGGGTGCCCAGGTCCCGGTTGTCACCCAACACAAAGGAGTAAATTCATGTGAATACTATTCATCTCACATTCATGTTTCCTACAAACCAAACGATGGGAACAAATTATTTTGCGGCCGAGAGGAAGCTCGTCCCCATTCAAATCCCTCTCCTCACCTCCTCTTTGCTCCAAAATCAAAATCTAACAAGAGTTTGAATTGAGAGGGATTTGGTGAGAGAAACTTCAAAGCAAAGACTGAGCACTTGTTCTTCGTCAAGTCAGTTTGATTTGTGCATGTTACACTTGGGGTTTGGCCCCTAGCGGACTAGACGATGCTTGAAAGCTCCTAATATGTGAGGGAACCCTGGAAGGTTTTTATTACCTTTGAAATTCCAGTGAAGAACTCGAGTTGACCTTTGTCATTGCTTGGAAGAGGCAAGGAGGTGAAAGAAACACTAACCTCTGTGGTCACCTCGACAACGTGGATATAGACACTCTTTAGTGGTATGGATGAACCTCAAGAAAAATCTTTGATTAGAATTACTTGTATTTGGTTGTCTCTTTCTCCCTCAAGCTCATTCTTAGGATTTGGTCCCAATCAATAAATTGGCGGTATCTCAAAGGAAGTACTTCACCATCTTCACCATCTTCATCAATAAATTGGCAGTATCTCAAAGGAAGCGTGGTAAATAGCATATGTGAAATCAAAGTTTATTTTAATCTAATTTCATAGCTTTCCCTAGGTGTTGGGACTATTGGCGGTTTATGTTGAACCTTTCTACAAAGCGTCAAAAATTTGGTCTAAACTTTGAAACTTCTAACAATTTTCTAATCCACTATTTCAAGTTTGTATTTTACAATTTTCGAGATACACCTATTCAACCCCCGCCCCCTATAGGCATTGTAGATCCTTTCAAGCGTGAAGCATCACTTAATTGACGGTAATGCTCCTCTTAAGACATCTTAGAGGTAGGACGGACCAATTGCGGCCCAGCTCGGCCCAGCTCCGCACAGGCTTTATGATGCGGATGCGGAGACGCTTGGACTGGAGCGTTCTGGAAACTTGAAGCGTCGGACAGATGTGGGAGCGAAGGAGAGAGAGGAAAATGGGGGCGAGCGGATAAGAATAGCGAGCCATCGAGTGGACGCTCGGCTCAGGCAACGCGGCGGCCTGCTCGCTTGGCTTCGGCGACGGCGACGCCGGTGTCGTCTCCCTCCTCGCGCTCCATGGCCCTCCTCGACCATCGTCGCCGTGGCCTCGCAGGGGAGCGGCGGCCCCGTCCCCGTCCCACGACGGAGCGGCGCGACTCCGTCCCCGTCCTGCGGCGGCGTGGTGCAGCCCGGCCCAGCGCGCGCCACTAGATGCGAGGCGGCCTCACCCCACACCAGACGCGCGGTGGCTGCCGGAGCTACGGAGGCGCGGCGGCGCCCAGGTCCTCTCCAACCGTCGACGGCGGCCAGATGCGGCCAGCCCGCCTCCATCTTCTCCTCCCTCGATCTGGGCAGCGCGGCCCTCCACTGGGCAGCAGCTCGATCCGGCGTCGAGCGCCCTCCCCCTGCTTCTGGCGCGGCGGTCGCGCTCCACGACTGGCAGCGCGTGGGCATCCCCTGCACGACCGGCGATCCGACCTCCACCTCAGCTCCTCAGATCCATTAAGGCGAGCACCGCCTCCCCCTTCCCTCTCCCTCTTTTTTGTGTTTTAGCAGACTATTTTGGTTTGGTGCAACAGCAGATCCCATGTTGTTTCATGGGGGTTTGTTCGAATGTTTCTCGCAAACATAAGCCTTTTTCGGACGGTTCAATAGATTTTCCCGATTTGTTTCAATAGATTTTCCCATTTTGGTTCAATAGATTACTTCTTTTATTTTCACATTTTCTATCTATTTTTTGTCACAACACGGGCACCGCTTCATGTTTGTTTCAAATCGCTTGGTTGTTTTGGTTCAATCGGCGCCAGTGGTTTGTTTCAACAGATATTTTTAGTTCATCAGGGGAGGTGCATGTTGTTTCAAATCGCTTGAGTCTATTGGTTCGATCGGTGCAATGTTTTGTTTCACACATATTTTTGACATGGTTTCACACTTTTTTTTGTTTTCTGTTTTTGTTTTTGTTTCATTATAGCCTGATTTTGATGGTGCAAAACTTCTTCATGTGTTTTGCAGGTGGGCGAACGGCGGCGTGCCCTGTGTGTGCGCGCAGTGGGAGGGAGATTGGCCGTGTGTGTGCGCGCAGGGGCGGGGGGAGGAGTTGGGCGTGTGTGTGCGCGCAGGGCGGTGGCGGTGGTCGGAGTTGGGCGCGCGCGAGTGCGGGGGAGGAGACGGGTGTGTGTCATACGTGGGCCTGGGCCACTCGGACGCCCCGTCCTATCGTAGGACGTCCGAGTGGGAGCACGACCCCTTAATTGAGGACTTAACATAATGTGGATGTAGGTTTTCAACAAGCAAACAAATCGCAATGATAAATCAATGTGTCGATCGCTTGCCCTTTTTGGTTTCCTACAACTCTCAATTGTATGTACTTTCATATTCTTTTGCTTGTGTGGTAGTTTCTTGGTACAATAGCTCTCTAGTTGGTTATAGATTTAATAGTAAATTAGCTAGTTCTTAGTTGCCCACTAGTTTATCTAGCAAGAGTTGCTTAGTGTAACTAGTTGTTTTTTGTGTGGTGTTGTGTTTAGACTAGAAATAACTTTGCACTACTAGAATTGGTGGCGGGGGGCTTGCTTGGGTGTTGTAGAGCTAGAGCAAGTAGTGGCCTAGGATCATTTGTTATACTAATCACTTTTGCTCTAGAATAGTGCCTTTTAGAAGATTTTTTATAGGTTATTCGCCCCCTCTAGCCATTAAGCAGAAATCAACAAAAAACCTAGAGGAGAAGTCAAAAAATACAAAGGCACTAGGACACGAAGCTAAAACCTTCACACTAGCCTCGCATGTCATATGAAATGACTAACCATCTTTTGCAATAAGTAGAAAGCTAGTGTCTTCTTGAGTGTTAAATAACTTGCTAGCAAGTTCAGTATTCAATGAAGCTACAACGTTGAACCTTGAAAAATGCACCCTATATCAACGCAAGTGCATTTTCATATGACTTCTCCATCCTTCGGCAAAAGGAACTTCACAGACATCTTGGTGGTTAGATCAACATCACTTATGCCATAACTTAGGCACGATGGGCTTCGCGGCACCTTCAACATATACACCAACACCAACTTAGCCAAAACTTCGGCATGAGGGTCTTCGTCGACACCTTTAGTGTCTACACCAACATCATCTTCACCAAACACATTTGTAGGACGACCTTCGCTAAACCAAAATAACTTGCTTATGTCAACATGTAATCACGAGCGACTTCATCGACACCTTTAGCATCTACGCCAACATTGTCTCTATCAAACACCTTTGCTAGAGGGTCTTCGCAAACATCTTCTATGAACCACAATGGCATTCCTCCACCACACATCGACAGGAGGGGCTTTGCCAACATCTTCGCCCACCTATAACGGCTCGAGAGCCTTCATCGACACCTTTAGCATCAATTCCCATGATGAACTACCTCCATCGTCGAGCTCTCAAAGGGGCTACACCAACTCCTTCGGCACCGAGGCCTACTACACTTTTGTCAACCACTTTGGTTTGTGGGGCCCAATTAGAGCCTAGTTTAGTGGCATGTAAAGCTCACTTGGTCACCACCACCAAGGGGCCAGTTATAATTTTCTGCTGCCTATATATATGGTGCCCAAGGGCATGAGCACAAGGGACTCTCTCACTGCAGCCATCTTCCTCATATTTCATATATTTATATGATTCCTTTTAATATATTGTATGTATATGATTCCTTTTAATATGTATATGATTCCTTTTAATATATTGTCCTTTTATTTAGTATTTATCCTTAGCTTCGCTTCCCCTTAGGTTTCTACATATTATTTTGTTATCATATAAGCGGCACAAAAAATATAGAGTGAACCCTGAAGGCACGAAGTATAGAGAGAATAGGAGGGGCGAATCGGATCCGATGAATCGGACTTCCGTTGCGCGGCAGCCGATGCTTTGGCGTGGATTCGGGAAAGGCGAGGGAAGCGAGTGACCATTCCACATCATTTTGGTAGAATAGTTCCATTGCTCGGCAATTGGAATTGGAAGACCCAACGCCGCCGAACGACCCATGTGATTCTTGGTCCGACTTTAACTCAAATATCTTTTATTTTCTTATTAAAAATACGAGAGTATTTTTAAAACAACTTTCCTATTGCACATGCGCTTGATGAAATCGTGTGTTTATTCAGATGACGTGTATCATACGCTCTCTTAGACTCCGTGGCACCATTGGGTGCAAATATGATGATTGTTGTTGTCGCTCGAACACAAGCTATATTTCAGGCACATGAAAGATAGCAAATCTTTTAAAAAAAACATTTTGTTTTTGTTTTTGTAAAATTAAAAGTAACGTGATGTTTCCGAATAAACTTCCCTTTTTCTCATGAATGAGTTGTGATCAAAATTCCATACGTAGTGGAGTAGAAATGAATGAGTTATGGTTTAATTATGTTTGTACTTGTTTAATGCTACTAAAATAGTTAAAAAGCTGTACAAAAATAGAAAATATGTATCTTAGGGGTAATTTTATTGTTGTTATGTGTTGGTGCCTTTCGGGTCACACAACAGAGACTAGAAGGCCTGAGGTCGCACTTGACCTATCACACACAACAAACAACTCTATAATTAGTGGAACCGATATATAGATTAGTTACGCCAATTTAGAGCCCGTGCTCTGCCGCAAGAACTCGGGAACACCACATGGGAGGACTCGACGATGAGAAACACACTTGAAGTTATTCTAAGATCGGCAAGGCCACCTAAAACGTTGTTGAATCCTCATGGAGAGATGCAACCAACAACAAGAGGTTGAGGAAATAGGCAAAATAAATTAATAAATTTGATATTTGATTAATAAATTTATAGATTTTTCTTTGTAATCCTTTATGCTTCCATGTCATTTTGATTGGGTTGGGAGGCTTTTAGTGGCTTCGGCGGGCTTCGGGGGCTCCACCACAGTAGCTGCACCTTGCTACTACAATGTGGAGCATGAGCCGCCCTCCCAACATGCCATAAAGCCACTTGGTCCCTTACAAGCTCACGCGGTTAGATCCAGCTCAAACGAACACTCCCGCCGGAATGTTGTAGTTGCAGTCTTTCGGTTCGGGCCGATGGTTTCGTGCTCGATAAGTTGGTCGATGTTGTTTTTATATTTTCTTAAAACTATTTTTGATTTTTAGGAGATTTATTTATTTTTGCATGGAGACAATTTATTCCTCTTATTTTATTAAATTGTATCATTCTAATTGTTTATTTGAAAATTATGGACTTTTGCAAAAATAAAAATAAGGATCTAAAAATGTACTCCCTCCATCTTACTTGGGGTGAATCCCATAGAAGATTAATCCATTCCTGGCTGTCCAAATTGACCAGCATAAAAGAATGACTGCCACCATGAAAATTTTTGTCTGAAGCTGTGTGCTTAGAATTGAGGTGAACTCTTGGGATGTCTATTCCCAGAATGTTCCAACATTGCTGAGCAAAGGTGCAGTCTAGAAACAAGTGATCAGTGGCTTCTTCAGTATCATTACTGCAGAGAACAGAGTTGTAGCTGTCAATGGCCATATGCCTCCTTCTCAAAAATTTTCTGGTACTAAGTCTATCTTTTTTTTTTTTGCGACGAAAGAAGAATTATATTAAAATATAGCTGGGTACATCATCACGTTACAAGTGCTTTCTGGAGGAAAAGACATATATCCAGAAAACTGAAATTCATCTATATTGTACCCATGCTGTAAAAGGCTCCAAATCTCAAAACCAAACCTATTTGACGCTTTGTATGGATGCACGAGCAAATACTCGGCAACAATTGTTTTCGGCCGACAGTAGATGCCCAACGGACGGCCAACGTTCCTGCGCAGCGGAGTTGAGAAACTTCTTCTTCCGTGTGTCTTCCTTTCTCTTCTTTTTCGCCACCGAAAAATGAGGAAGACTCGACTGAAAAGTATTCTCCCCAGTCCTTCATCGTGGTCGATCCAACCACAACAAAACGAAGAAGGGTCTGGAGAAAATTATTTCATGGCGACGGCATCATCTCCGCCTTGATGCCGCCATTTGGAAGTAAAAATCTCCCCGTGGACATGTCGATGAAGATGCTGACGTCGAAGTTGTCGCCTCCATCTTCAACGAATCCGCCACGGAGAAAACGAATCCAACCTTCTCCTTCACCGTCGCCGGAGAAGAGAAGGAGGAAGACACAAATCTCCCATACCAAGAAACTTGGCATAGAGAAAAACCTGACCCTAAGACTCAATCTAAGGGGAAAACTTATTAAAAAGCAATGGATCCCCACTCCCTCCGGCCTCCGGTGATGTACCGGAGGAGGAGGGAGGGGGACCAGCGGTGGGCGACGGCGGCGGCGGCGGCGAGTCAGGAGAGGAGAAGTCCTAAAACCTAAACCCTTCCTCGCTTCAGTTCTGATACGACCAGCCAAAATACTAAGTCTATCTTTAAGCAGAAGCCTTTGTGCTTAGGTTGGCAGGGACTTGCCTAGGTCCACTTGAGTGCTGGATGAACTACAGGATGTTCCATCAATTCTTTGTAAATCCTGGACGATGAGAATTTAATGGACCCCCAATGATAACTCCACTTGTCTCCTGCATCAGTCAGATTGATTTGAGTAAGATCATTATACTGACTTTGCATTTGCACTAGAGCCTCATGGGCAGGCCTTGCAAACGGAACCTACCTCTGTTCTTAGACAATCTGATGTTCTTAATTATTTGTTAAACATGTGCCACCTTCGAGTTGGAGGCATTGATCGCTCATGTGGATGGTTTGGTTTGTATTATACCCCAGTTTTAAAAAAAAACTTGGTGCATGCATGGAGTGCAAGCAGCATGGCAATTAGGGGAGATGGAATCTCACAGATTCTTATCTTTTTAGGAACCGGTTCAAACTTTCTGAAGTTAACAAAGGATAACAAGTCGATGACAAACATATATAGGATATAACAACACTGATACATGCACTTGTTAAGCTATATATTACGCCAACACCCTAAGCTCGTCCTGCTCATCGTTGGCGACCTACTCCTGCTCGTCATCGGTGACCTCCGATACATCCTCTGCGTAACCCAGGATGTTGTGCTGGTTGATGAGAGCCTGCTCGTATGCATACATCTTGTCCTCGATGAATTTCCTCATGTGGTACAGTTCGGCATACCCAGAGCACATCTTGTCCCTCCTTTCCAACTCTTCGGCGGGGATAGGCTCAATCAGATAGGGATTCATCTTCATCACATTGATCCGTGTGTCTGGCAGCATACGCATGACCAGCTTCTTCCTCTTCTTCGGCGTCTGGGCCTCCTCCGCCGCCTTGGCCTTCTCCGCCTGTATCCAGCGTTCCAGCGCCCCTGGGTCATCCCTCTCCTTCCAGAGGCCTAGCGCCTTGTAAGCCTCTTTCTTCAGCTTCAGAAGCTCGCTCGGCGGTAGGATCTTGCCCGCCCCCTCGGGTATCTCAGCCCCTTGCGACGCAGCGCTGGCCGGCTTCTTCCTCTTCAGGATCGCACCAGCCACCGGCGCCGTCGCCAGTTTCTTGCACTTCCGCATCTCAGCAGCCAGCGACGCGGTCGCCGGCTTCTTCGTCTTCACCATCGCAGCGCAGCTGAGGATGCGGGCGTTCCTCCTGAGGTCGCGGTTAGTGGCCCTCCATGCCCACGATCGGGTCACCATCGTCGCCGGCGCAGTAGCCCTTGTCATCGCCGGCGATGGACCTAGGCTTGCACTCTCGAACAGATCTTCTGCTGAAACTGGAACGGGAAACCGCGGCTGACGGTGGAGCAGAGCAACCCTGCCAGGAATCAGGGGACAATGGAAGAGAGAGCCCACGTATTTATTAGGACACGGTCGGATGTCTTGGAATCGGAAGGCCCAAATCGGTTCCAATTCGATTTCGAGTCCGATTGTTTTTTTTTTTAAGAAAGATTTCGAGTCCAATTGTGGACGGCGCCTCCGGTTCTGAGCCATATAGTCGGCGGCCTCTTTGGCTTCGTGGCTAGTTCCCCGTTCTCCTCTATCGCCGGCGACGATGACTGCTGTGACTCGATCGCAGGTTAGGAGGGCCGCTGATCGCGACCTTCGGATGAGCGCACGCGCTGCGACGCCGAAGACGAAGAAGAAGAAGGTAGCGACGGCGATGGTGGGTGCTGGGACGATCCAGAAGAGGAAGAAGCCGGCGAAAGCGTCGTCGCAGGGCCGGGCTGCAGTCCCCAAGGCGGCGGCTGGGAAGAAGAAGAACCTGGCTGAGGCAAGTTTCATCCTGAAGCTGAAGGAGGCGTATGGGGCTCAGTATCTCTGGGAGCACAGGCATGCCCCGGTGGGGGCGCTGGAGCGCTGGCTCAAGGCCAAGGAGAAGGAGGCCAAGGCGGAGGAGGCGCAGCCCAAGAAGACGAAGATGGTGGTGAAGACGAGGTTGCCCCGGGAGTTCATAGACGTCTTGAAGATGCAGCAGCCGGTTCTCCTCAGGGACTACCCCGACGCCGACGAGCCTGATGAGTTTGTGCGCCACCTCCACGCCATGGTCAAGTACATGAATGAACAGCAAGATGTACGCCTACCACCAGGCGCTCATCGACCAGTACATCACCCAGGGGTACGCCGACGACGAAGACGAGGTCACCACTGACGGCGAGCCGGAGAACTAGCTACCTATAGCTGGAATACAGGGGCAGGTCGTAGTCTGATTGTCCACTCAAAAACTGAGTTAGTAGCACCGACTGTAAATCTTCTCTCTTTTTTTTCCTCTTTTTTTATTAAAAAAATACATATATGGGAAGAATTTACCATCAGTTGTACAATTTTATATGAATGAGACGGGAACTGATAGCAAAGAGATATTTGCAGCTGCTTTGCCTACACTGCTTCACGAAATTGTATGTTTTCCTGGGGAATCTGATCAGATTGAGACTGCGATTTATGGTTGATGTTCTTTCCATTAACATGCAGTTCACTATAAACACTAGGTAATTATGAACAAGTTTCTCATAATATGATAGTTTTCATGACAACAAAAGATTCACCAACGATTCAGAATATTGCTAGAATTCTGACAGGCAGTGAAACTCTCGAGTTTTTGAGGAAAAAATTTGTTCGCCTTTTCAATGGCATTGGCAAGAAAGATGCTTCACTCTGATGACTTAATTTTATTATGAAAATATATTCAAAAATTCTATATATATGTTCAAGTATGTTCTGTCCCAAGTTGTAGCTGCTTTCATTCTATATATATGTTCAGTTTCTAAAATTGCGTTGCAATCTCAGTTAGTTTGGCCTTATTACTGTGTTTGTTATGTTAATCTGTCAGGTCTCCACCTTATCCATCACCAGACCACACATTTATTCTAGTGTTTCGTGCATTAGCCTTTTAAGTTTCTAAAATTGCGTTGCAATCTCAGTTAGTTTGGCCTTATTACTGTGTTTGTTATGTTAATCTGTCAGGTCTCCACCTTATCCATCACCAGACCACACATTTATTCTAGTGTTTCGTGCATTAGCCTTTTAAGTTTCTAAAATTGCGTTGCAATCTCAGTTAGTTTGGCCTTATTACTGTGTTTGTTATGTTAATCTGTCAGGTCTCCACCTTATCCATCACCAGACCACACATTTATTCTAGTGTTTCGTGCATTAGCCTTTTATTAGTTCATTCAGTTAACTACTACAAGGATTGATCTGGCAATCTGGCAATGAATTTGGATGAAGTCAATTTACTACACACTTAAAGAGTGTATTTCATTGTCTCACCTGACACACTCCATCAGAAGAGTTGCTGTAACGCTATATCATCACAGGATCTATTCTTGCAGGACTTCCGGGCCTCACAGGCTTACATGCCTCATTCAAGCTTCACTTTGTTGGCGCGGTGGCACTACATGATTATTTCTTGCCACAACTATCAACTTCCGGGCTTGCTCTTGTAAAACTTGCTATCGGGCAGGAATGTGATCGCCACACTGATGCTCTTCATTTGATAACTAAACATCTTGCAAATGGATCCTATAGTGAATGGCCCGAGGAGAAATGATTGGAATGGATGTCTGAACTCTGAACTTGGGGCAAATGTCCCACACTGATGTTCGTCTGACTGAAGAGACTGATGATGTTTCAGGCACATTTTGGAAGTGCTTGCTGTCCAGGTTTTACAGCAGGAGCGCCAGTTGGCCACTGAGAGTTGTTCCACTTGTTACTCCGGAGTCCGATGATTTTACATGGCCAAGTTGGGAGTTTGCATAGTACCGTATCAAATCAGCGTACTGTAGCATTTCGTTTGTATTTGGTAAAAATTGTCCAAACTTTGACTAATTAGGCTCAAAATGTTCGTCTCGCAAAGTACAATCAAACTGTGCAATTAGTTTTTGATTTCATCTACATTTAGTACTCCATGCATGGGCCGATATTTTGATGTGACGGGGAATAGAAATTCTGCATAGTGAATTTGGTGGCAAATTTGGGGATCTAAACAAGGCCTCAAGTTTCACTTTGTTGGCGCGGTGGCACTGCATGATTATTTCTTGCCACAACTATCAACTTCCGGGCTTGCTCTTGTAACACTTGCTATCGGGCAGGAATCTGATCGCGACATCAAACTCCGAAACTATACTGTCCCTAAGATGAGGCGAGTGCGACTCCTCCCCCTCCCGCCGCCGGCCACCTAGGCCTCGCCGGCGGCCTCCAGTCTGGTCCCCGGCCCCTTCCCTCGCCGGCGCCCAGGCCGTCGACCCATTTCGCCCCACCGGTTCTCCTCCCCCTTCTTCTTTCTCCACCACTCAAAGCTCGCCTCCCAAAGCTCGCCGCCCCAAGGTCTCTCTCCGCTCTGGATCGTCAACTCCGGCGACCAGATCCTCCCTGCTCGCTTCCTGTCTGCTCTGGATCTGCTTCGTCAACTCCGGCGACCAGATCCTCCCTGCTCGCTTCCTGCCGGCCACAAACTCCTCGCCGGAACTGCGAATCTTCAGCAGTCCTGCTCAATTCAGCACGCCGGCTCGACGTTCTATGTCCGTCGCTCGGCACCAAGCTCACCAACCGTTACTTCGACGCCGGCAACCTCGTCACGCCAGCAACCTCGTCATTGCGTTCTGCTTCACCATTTCCGACAGTTTGCCGCCGACTTCATCACTCTAAGCTCGCAGATCACCTGTTCGACACTTTGTCTCAACTGGGTGACTCGGAAACTGAGCATCTGGACAGTCCCTGGAGCTGCTCTTCATCAACCCCTGCGACAGCAACGACGTCGACATTCATCTCCAACAGAACACCTACGTCAAAGGTCACTGGTTACCCCTTCCAGGTCAGTCGCCCTTTGCCCTTCACTAGTACTTTTCCATGGATCTTCCTGGCTTAAACTTTAGGCCAGGTCGTGTTGTTGAAGTGGAGATTCTCCGCAAATTTGGCACTACGGTTACTCTTGCATCACCTTCCTCCCGTCCTTTCTTCCTAGTAGTCTCCTTTGGACGCTGTTGTTATCGTCTCTCCCCCCTCTCTGTCAGTTCAATTCTTCAAGCAGTTGTTGGTGGAAATCCCCACAACTTTAAAGTAAAAACACTGTCTGATCGTGTTTTCCAATTCTCAGTCTCCTCTCCTGAAGTAGGCTTTCATATCTACAAACTTAATTCTTTCGAATGTTTGCAATTTAAACTGTTCTTCCATCTTTGGAATGGTGGGGGGCCAAACTTTCATCTAGAGCACCGTAATTGGCTTACCGAAGAATCAGATTCCTGGAGCAACGTGGTTCGTCGCAATGGATCTTCCAAAACTCCGGCGACCCCCCTCACTGGAGCTAATGCGATTCCGATAGCTAATTCGAATTTTTTCAAATTCCATACTACAGTGCGCCGTGACAACCGGCCTTTCTCTCATACGAATTTCAATTCAAAATTCCCTACTCTCTCGGCCCAATTTCCGAATCAACCTAAATTCCCAACCAACCCAGTTAAAAATAGACTCAACACTACCACGGGCCTCAATTCCTTTGGACCCGGAATCTTAGGAAAATGGCCGACCCTTTCTATGCATCAGAAACGTAATTTTCACAACTCCACCGGTACTCTACCGAAGCCTCCGGCTCCGCCTCATCGTCCGCGTCAATCCGCCCCCCTTTCCAACAAACACCGAGTTCCCTCCACTTCGGGTACACGAAAATCTATGATGACTGGACCCGATCCACCAGTCTTCCCTTCATTTGGGGCGATGTTTAAGCACTTCACGGGAATAACCCCGCCGCCTCCGGTAATTATCCCGTGGACTCTATCTTGGCGGCTCAAAGCCCCTGATTTCGTCGACGACGACGACGAGGACGTGCGCGTCCCGACGGAAGCCACCCCTGAAGCCACCCAAGGACACCACATTGCCCCACCAGCGGCCACCTCTGGAGCTCAACAAGAAGGGCACGACAACCGGGTGAAGGCGACCTCCACCGCCTCCCTCCGTGATCGACCCGAACCTCCATTCTCTAATCTAAGTGAGTATACCGCCGCCTGTCTACATGGCCCGCAACCTGCACTCCCAACTAGACATGTCCTCTGGCAAGACAATCTAACATTGCCTCCTCCCCCATCTCCTCTGCAGTCGGATATGGCCTTCCGGTTGGTAGATCCTACACCATTCATGCCTCAAGGAGCGCAAAGAATGATCGTCAATGGACGCCCAACCATGCGACGTGTTGTCACCGGACCTGTGGCACAGCAGAATCAAAACCTTGCCATCGCTAATTTCTTTCCTGCACCAGAGGGGCCTATAAATTTTATGGTGATTAGAGACACGATTGAAGCCTTCCTCATTCACCGCAACATTGGGTGTGTCTCCATTCAACCTTGCCCTTTCGGCCAGGCTTACGTCAGATTCACCTCCGAGTTTGAGCGAGACATGTTGATCAATGCCGGTCCGCAACAAATGCCAAATGGTGAGTCCATCTTTTTTATCCCACACAACCGAGCTTGGAACAATCGCACAGCTACTATGACTCATGAAGTTTGGATCATGCTCCTGGGTTTGAACTTAGACCTATGGACTGAACCATTGCTGGAAAAAGCGGTTGCATCTTTTGGTAGGCTTCTAATTTAGGAACAAGATATGTTCCATATGTCCCGTGCAGTGGTCAGAGTCAGGGTCTCTAGATTGGAAGACATACCATGGTTCTTTGTCTTTACAGAGGGAACACATTTTGAATCGAACAGTTGGTGTGTTCAATGTGAGATACTCCAGGCTGCTATGATTGGAGTGCCTCCATATGATGAGGATCTCCCTCCAAATGATGGCGATTTCGACCCTAATAACTTCCACTTCCATGGGTTCGGACAGCAAGCCAACATTATCCCACCCCCTCCACCAGCAGTGCACCATTTTATTCATAACCAGAACATACTTAATGATCTCGGCCCTGCTGCTTGGGCCCAAAACGGTGAGGCACAGCCAGCTATTGATCAAGTTTTTGTTCAACCTGAGCAAGCCAACCAGGAGGAGCCTGCAGAAGAAATCTTCCAAGCACAGGCTGATGATGAGATAGAACCACCTCCAATCCCTCAGCTTCCTGATCACATTATTGCTATGGACGACTTAACAGACTCCTCAAATGAGATGCCTGCTTTAATAGATGACAGTGATGAAGAAGTGAACCTCCCTAATCAGCAAAATCTGGAGTCTCGGGAGACTGATGAAACTACACTGCAGGATTCAGCTGCCTTTGGAAAAGTGGCGCCAAACCAAATTCAAAATCTGGGAATGGTGCTCACTTACTTCAATCAGCTAGATCCTTTGCAACATCTCTGCTTCAAGATCCCTGAAAATATTCAGCATTATGTTTCACAGAAACAGCCCAATTTCTTACCTCCTTATACTGCACAAGACCAATTGCAACAGGAAAATCAAGCTTTGTTAAACCTCAGCCTAGGTTCAGTTCAGCAAAGTCACAATGAGCCCAATGACTCGTTTCAGCAAACTTTTGGGCCTAGTGATGCAAATTTCAGTCCAAGCCCAGATGCAATAAGATTATGGGCCAAGTTTTTCAACAAATTGATCATTCCTAGCCCACTGTCACTATACCCACTGAATGGATGAACTTCTTCACCTTACTTTTGCTCAAACAAAATTCATTTGATTGGGCCAAGGATTTTCTCCAGTCACAAGCATGGCAGATTATTTCTGATACATCAATGGACTCAGGTTACCTCTTTTCTTTGCCTAAAATTAAGCCCTCAATCTCTATCTCTGAATTCACATGTTTAGTTGATGAAGATGGCCCTATTGCTGATGTCGCCAACTTCACAGGAAATCTGGAACCTGAGTTAACTGATAATGTTAACTCAAACTCCTCACCGGGATCACCCACTGCTTCTGTCTTATTCGACAAAAACCAGCACACTCCTTCACCACCGCGAGCATCCTCCTCCTCAGCCCCTCCTCGAGCAAAAAAAGGTAAAACTTTACACATCTCTGATGAAGGACTTCGTCACAGTGAAAGGATCCACAACCTTAGTAAAGGTTTTAGATCACCTACCTGCAATCATAAGAAGTGTTTCGGCTGCTCTTCTGATGCACCAACGTTGTCTTCTTCTGTAGTTCAAAATTTGGGGACTGCTTTTTGCAAGCTCAAGCCTGAGGAGGTGACCCTTGACAAGCTTTCAGCAAAACCCTCTCTAAAGAAAAGACCAGTGGGCCGGCCCAAGAAAGGCACAGATCCTGGACATCAATCCTCCAAGTCGAAGGACCAGGATAAGGCCAAGGCAAATAAGCCCAAGAAGTAATCGGGTGGCAATCTTTTCTTTGACTACTTTAATTATCTAAAGGAGTACTTCTAGTTAAACTTTATCTTAGTTATCATTTAAATGGCTGTCAAACAATGGAATGTTTTATGTTGGAATATCCGTGGCATAAACACAGAAAAAAATGGAATGCTATTCGTGATAGAATTGCTGAATCCAAGTGTGATATCATTTGTCTTCAAGAAACGAAACGCGACTCTTTTGATCTAGCTTTCTTAAGATTTTTCTGTCCCCCCATTTTCGACTGCTTTGACTTTCTCCCTGCTGTTGGTGCTTCAGGTGGCACTATAACTATTTGGAAAAGTTCTCTTTTCCATGGACAACGTATTTTCCAAAATAACTTCTCTTCTTCTATAATGTTTACCTCTGCTCTCAATAATTCTTCCTGGATCCTGACTAATGTCTATGCCCCTTGTACTCCACACGGCAAACTAGAATTTATCAACTGGTTTAAAAACATCTCCATGCCAGATACTTTTGACTGGTTAATTGTTGGAGATTTTAATCTCTATCGCAATCCGGAAGATAGGAATAGGGATGGGGCCAATGTAACACCCAGTGTTTTGCATCATTATAAAATTCACTAAAAATTTGAACCTTTTAAAACTTTGCAACAAATTAAAATTTGATTAGTTTATTTTTCTACGAAACCAACCTTTTTACAAATAAAATGTTTTCGAAACCTCGCATTGAAAATACACCATATAGAATGCAGGTTGTTGCATCTTTCTGTTTGGTTCGTTGCTTGCATGTTTGTTGCCCTAGAATTTATTTTGGCACTAAATAATATTTTCCTTGCCATCCTCCACCAAATATTTTTTCCTTGATAATATCTCCGCCCAAATATATATCTTTTCCTTGAATTCTCTTCCATCTCGTCCTTGTTTCAGCACTTCTTTATAAAGGGCGTGTATATGTATATACACATACATATATGTACAAACCTTTCATATACATATTTTCTGGGGACTTCATTTATTTGTACGTAAAGGCAAAATCCCTTCCCGTGCACACGAACTGAGCCAGCTCTAGTGCCGACGCAAACAAGCCGCGCTGTGTCGACGGATCGTCTCCTCCGAATGAATTCCCGTCGACAGCTCATGCCTGGCCTGTGACGTGTGGACGCTATCACACTGCCATGGCACCGGCAAAGAGTTCGGCCAGATATTTTTGCCACCGCGTGTGCGTCTCTTCTTCCCAGAGCACGTGAAGCACACTGCACAGCATAACTCATCGCTCTACCCCTTGTGACCTTGTCGCTGTGCCTGCTGCCAAGTCCCATCGAGCTCAACGAGCACCAGCTCAAGCACACTGCGTGCCCCGCGCTGCTATACTGCCACGGACGGGCGGACACGTACTACAACCCTGCCTTCCTACCGCCCAAAAATCTCCTCCGCCCAGGATATTTCTTGCCACCGCCTTACTGTGCAACACCGACCTACCATCGGCAATAAATAGCCATGGCTGCCATCGAGAAGGCATCATGGAGCTCGGGCACTGAAGCTGCCACTGGACGAGCATCACAATGGAGCTGAGCTCGGAGCTCCGCCACCGAGGCCTGCATAGGAGCATGGCGCTCTTGCCTTCGTCGTGTCGGAACCGTGCCGTCAAGCTCTCCCTTTCCTTCCTTATCCCTTGTTCTTCCTCCCCTTTTTGCTGTACTCTGCACTATCGTGGTCGCGGCCATCGTTGTGCGGCTCTCCTCATCTCCCTGGGCAGCCTGCTCGTTCTCGACGACTGCCGCACGGACGAGAGCGCCGCCGACGCCGTTGCCGTTGGCTACTGGCCATGCCTCCTCGCCCTATGCCCTCTGCCGCTCCGCGCCCCTCGGAGTTAGAGCAGGCAAGAAACGAGCCGCCCTTGAGCCGATGTCGAACTCGCTGTCGCCGCGCCGTAAAAACCGTGGACCGAGCTGGAGCCATGGCCGGCACTGCCGCCGCCCAGCTACCAAAGGCCGACGCACAATTCGCACTCAGCCGTGCGCAAGGACGACTCCGGATCGAGCTGAGTACCATCAACGCCGTAGCCGCCACCGTGGTCTGCGAGAACGCCGTCGAGCACCCAGCACTGCTCCAAAGCGTCACCGCCGGAGCAGCTGCCGCACTCGGCCGCGACATCGCCTCGGACCTCGTCGTAAGCCACCACCATTGAGCAACATGCTCGCTCTGCTGGCCATACCGGAGCAAAGGACCGAGCTGCTGGGATCACTCTCCTACCGCCGTGCATGCTCTGCTCTTTGTTCTGTTACCCTCTCTCTCTCATATCGAACAGACGCAAGAGGATACGTGAAGGCGATATAAGCCTCGGGAGTCAGGGTACGTGACCATGTCACTCCAATCGATGGATGCACGCCATTCCACCTCGCGAACTGACGTGGCAACCACAACCCCTCCACTCAAGGGTGACGTACGTAAACCAAACAGAGAGATCACGGTTCACAACACAGTGCGTATACCTTGCTCTCAGCATAGTGCAGCAGGCCACGCTTAGCATGCACGGTCATACAACAAGCTCAACAGAGGAGGACGAGCCATGTGCCTTCCCTCTGATTGCCTGCACCGGTGGACAAGTCGAGCGTAAGCTCGCAGAGCTCCCTGCCTTGTCGTGTGTGACACCGACCTCGCCTTTCCGGCAACAGAGCTGAACTCGCCAGATAGGAGGATGGGTTCGCTGCATCAATAAACCAGACAGCGGATTCACGAAAGAGCACCACGCTAAGCTCATGCCCGGCTTGGAGAAGGTGCACGTCGGCAGCCGCGCTCAGTAGAAAATACTACACATAACGGGAACGAACGCATAGGAGCAGGAGTAAGCCCTTTCCCATTACAGAAAAATTCCCAGAAAATTCTCATAGATACTAGCGCCACCAGAGAGCCTACCCAGACCTTTTCCACATTGGTTTCATCATCTAAAATTCCAGAAATATTTCCCAAACGACCTCTCCATTCGCCTCCTTCCAACAAACCTTGTACAATTTATATTTCTTCCATACTAACTCAGCACCCGTGCAACTGCCACTAAAAATCCACTCAAATCAAACCACACACACATATCCTTGTTCATAATTATTTGTGCCCATTTAAATTCTAGTTTGTGTGATTTCTTCTTTCGGTTAACAGTAGACCGCGTAGAATAAAAGACATGGAGAACCTGATCGACCCCTGACGCGCTGCTACACAAGGACGAAGGAGCCAGGAGCATCGAAAACGGAACCTCGAATGTGCTCGTCATCAAATAGAGGCAAGTCCTAATTCCCACCTTTTCCCTACGTTACCACTCCTTAATTACTCCCTGTCTACAACCTTTATATTTTGCTAGCCTCCACCATAAACACACCATACTTTGTCCTACCAACTAACAATCTTAACATATATACTACTCAAAATCCTCATTTATATATTAACATAGATTTATGATAAATTGTGAGAATTGTTTATGATTTATATATATGATTGGTTACCTTGATGTGATAAGAGTATTGTGAACTTGAGTATGATAGCTATGGAAATTAAACTGGTAAAATTGGACTAAACCTCGACAGGAGGCGAGTGGGGGTAATTCATGTGATATGGGTTACTTTGGCGGGATAGCCTGTGTGGGATCCCCGTTGGGAGATACTCGCCTCGGTCACATAAGGACCGGTTCATTTGCCATCTCGCCTAGTCAGAATTTCGTACAGCCACATGTCTATATGGGTAGACTTGATCTCACACCCCGTTAGATAGAAGTATAACTTCCACTAGGAGGCCGGAGTGGCAACGGACTAACAGGAGAGGACACGGCTGCTGTGTGATCTACCGTTGTCTGATCGGCATGGTTGCTTTGTGATCTTCCATGTAAAATTTATTGTTGTGCCGTGTGCGAGCACCCTTTTATTATTTAATCTGGATGCTATGTGATCATCCACGGATGCTGTGTGATCATCCAACCACTTGATACTTTAGGATGCTGTGTGATCATCCTGATGCTTGTGGGTCCCGATCCCTGAGTAGTCCGTGGTGGAATTATATGGAAATCTAAGGTAGCGCCCTCTCGGGTACGAGGTCTCGTTAGGCCTGTCTAAGCCATGACGATGGTGTCGACTACGCCTATCATGTGGGGAAATTTGTACACCTCTGCAGAGTTTTATTGAATCTATTCGAATAGCCACGCCCTTGGAATGGACAACCGCTGGGATGAGGTCCAAATGATTAGACTTCCACCACTTGATGATCTGGTAAGACGTGTTTATAATTTGGTAACCTATAACTAATCCGGGAACTGGTGAGGATGGTAATACCCTATCAGGGCTCAACCTATCTTTATAATTACTTTACCATAATACCTTTACCTCCGCCTATACCACTAACCACCTCCACATATAGCCGTCCCATCCACCTCCTTTCACCCAAAGTTAGGGCTTGTTGAGTACTTTATGTACTCAACCCCCTCTATTTTATGTTTTTAGGAATGAAGCTACAAAAGAGCACACGGGGATGGAGCTACCGAGGAATACGAAAGGATAGGACAACTGGATTCTACATGAAGACGGAGCCGTACGACCACACAAAGGAGCTACTCGAAGGCTACCACGACAAGGACGTAGAGTTACGAGGCTAGGGTTGCGTTCGCACTCCAAGTTGCCCGTAGGAATGGAACCACGATATCATAGGACCGCCGTAGTAGAAACTCGATTTATATTGTAAGGCCAATGGCCCAAGCTATGTAAAAGCATATGAACTATGTAACACGTTTCCCCTAGATTAATAAAAGTATGGTTTTTGATATCAATCTTGTCTCAATTGTGCGTATCACCTACTGATCCCGGGAGTGATATATGATGCACAGTGGACCCTAAAAATTAGGGGCTGACAGAGTGGTATCAGAGCCGTACTTGGACTGTAGGACGAACCTTAGCATGGACGTTAGATAGGAATGTTTTACTAAAATCTATTTTCAAAAATCTGCTACTTCTTTACTAACCTTCCATTTCAAAAATAGGTTTCTCTCTTCTTATCCCCTTCAAAATATACGAGTAGATAGAGTAATCTAGAAACTACTTCTTATGACTTGGAGTGACTCTAGGTGATAGGTACGCGAAGTAGAACGATCGATGCTTGGTTACTTGATTCTTTTCTCTGTTATTTTAGTTACGGTCACCCCTTTAGGTCTTTCTCTATTTTCTCAACCCATGCTTTAGATCCTTTTCTCCCCTTATGCTTTTCTCTCTCACCCCTTCTTAGAGCGGATGAAAGTATCAGTGATGACTGGGAGTTTTTCTTAAAAAAACAAACAAATCAAAAAAAAAATCAAAAGCTCCCGACGACAAACGCTACGTGACAAAGCGTCTGTCGACGCAGCGCATGCTGTTCTCCCTCTCTCTTCCCCCTCCTCTTTCCTTTCCCCCTCTTTTCCTTTTCATTCTCCCTCTCTTTCTTTCCCCTCTCCTTCTCTCTACCGCTGCTGTCCCCTCAACATCACCGCCGCTGTACCCCATTGCCGCCCGACTGTCGCCGTCGCGCGTGCTGTCCCCTCCCATGCCACCCGAGGCCACTGTCGCCATGATGCCGAGCAGTGACCACCGCCCCACGACGCCACTCGTGCCGTCACCTAACGCCGAAAGCTGCTGCTGCTGTTCCTCGTCACCCGATGCCGCGATGCCGCCGTCGATGGCGCGCACCCGCTCCCCGAACCTCGTCGTTGATCGCCTATAAAAGCCGACCCCGAGCTGCTCTTCGCCCAAACACCCCACACTCAACACAAATCACTCACCTAAAACCCCTACTCAAGTGTTGATCTGATTCAAGAAATCCAGTAGAACTCACAGAAGGGTGTGCTAGTCGGAGATTTCCTGAAGAAAAAAAATATTAGGAAGAATAAGTACACCATCAGAAGCAAGAAGTTAAAGCCCTCAAGATGTTCTTCGTTGAAGATGTGTTGGTTGATTTCATCCTCACTGTCGAGATTATCATGCTGATATTATCCCTTTTTCTACTCTTTATTGTAACTCGCCCGCTGCCTTATGAGAGGCCATGAGATAATTTTTGAAATAAGAAGAACGAGAATGAGATGTCTAGAATAATTTCATTGGTGCCAATATTATCTTAAATTTTTGGATGATAATTATCAAAAGGAAAAGAAGAAAACTAAAAATGGGGTAGTCGATATCACCATCTCGAATAGGCCCTACCCGCCTTTTTCTCGGGAAGCCACAGTACGACGCAAGTCGCCGAGGACCACCACACAGTCATCAAGACTACACCACCCGCCATAGAAGCATCACTGTGTAATGGAACCCACCTCACTCCCTTCCTTCCACCACACACCTCAAGACCAGTCAAAGCATTCTGAGGAAGACTCACCTTTAACCTTCTATAAAAGAAGAGCCCCATCACCTTGTTCACCATCCCACTCCAACCATACCGTTGCTAGCCTTTCCACCCCTTCCTTCTACATTTGCAGCCACACCTCTCACCCTCCACCCACAAACCACCATTTTCAACCCCTTCCGCACCCATGGAAATGAACAAAAATGTTTGGGTCAGCAACAACTGCATCCACACCCCAGGCTTTCCCCAAATCCTCTACACCACCATGCAAATACTAGGCATCCGAGGTCGCCCCGAGTATGAAGGCCGCGAGTATGACGAACACGGCTCTGAGCGCTGTGAAGTTACTGTCTACATCGACCCAAGCGAAGACTACCCCAACATCACCGCCGAAGAATGGAGCACCACCGCCACTGGTTTTCACTTCGCCGACACCTACCAAGTCGTTGCCCGCAAAGCTCTACGCCGCCTCGTCAAGATCTACGAAGGACCCATCAACAGCACACCAATGAAGTTCTTCCCGCCTGAAGAAAAGAACGATCCATTCTGGATCGCTCGCCTTGAAGCCTTGCAAGATCAAGGAGCCGACCCTGCAATGAAGCACCTGACCGGCTACCTGCTCACCCTCGACGAGCAGTACGACCGACAAGCCACTGCATTGAGGACCCAGATTCGCCGAGCCGAAGAAGCCGAGCTCCATACCCGTACACTCCACGTGCGGTATGCCCAAGCTCAAGCCCAAGCTGCCGCCGCAGAAAGTCGCGAGACCACCATCGCCGAGCTCCTGAAGACCATCATCGACCAACATGCCGAAGAGTTGAAGCGCGCCTACCTCATCACCAGGCCTAGGCGCAGGATGTTTTCCATGCACGGGAATGAACCCGTGATCCTCGAGGGACACCCCGTCCATTCTCCGGAGAGAAGATGGGTGCACTTTGCAGTACCACCAGCACCGCCACCGTCAAGAGACTTCGACGCCGAGCCTCTTCTCCCGCTCACTCAACCTCCGCCAAGAGAGGAAGCAGATCCATCCACCAGCACTATTGAAGAACCTCCAGCACGCCGGAATGAAGCCTCACTGTCCGATGAAGTAGACTAGTTCCCTGGGAGATGTACTCATAATTAGCACCTCCCTCTTTCCCCTTTGTTGTAGCCCTCCTGTGGCAATCAAAAATTTGTGTGTTTGGCTCGTAATTTCATTGCATGCATCATCAACAACAAGGGTGCATAAACAAAAAAAAATGGAAGATAAGTAAGGGCGATCACAATATCAAGAATAACCTACAGAGAAATAATCATACCCAAGCAGTAATAAAATAGAAGATTTAAGAATAAATCTTCTAAGTAGGGTAGACTGAGAACGTATGAAAGAAAGAAAACAGTCTTCGGACATGGCGTAAACTAATAAAATGGCGGTGAAGATGCAAACTTCAAGATGAAAAATGCAACTCCATGAACACTGTGATTGTTGCTCAAAAGAAGCAAAAATAAGCATATTGGCACCACAAAACTTGGAAGTGTTACAGCTCAGGAAAATAACAACAAGGGTGATTTTTAAGAAGCTAGATTATCAATGTACGGGGCGATATACAGAATGTCAACAATATCGATAATAACATGGAATAAGAGCGATATATATACATGGAAGATGCTAGAAGATCAAGATTTTACGACCACAAGAATAATAGAAGATCAAATCTTCTAAGTGGGGTAGCCCCGAAGAAGAAGACATGGAATTCTCCGAAGACCAGACGGTTAAAAGATGATTTAAGAAAAGGAAACGGTAGCAGAATGGCGAATTCTCTGGAGGACAGTACAGTAAGGCAAAAGAAATCCCCTCTAAATCTTTCTCTCTTTCTATAGGTCCTCACCCTCCCTCTAGGTTTCTCTCTTTAGTTGCTGGAATCTCGAGGACGAGATTCTTCTAAGTGGGGTAGATCTGTAACACCCTGTGTTTTGCATCATTATAAAATTCACTAAAAATTTGAACCTTTTAAAACTTTGCAACAAATTAAAATTTGATTAGTTTATTTTTCTACGAAACCAACCTTTTTACAAATAAAATGTTTTCGAAACCTCGCATTGAAAATACACCATATAGAATGCAGGTTGTTGCATCTTTCTGTTTGGTTCGTTGCTTGCATGTTTGTTGCCCTAGAATTTATTTTGGCACTAAATAATATTTTCCTTGCCATCCTCCACCAAATATTTTTTCCTTGATAATATCTCCGCCCAAATATATATCTTTTCCTTGAATTCTCTTCCATCTCGTCCTTGTTTCAGCACTTCTTTATAAAGGGCGTGTATATGTATATACACATACATATATGTACAAACCTTTCATATACATATTTTCTGGGGACTTCATTTATTTGTACGTAAAGGCAAAATCCCTTCCCGTGCACACGAACTGAGCCAGCTCTAGTGCCGACGCAAACAAGCCGCGTTGTGTCGACGGATCGTCTCCTCCGAATGAATTCCCGTCGACAGCTCATGCCTGGCCTGTGACGTGTGGACGCTATCACACTGCCATGGCACCGGCAAAGAGTTCGGCCAGATATTTTTGCCACCGCGTGTGCGTCTCTTCTTCCCAGAGCACGTGAAGCACACTGCACAGCATAACTCATCGCTCTACCCCTTGTGACCTTGTCGCTGTGCCTGCTGCCAAGTCCCATCGAGCTCAACGAGCACCAGCTCAAGCACACTGCGTGCCCCGCGCTGCTATACTGCCACGGACGGGCGGACACGTACTACAACCCTGCCTTCCTACCGCCCAAAAATCTCCTCCGCCCAGGATATTTCTTGCCACCGCCTTACTGTGCAACACCGACCTACCATCGGCTATAAATAGCCATGGCTGCCATCGAGAAGGCATCATGGAGCTCGGGCACTGAAGCTGCCACTGGACGAGCATCACAATGGAGCTGAGCTCGGAGCTCCGCCACCGAGGCCTGCATAGGAGCATGGCGCTCTTGCCTTCGTCGTGTCGGAACCATGCCGTCAAGCTCTCCCTTTCCTTCCTTATCCCTTGTTCTTCCTCCCCTTTTTGCTGTACTCTGCACTATCGTGGTCGCGGCCATCGTTGTGCGGCGCTCCTCATCTCCCTGGGCAGCCTGCTCGTTCTCGACGACTGCCGCACGGACGAGAGCGCCGCCGCGCCGTTGCCGTTGGCTACTGGCCATGCCTCCTCGCCCTATGCCCTCTGCCGCTCCGCGCCCCTCGGAGTTAGAGCAGGCAAGAAACGAGCCGCCCTTGAGCCGATGTCGAACTCGCTGTCGCCGCGCCGTAAAAACCGTGGACCGAGCTGGAGCCATGGCCGGCACTGCCGCCGCCCAGCTACCAAAGGCCGACGCACACCGCACTCAGCCGTGCGCAAGGACGACTCCGGATCGAGCTGAGTACCATCAACGCCGTAGCCGCCACCGTGGTCTGCGAGAACGCCGTCGAGCACCCAGCACTGCTCCAAAGCGTCACCGCCGGAGCAGCTGCCGCACTCGGCCGCGACATCGCCTCGGACCTCGTCGTAAGCCACCACCATTGAGCAACATGCTCGCTCTGCTGGCCATACCGGAGCAAAGGACCGAGCTGCTGGGATCACTCTCCTACCGCCGTGCATGCTCTGCTCTTTGTTCTGTTACCCTCTCTCTCTCATATCGAACAGACGCAAGAGGATACGTGAAGGCGATATAAGCCTCGGGAGTCAGGGTACGTGACCATGTCACTCCAATCGATGGATGCACGCCATTCCACCTCGCGAACTGACGTGGCAACCACAACCCCTCCACTCAAGGGTGACGTACGTAAACCAAACAGAGAGATCACGGTTCACAACACAGTGCGTATACCTTGCTCTCAGCATAGTGCAGCAGGCCACGCTTAGCATGCACGGTCATACAACAAGCTCAACAGAGGAGGACGAGCCATGTGCCTTCCCTCTGATTGCCTGCACCGGTGGACAAGTCGAGCGTAAGCTCGCAGAGCTCCCTGCCTTGTCGTGTGTGACACCGACCTCGCCTTTCCGGCAACAGAGCTGAACTCGCCAGATAGGAGGATGGGTTCGCTGCATCAATAAACCAGACATCGGATTCACGAAAGAGCACCACGCTAAGCTCATGCCCGGCTTGGAGAAGGTGCACGTCGGCAGCCGCGCTCAGTAGAAAATACTACACATAACGGGAACGAACGCATCGGAGCAGGAGTAAGCCCTTTCCCATTACAGAAAAATTCCCAGAAAATTCTCATAGATACTAGCGCCACCAGAGAGCCTACCCAGACCTTTTCCACATTGGTTTCATCATCTAAAATTCCAGAAATATTTCCCAAACGACCTCTCCATTCGCCTCCTTCCAACAAACCTTGTACAATTTATATTTCTTCCATACTAACTCAGCACCCGTGCAACTGCCACTAAAAATCCACTCAAATCAAACCACACACACATATCCTTGTTCATAATTATTTGTGCCCATTTAAATTCTAGTTTGTGTGATTTCTTCTTTCGGTTAACAGTAGACCGCGTAGAATAAAAGACATGGAGAACCTGATCGACCCCGACGCTGCTACACAAGGACGAAGGAGCCAGGAGCATCGAAAACGGAACCTCGAATGTGCTCGTCATCAAATAGAGGCAAGTCCTAATTCCCACCTTTTCCCTACGTTACCATTCCTTAATTACTCCCTGTCTACAACCTTTATATTTTGCTAGCCTCCACCATAAACACACCATACTTTGTCCTACCAACTAACAATCTTAACATATATACTACTCAAAATCCTCATTTATATATTAACATAGATTTATGATAAATTGTGAGAATTGTTTATGATTTATATATGTGATTGGTTACCTTGATGTGATAAGAGTATTGTGAACTTGAGTATGATAGCTATGGAAATTAAACTGGTAAAATTGGACTAAACCTCGACAGGAGACGAGTGGGGGTAATTCATGTGATATGGGTTACTTTGGCAGGATAGCCTGTGTGGGATCCTGTTGGGAGATACTCGCCTCGGTCACATAAGGACCGGTTCATTTGCCATCTCGCCTAGTCAGAATTTCGTACAGCCACATGTCTATATGGGTAGACTTGATCTCACACCCCGTTAGATAGAAGTATAACTTCCACTAGGAGGCCGGAGTGGCAACGGACTAACAGGAGAGGACACGGCTGCTGTGTGATCTACCGTTGTCTGATCGGCATGGTTGCTTTGTGATCTTCCATGTAAAATTTATTGTTGTGCCGTGTGCGAGCACCCTTTTATTATTTAATCTGGATGCTATGTGATCATCCACGGATGCTTTGTGTGATCATCCAACCACTTGATACTTTAGGATCTTTGTGTGATCATCCCGATGCTTGTGGGTCCCGATCTCTCGAGTAGTCCGTGGTGGAATTATATGGAAATCTAAGGTAGCGCCCTCTCGGGTACGAGGTCTCGTTAGGGCCCGTCTAAGCCATGACGATGGTGTCGACTACGCCTATCATGTGGGGAAATTTGTACACCTCTCAGAGTTTTATTGAATCTATTCGAATAGCCACGCCCTTGGAATGGACAACCGCTGGGATGAGGTCCAAATGATTAGACTTCCACCACTTGATGATCTGGTAAGACGTGTTTATAATTTGGTAACCTATAACTAATCCGGGAACTGGTGAGGATGGTAATACCCTATCGTGGCTCAACCTATCTTTATAATTACTTTACCATAATACCTTTACCTCCGCCTATACCACTAACCACCTCCACATATAGCCGTCCCATCCACCTCCTTTCACCCAAAGTTAGGGCTTGTTGAGTACTTTATGTACTCAACCCCCTCTATTTTATGTTTTTAGGAATGAAGCTACAAAAGAGCACACGGGGATGGAGCTACCGAGGAATACGAAAGGATAGGACAACTGGATTCTACATGAAGACGGAGCCGTACGACCACACAAAGGAGCTACTCGAAGGCTACCACGACAAGGACGTAGAGTTACAGGCTAGGGTTGCGTTCGCACTCCAAGTTGCCTGTAGGAATGGAACCACGATATCATAGGACCGCTGTAGTAGAAACTCTGATTTATATTGTAAGGCCAATGGCCCAAGCTATATAAAAGCATATGAACTATGTAACATGTTTCCCCTAGATTAATAAAAGTATGGTTTTTGATATCAATCTTGTCTCAATTGTGCGTATCACCTACTGATCCCGGGAGTGATATATGATGCACAGTGGACCCTAAAAATTAGGGGCTGACAGCCAACTACCAGGATATGCTATTGTTTAATGAGGCAATTAGCTCTCTTTGTCTTATTGAACTCCCACTCAAGGGTCAACGCTTCACCTGGACTAATAAACAACATCCCCCCCTTCTTGAGCGCCTAGATTGGTTTTTTACCTCAGTAAGCTGGACTGCCTCCTACCCTAACACCTCAGTCTCGACCCTAACAATGGAAACCTCTGACCATGTCCCCTGCTTAATCTCAATCTCAACTACTATCCCCAAAGGCTCTATTTTTCGTTTCGAAAATTATTGGCTACAACATGAGGACTTCCTCGATCAAGTTCAACTTGGTTGGTACTCCCCCATCTTCCACACAGATGCTGCTAAAAATATCACTGCTAGGTTCAAGCATCCGAGAGGGACTCTTAAAATCTGGAAACAGTCTTTATCCAATCTTCACACTACTATCAGCAATATTAAGTTAATTCTTTCTCTCCTCAACCTTCTGGAGGAATTCAGGGATCTTAGCCTTATTGAATGGAATTTTAGGAAAATATTAGAAGAAAAACTCATCTCCCTTTTACATCAACAAAGAATTTATTGGAAACAGAGAGGTTCAATTAACTGGATCACCCTTGGTGATGCCAACACTAAGTTTTTTCATGCCCATGCTACTACAAAATATAGGAAAAACTTCATCTCGCAACTCCTCACTGAAGATGGATCAGTGCTTACTAATCATTCTGACAAGGCCAATCTCATTTTGTCTTCCTTCAAAGAGAGGTTGTGTACTTCAAATTTCACTTCTATTGGTTTTGACCTATCTGCCTATCTCACTCCCCACCCTCACCTAGATATTCTTATCCAGCCCTTTTCCAAAGAAGAAATTGATTCAATAGTGAAAAACTTTCCTTCTGATAAATCACCTGGACCTGATGGCTTCAATACTAATTTTGTCAAAAAATGTTGGCCTTTCATTTGCACAGATTTTTATAATCTTTGCGATGACTTCCATAATGACTCTTCCTCGTTATGTCTCCAAAGTATTAATGGCTCTTACATTACTTTAATCCCAAAAAAGGATGATGCTTCAAAAGTGGGTGATTTTAGACCTATATCCCTTCTCAATACATCCATTAAGATTCTCACTAAACTCTTGGCTTACAGGCTTCAAAACTCTCTACCAACTCTTTTGCATAAAAATCAATATGGTTTTATAAAAAATAGAACTATTCAAGACTGCATAGCTTGGGCCTTGGAATACCTTCACTCCTGTCATCAATCTAAAAAGGAGATTGTTATTCTAAAACTAGATTTTGAGAAAGCCTTTGATAAAATGGAACATGAGTTTATGGTTCAAATTATGCAAAACAAAGGTTTTCCTCCTAAATGGTTAGATTGGATGAAATCCATCTTTAACTCGCACTTCGCAGTCATACTAAACGGCATACCTGGCAAAGTTTTTCACTGCAAAAGGGGAGTGAGACAAGGAGATCCCTTATCTCCCCTACTTTTTGTCCTAGCAGCAGATTTCCTGCAAACTCTCCTTAATCATGCCAAAAACTCAGGCTCAATTACCTTACCCATAAATATTCAAGATCAAGATTTCCCAATCCTCCAATATGCAGATGATACTCTAGTTTTCATGAAAGCCTCCCCAACTGAACTAGGACACCTGAAAGACATTTTATCCTCCTATGCTGACTCTTCTGGTCTCAAGGTCAACTTCAACAAATCAATGTTAGTACCTCTTAACATTTCCCCAGATAGAGCCCTTTACCTTGCCAATATTTTAGGGTGCACAGTGGGCACCCTTCCCTTTACTTATCTTGGCCTCCCTCTTACCCTCACCAAACCTTTGGTGGCAGACTTCTGGCCCCTAACTACAAAATGTGAAAGAAGACTTGTTGCTTTCTCTTCATTTCTCAATGAAGCTGGTAGACTTCAGCTCACTAATGCTGTTCTCACTGCCCTTCCTATGTTTGCTATGAGCACCTACCTCCTACCCAAAACTATTATAAAGCAAATTGATAAATTCAGGAAACATTGCCTTTGGAGAGGTTCAGACATTACTTGTAAAAAACCTCCAAAGGCTGCTTGGTCAATGTGTACCATACCAAAGGAGGAGGGTGGACTTGGTATACTTAATATTACTACCCAAAATGAAAGTCTCTTACTTAAACATCTACACAAATTCTTTAATAGTGACCCAACCCCTTGGGTACAATTAGTTTGGACTAAATATTACTCTGGCTCTAAACTTCCCCACTCAGATTTTACTTTTAGAGGTTCTTTTTGGTGGAGAGATATCTTGAAACTCCTTCCTAAATTTAAAGACTTAGCTTCAGTAAAAATTAATAATGGCTCAACTTGTCTTCTTTGGTTTGATCCCTGGCTAGATAATCCCTGTAACATCCAGTTTCCTGAACTCTTCTCCTTTTCTAAAAATATTAGAATCTCTTTAGCCAATGCAGCTTCCACTGAAGATTTCCATTCTCTCTTTCATCTGCCCCTTCCACCAGAAGCCTTTCAACAATACCTAGACCTATCTCTTATTTTTCAAACACTTAATCTCACCGTTGAAAATGATAATTGGTCTTATTTCTGGGGCAATAATATTTTCTCCACCCACAGAGTCTACCTACATCTGACAGGGCACCACCACCCTCACCCTGTGTTCAATTGGCTTTGGAATTCAGTTTGTCAAAACAAAAGAAAGTTCTTCTTCTGGCTTTTCCTAAAAGATAGACTTAACACCAGATGCCTACTCCATAGAAAAACCATGCACCTTCCCTCTTATAATTATGTTTTATGCCACCTTGGGGTCGAAGAGGATTTATTTCATCTCTTCCTGCTCTGCCCTTTTTCTGTTTCGTGTTGGTGGTGCTTACAGGTCGTAGTGCCAAATTTGCTTGATATTTTAGATATCGTGGAGTTTATAAAATCTCAGCTCCCTCGACCTTTTTCCATGGAAATTATAGTAACTATGTGTTGGGCAATCTGGGCTTCGAGAAATGACAAAATTTTCAAGGGGCTTGACAACTCACTTCTTCAGTGCAAGACAATCTTCAAGAAAGAATTTGCTCAGGTTATCCTAAGAGCAAAAGAAGATCTACGACCTATTATGTCTTCATGGATAGGAACAATTGTGTAATCTTGCTTTTTCTTTCTTTCTTTGTTTCTTGTTTCTCCTATGTTGGAGCTTGTAATCTGCTGTAATTTCGTTTCTTATTTTTTAATAAAATTCCAGTAGGGGCTCACACCCCTCCTGTTCCTTAAAAAAACTGATGCTCTTCATTTGATAACTAAACATCTTGCAACTGGATCCTATAGTGAATGGTCCGAGGAGAAATGATTGGAATGGATGTTGTCTGAACTCTGAACTTGCGGCAAATGTCCCACACTGATGTTCGTCTGACTGAAGAGACTGATTATGTTTCAGGCACATTTTGGAAGTGCTTGCTGTCCAGGTTTTACAGGAGCGCCAGTTGGCCACTGAGAGTTGTTCCACTTGCTACTCCGGAGTCCGATGATTTTTCCACATTCTTGTTCTTTTAATGTTCAGACAAGTGGAAATAAAAATAATAAAAATAAAAAATATAAGTAGTAATAATATAATAAATGCGGTAAAAGGAAAATGAAGACAACACCACATGCCTTTAAACCCTTGATTTTTTTTTTCTAAACCTAATCCTAAGAAACAAAGATTGTCACTATCAAGTTGTTACATGATTCGGTTTCAATTAGGAACAAAATTTGTCTTAATAAAACCAAATTTAAGTCATTTAACCAATGGTTCAACTAATCAAACCATGAATTGAGATCTTCAACAACTTGTTGTTTAGTTTAGTCTAAATAAATGTGTCTTTGGGTTGTAATGCATGCACCATTGCAGTCCCTGACGAGGGCTGACACGTGAAAAAAATCGAGAGAGAATTCCCATCATAATCTTCAGTGGACAGACCAGTACTTATAGCTAACATATTAGCAACTAACTGTTTTCCCAATATACATATGAAAGAAAGATACAATGTTTGGGAAAGAATAGAAAAGGAGAAACCTTTCAATGTAAGAACCTTCGCAAGGCAGTTCCTGCTAGTGCGTCTTCAGCTTAATTGATTTGCCAAACTCATTCCAGAACTTGGAATACTGGCCCTTCTTCTCCTCCATCTCACTTTTTTCTTCATCATATTACTGGAGATTGTTTTTATATACCATAATAATAAATATAAAGTATGTGACTTGCACTCATTGCAGAAAGCTCCATCCTGCCTTATCCTTGTTGCTGTACTCATCAGGATCTTCTTCAGCAAATTTCCTTATCATGTCAAGAGGTTTGCGGATCAGCTTATTGATGGTCTCCAGATTGCTAAGTTGTTGACGCATTTTCCATGATACATTCAGGGGCAGTGTGTCTGAGACTCTGAGTCAACAATACCCTCTATAACAGAAAGATCTAGTAAACTATAGGTCAGTTCATTAAATTGTACATGTGCTCCTGAAATAGTAATACAATATACCCTAAAAAAATTATGAGATAAATTGAAAGAAAGTCCTCAAAATTAGAAAGGACAGTTTGGTATATACTGAAACACTTGATCAGTCAAGTGAGCAGTACATTTTTTTATTTGAAAGTGATGAGCAGTACATTTACCGCAGATAAGAACCATAGCAAGGTACTGACAGTTGCATCACTCGCAAGGTTTTGGTAACATCAGTAGCAGGTTTGATACACAATAGGACATAGATATGACAACATAGATAGGATAAAAAAACACTGACACATCGACTTGGTTAGCTATTAAGCCAACACCCTAAGCTCCTCCGCCTGCTCGTCATCGGGACCTACTCCTGCTCGTCATCGGTGACCTCCTCTACGTCCTCTGCATAGCCGAGTATGTCGTACTGGTTGATGAGAGCCTGCTCGTACGCATACATCTTATCGTCGATGAATTTCCTCATGTGGTACGTTTCAGTGAACCCATAGCTTCTTTTTTCAATCTTGGCCAACTTTTCGGCGGAGATGGGCTTAATTAGGTAGGGCTGCGTCTTCATCAGATCGATCAGCGAGTCTGGCAGCCTCGTTATGACCAGCTTCGTCCTCTTCTTCGGCTGGGCCTCCTCCGCCTTGGCCCCCTCCTCCGCCGCCTTGGCCTCATCCGCCTTCCAGCGCTCCAACGCCCCCGGGTCATAGCGCTCGTCCCAGAGGTCTTTCGCCTCGTAAGCCTTTTTCTTCAGCTTCATAAGCTCGCTCGGCTCTAGGAGGATCTTGCCCGCCCCCTCGGGTATCACAGCAGCCCCCTCCGACGTGGCGTTGGCCGGCTTCTTCCTCTTCAGCATCCCAGCGGTCGCCTGCTTCTTGCTTTTCAGGATCCCAGAGGTCGCCGGCTTCTTCGTCTTCACTGTCGCGGTCGCCGGCGGCTTCGTCTTCACCGTCGCAGCGCGGCTGAGGATGCGGGCGCTCCTCCTGAGGTCGCGGTCAGTGGCCCTCCCTGCCCGCGATCGAGTCACAACAGTCATCGTCGCCGGCGACAGAGCCCCAACCTCACTGTCGTCGTCCAGATGTGCTGGATTGCGGAACGGGAAAGCACCGAACCAGCAAGGAAGCCAAATTAAAGAGGCCGCCGCCTGCGTGTATATAGGGCCCAGAGCCCCAGACTCGGCGGAGGACCCGTCCGCAATTGGACTCGGAGTCCGGGTCGGCCTTTTTAAATCAAATAATATATTTTATTTTCATATAATATTTTAGCGCATAAGAAGGTTTGTTCCAGAATCGCTGGGTGCGTGACATCCAGGGTGCGCCTACGGTTCTGCAATACCTCAGAGTGTGGGCAATCTTGGCCAACGTCGTCCTTGACCCGCTGACGGCGGACAGTTCATCTGGAAGTGGCCACCGGACGGCAAGTATCGGGCGTCCTCTAAGTACCACGCGTTCTTTGAGGGTTCGACCGCGTTGCTGCGGGCAAAGGAATTATGGAAGACGAAGGCACCTCCAAAGATCAACTTCTTCATGTGGATTGTCTTGCATCGGCACCTTTGGATAGCGAGTTTTCGTGTGCGCCATGGGCTGCAGGACGATGACGCCTGCAACCTGTGGCCCTGTGCCGCCAGGCCGCGGAGACCACCGACCACCTCTTCCTTGGCTGTGTGTTGGCGAGGCAAGTTTGGTTCGCCATGCTGCGTCCCCCTGGGGCTACACGCGCTGATGCCCATGGCCGATGCAAGCCTGGGCACTTGGTGGCTGCAACAGTGGGAGCAGGTAGACGTCAACGGACGGCGAGGCTTTGACACGCTTCTGTTTCTCATCTCCTCGACAGTCTGGAAGGAACGCAATAATAGAGTCTTCAGCCGAAGAGCATCCAACATTCAGCACGGTGGCGGCGGCTTAGCGCGAGGCGGAGGACTGGAGTGAAGCGGGGTACTCGACGCTAACCGCCTTCCTAGCTCTGTGGTACCAATGTAATAAAGCACTAGTAATAAAGCAATAGTAATCGGTCTTGCTTGGAAACGGGGTTGGCTACTCGCCTCGCTGATTTTCAACAGTAGGTCTTATGACCATTCCATTCTTTTTAATAAAATACATGCATATATGTCTGCTCGTGAAAAAAATTATACTTGGTATTAAATGTCTTCTATTCCGGGGAACTAGGGATGCTATTTATGTGTGGGGCATATTGCCATCTCCACTTTACTTGATGTGAGACCCCATGGGCCAAGTTGGGCCAGGCTGAATTCGTGCTACTTTGGTTGTCGTAGTTTAGTACCATGTCGTCAATTCAGAGAGAGCTGAACTAGCTTAAAACCCAGACCAAGAACACGTATTAACCTTCGATTAACCGTTTTGAGCGAAGCGAGAACGAAAGCTCAAGCGGGTTACTACGTGGGTGGGGCCCACCCATCGGTAGAGTGGATTAGAGCTCGCGGTTTCACGGACATATGCATCGGGAGCTCAGATAGGTTGCGCATGGCTCTGTAGAAGGCATGACACTTAGGCCGAGGAGCTGGTAATGCGGACGTGACCAAGAGAGTCGATCCTAAACGTTTGTCCCGTATGGGTAAGCTGGTTCGATAGCTCGACGAGGACGCCGAGTTCTTTGAGGGTGGGTGGATGTGAGACCCAGCTAAGGATGGCAGCGAGTCGGGTTCGGGGCGGATATCCGGCCGAGTTCTTTGAGGGTGGGTGGATGTGAGACCCAGCTAAGGATGGCAGCGAGTCGGGTTCGGGGCGGATATCCGTGGGTTTCGGATCCTACAGGTTCGGATTTGGAGATGATTTCTCACCCATGGTTTTCGGGTTCAGGTACCCGAAACCTATCGGGTTTGGTTTCGGGTCTGGTTTTACACCCATGGACACCCAATGGATACCTGAAATAAATTATTTGGAATTAAAACTCATATTTTATAATATACTAATAATATCTTATTTACTTAGATTATTAAATTTATTAAAAGTTTGACTCATGAAAATATTTATTATTTGTTGACTCTTGTTTATACATGTGAATATGTGTATATATATCCGTGGGTTTCGGGTATCCATTTGGGTTTTGGGTATCCGTTTGGGTTTCGGGTATCCGTGGGTTTGGTTTTGGTGATGGATTTTCACCCGAAAGTGGTGTTCGGGTCGGGTTAGGGTTTCGACTTCGGGTTTCAGTTTTGGGTGCACGGAGACTCCGCTCGATCCGAACCCGACCCGTTACCATCCTTAGACCCAGCCTATGGGCCAAGTTGAGCCAGGCTGAATTCGCGCTACTTTAGTTGACGCGTAGTAACCTTCGGTTGACCGTTTTGAGCGAAGCGAGGACGAAAGCTCAAGCGGATTACTACGTAGGTGGGGCCCATCCCTCAGTAGAGTGGGCCAGAGCCGTGTGCCGGGCCTGGGGTATTACACTTGATAACCATGGGCAATGAGTTCGTCACCTGAAACACGAAATTGCTTTATCCCAATCTGAGGACTTAGCATGGTGGTATGAAAAATGGAACATATTCTGATTATATGCAGGATCAAATGCTGGTGCACTGTAGCCATAGTCATGTTGCTGAGTTGTTGGCTGCTACCTTCAAGGCATAATCGCCCATGTGGACGGTTTGGTTTGCAATATAATCAAGTATAAAAAAAAACATGGTGGATGCATGGAGTGCAAGCAATATGGCAATTAGGGAGATGGGACCTCATGGACTCTTATCTGACCAGGACAGACAAGGGTCTGGTGTTCAGCAGTTCTGAGAACAATGCTTCTTTTGAGATGGATCTTGCTAAAATATTCAGGACCATGACGATCGAAGATCAGTTTCTGGTTGCTGAAAAAATTGTCCAATCCAAGTAAGCGTGGGTGGTTCGGTTCGCCACGGCGGAGGACCTCACGATGCTGCATTGGATCGTGAGAGGAGACACGTGCGACACGATTTGTATGCACGGCCCAGAATGGAACATGGGTTTGCCTAAGCGAACGGCCGGACCGGCGGACGCAGACCATCCGAGTTTTTTTTTTTTTTTTTTTTTTTTTTTTTTTTTTTTTTTTTTTTTTTTTTTTTTTTGACAACAGACCATCCGAGTTGGATTAGCGTTGCGGCACGCGACTCCGGCAGGCGCATAAACAAATCCATCGGTAGGGGCGTCACATTCACATGCTTGTTGAGGTTGTTGTTGCAGTTGATCAGGCTTTTTTTTTTGAAAAGTCAGTAGGAGCCAGAAGCCCCTACTGTAATGCATTAAGAAAAAAACAACGTTTGGTACAAAACAAGTTACAGCAAAGGAAAAAAAGGAAGAGGAAGGAGGAAGGCATTCCTGAAGAGACAGTTGATCAGGCTAGGCTGAAAAGAAAAAATTAAAACGGTATTATTAGTAATTTAATTACTAATCTTTCTGTTAAACAAGCACTTTATTACTACCAACTGCTAGTATATTACCTTTCAACGGTCAGCCGTACGGACGGTCAACGCAAGCTGCAGCGTACGTGAACCACAAGTTCACACGAAAAATTCCTGGTCAAAAAAAAAAAAGGCCACACGAAAATTGGGAATAGGCATAAATCTTTTTTTTGACCGAGGAATAGGCATAAATCCATTGTCCATAATATGAATGTAAGGCAGCAACTTGAGGTATACTTTTCTCTCTCTCTAATAATCATTCGAATTCATTCTGGCTCTGTCAATCATGTTACATTTCTAAATAGCACAGGCTCCATGTTGTTGATCACGTCGACTTGATCATAAGACATGTGAACTATCGTCTCAAACCAGCATGCATCTGAATTGAATGTTTAGAGCTTTCATAAACTTCGTCGTTCCAACGAAGCCACACTTTTATTTAACCATAAAATGCCAAATTTGGGTGTCAACATCATGATAAGGATTGTGTCATTGTGGAAAGAAAGAAAGCCCTCTTCAGTTGACGACGACTCGACGAGGACGACCCAACAAGCAGCTAGCATTCCTGGACAGGTATCGATCATCCTCGTCCCCTTCAAGTTCAAATTCACTTAAGAATGTTTCGGGGCACGGTTGATTATATTTTTGGTTTTTCTTGGCGACTAATTATATTTTTGGTTGGGGCTCCCCTATTAATTAATAAAGAAGACGGTGGGTGTCGGTGGGTGTCGAACGATCCGGCGGCCGTGAGCTTTCACTATCACAGACGGCATGCATGTGCCGTTACCAAATTGGACCTACTACAGTACGGAGATAACTGGATTAGATTAGTCCTCGGTTATACTGAGAATCGGTTGGTGGATTAGTCTACACTTAGCAGTTGGAAGGCGTATAGTCCTATCCTACTCTTACTACCTAACCCGCGAATACGTACCATATACTTTCTTACACGGCAAGAAAGTTTCGACGACGGGCGTCCTCTCCTGCTCCGCGGTCTCCCCGCCACCCGAGATCTCGTCGCCGGCCTGGTCCGCAGAGGACGGCAGTAACATGACGCCGGAACCGGCTACCGCCTCAACAACAACCTCTGGTTCGTCCCGTTAAACTCTGTTCTTTTCGATTCCTTCAAAATCGGAGAAGAAAAGGAAGGCAGGCAGCTTCTCCGGCTAACTCTTTTGCATATGTCCAAGCAGAGGTCCGTTCATGGAAGCCACCACCGCGGAAGGGCAGCGGTAGGTGTCCGTAGGTGCGAGCCAAGACGGGGTCGATCGGCCGGAACCAGGAGGAACGCGATCTCGTTTTGCTTTGATTGTTTGATGAGGTGTAGTCTGTCTGCAACGTCCTCAAGATCAACTCCTTGCCGGCCGCCCAGCCTGTGGCCGGGAATTTGGGAGGTTCACTGGCACCAGCTTCTCCTTCGCCTTCCTCAATCTCCATGGCTTGCGCGCTGCTCAGGCAGGTCAACTACCTAGTCAACTGCGACATTCGTGACACAGCCACACAGGTCACAGGTGCAATTTCAGATGCTGTTGGTGTAGTCTCTGCTCATAATTGGGGTAAAAACTAAACTACTGAGAGACTGCTTTTTGCTTCAATGCGATTCTGTAAATGTTTCGTGTCTAATTTTGTATAATAATCTCACTCCATCGCAGCAACAAAAAAAATGTTCATCAATTTTCCATTATCTTACCTCATGGAACACTTAATTATCGCTTCAATGCCTAGAGTTACTTTAACCTCGATGCATTATACACAAATAAATATCATTTCATATTGCTGTCAATGCAATCTTCGTCAAACTGAGCTTCTCCTTCCTAACAAGTAGGCGAGACCGAGGGAGGCCACTATTCCAGGTTACCCTGCGGCCCTCATCGTCTTCCCAACAAACAACAGGTAAGGGAAAATCTTACAATCGTTGGTTGTTAAAACATCTCAAAATGCAGCATCGGCTGCCTTTGTGTAAGATGGTGTGGACAACTGTCTTTGTATCCTTACACAACGTATCTGTATTTGTATGTGTACTTGTATGTTTTCCTTATCAAGTAATACAGGTATGTTGCATAAAAAAAAAAACAAACATGACAAAATCAGGTATCAAACAAATTACTATATTCCACTTTGATCCAAGACCACCGACTTACTAGACAATCAGCACAAGCCAACAAATTAGTTGTAGAAACCATCAGCCAAACAGCCCCAAAACGGGATGACAACATTGATAAACATGCGAGATCTGGCTTAAACTAATATAGTAACTTAACAAGACACAATACTACAGTAGAAATATATCAAACAGTAAACAACACTTTAAATAATCTCCCTCAACAACTACCAAGATACAGCACAAAACTGACATTCACCATCCTGCGAAATGCTACACCATAGTAGAGATGTTGAGAAATGGGAACAGACTCCATATCAACCCCAAGTACAGATTCCACACCTGCTCCTTCACCCTCAGCATCATTGTGCTTTTGTTCATCATCCCAGGCTACCAAATCAACCGAAGGGACTCCAAACTAGCATCATAGTGCTTCTGCTATCATCACAGGATAGAAAAAAAATGAATTCAAGGGATTTCTGATTGCTTCTTGAGAAAGAACCTTGGCATTTGGCATCTCTAATCAATTCAGGCTACCCTGTGTACCTGCACATACCCAAATAGCCAAAATTTTAGTCAAGGGGAACACAACGCATGGGAAGACAACTTAGTAACAGTATCACCTCCCTTCTACTTCTATCCAAAAACACTACTAAAATTCAGCCTGTTATTACCAATCAATTTTCATGTTATTTTCATATATTCAATATTCTATCCACCATGTACCTATTTTATTGCTCTAGAACACAGACAGGAAACTTTCAATCTTGAAAAATCAGTGAAAAATTCAGGAAGTACCAAGCTACCAGCACTTAACAAGGAATTTTTTTTTATCTCGATAATCTGTGTCAAATTCTCCAATGTAAACTGTAGTTCTGTTATACTTGGTGATGTACCTTCATGGTTCACTTCCTCACCCTTCCTATTCCAATTCCCAGTGCAGATTTCAGGGGTCAGAAATGATAGCCCCTGGTGCCCGTGGAAGGCACCTGGTCCGGCCGGGTCTTGGGGCAAGCTAGCCGCCTGACCCGTGGATCCCGGTGCATCTCCAATCTATCATCCCACAGTCCCACTAGAGAAGCAGCTGAAGCTCGCCATCGTCACATGATGGAGCTCTGAATTTGATGTAAAGGGAAGCTAGTTTTCTTTTGTTTTTTCTGTCTGGTTCACGAATGCATTGCAGAGGCTTCATTCGTGTTTGGTTTAGATCTAGCTAAGTCGTCTTCCCGAGCTACTGATTAATTTACTTATTATTAATAAATCTCAACTGTCACAGTTAATTCTTAGATCTATGAGCAGCAGGTTTCCCTCAAGTAGCGAATCCTACCCCAAGCGCCTGGGATCGATAGAATGTTAAAAACAGCCCAGAAACGCCTGTACATGTATGTGCTGTACAGGCCCTAATAGAAAGACAACTTATTGTGTCTCCCTTGCATTTCTATCCAAGACCAGCACTAAAGCTCAGCATGTTCTTACTACGCTAATATCAACAAATTTTAGTTCTAGAATGCCATGACACCCATTTGATGTCCTCTTTCTGTAGAAATGTAAAGATGTTATTTTCATACATTCTATCCATTATGTGGCTATTTTATTGCTCTAGAGCAGAGACAGGAAACTTTTCATCTTGAAAGTCAGTGTCAAATTGTGGATGCGCCATCACTACAGCCAGCCTGAGCTTGCCCCTTATAATTTTATAACAACATTGTCGATCGGCCGGAACCAGGAGGAAGGCGATCTCGTTTTTCTGCTTAATTAGCTTGGCGAATTTATTGATTGTTTGATGAGGTGCAGTCTGTCTGCAACGTCCTCAAGATCAACTCCATGCCGGCCGCCCAGCCGGTGGCCGGAACTCGGGAGGTTCGTTGGCACCAGCAACTCCTCCTTCGCCTTACTCAATCTCCATGGCTTACGCTGCTCAAACAGGTCAACTAGCAAGTCAACTCCCACATTCGTGACACAGCCACACAGGTCACAGGTGCAGTTTCAGATGCTGTGGGTGCAGCCTCTCCTCCTAATCATATAATCGGGGTTGGGGTAAATACTAAATACTGAGACTCTGCTTTTCGCTTCAATGCGATTCTCTGAATGCTTGGTGTTTATTTTTGTGCAATAATCTCACTCTATCGCAACAACAACAACAAAAAAATGTTTACCGATTTTCCATTATCTACCACATGGAATACTTAATTATCGCTTCAATGCCTAGAGTTACTTTAACCTTGATGCATTATACGCCAATAATATCATTTCATATTGCTGTCAGTGCAGTCCTCGTCAAACTGAGGTTCTCATTCCCTAACAAGAACTAGGCAAGACTCATCGTCTTCACCAACAAAACAGGTAAGGGACAATCTTACAATCGTTCATTATTAAAACATCTCAAAATGACTTCATCCAAACCAAACATGACAATATCAGGGATCATACAAATATATTCCAAAATAATCTCCCTCAACAACTACCAAGATACCACAAAAACACTGACATTCACCCATCTCCAGCAAAATGCTACACCATAGTACATACACCATATCAACCCCAAGTACAGATTCCACACCTGCTCCTTCAACCTCAGCATCATTGTGCTTTTGTTCATCATCCCAGGCTACCAAATCAACCGAAGGGACTCCAAACTAGCATCATAGTGCTTCTGCTATCATCGCAGGATAGAAAAAATGAATTCAAGGGATTTCTGATTGCTTCTTGAGAAAGAACCTTGGCATTTGGCATCTCTAATCAATTCAGGCTACCCTGTGTACCTGCACATACCCAAATAGCCAACATTTCAGTCAAGGGGAACACAACGCATGGGAAGACAACTTAGTAACAGTATCACCTCCCTTCTACTTCTATCCAAAAACACTACTAAAATTCAGCCTGTTATTGTTATGTTACTACCAATCAATTTTCATGTTATTTTCATATATTCAATATTCTATCCACCATGTACCTATTTTATTGCTCTAGAACACAGACAGGAAACTTTCAATCTTGAAAAATCAGTGAAAAATTCAGGAAGTACCAGGCTACCAGCACTTAACAAGAAAATTTTTATCTCGATAATCTGTGTCAAATTCTCCAATGCAAACTGTAGTTCTGTTGTACTTGGTGATGTACCTTCATGGTTCACTTCCTCACCCTTCCTATTCCAATTCCCAAATTCCCAGTGCAGATTTCAGGGGGTCAGAAATGATAGCCCCTGGTGCCCGTGGAAGGCACCTGGTAGGGAGTGACGGCCTCGTCTTGGGGCAAGCTAGCCGCCTGACCCGTGGATCCCGGTGCATCTCCAATCTATCATCCCACAGTCCCACTAGAGAAGCAGCTGAAGCTCACCATCCTCACATGATGGAGCTCTGAATTTGATGTAAAGGGAAGCTAGTTTTCTTTTGTTTTTCTGTTTGGTTCACGAATGCATTGCAGAGGCTTCATTCGTGTTTGGTTTAGATCTAGCCAAATTGTCTTTCCGAGCTACTGATTAGTTTACTTATTATTAATAAATCTCAACTGTCATCAGTTAATTCTTAGATCTATGAGCAGCAGGTTTCCCTCAAGTAGCGAATCCTTCCCCAAGCGCCTGGGATCGATGGAATGTTAAAAACAGCCCAGAAACGCCTGTACATGTATGTGCTGTACAGGCCCTAGTAGAAAGACAACTTATTGTGTCTCCCTTGCATTTCTATCCAAGACCAGCACTAAAGCTCAGCCTGTTCTTACTATGCTAATATCAACAAATTTTAAAGATGTTATTTTCATACATTCTATCCATTATGTGGCTATTTTATTGCTCTAGAGCAGAGACAGGAAACTTTTCATCTTGAAAGTCAGTGTCAAATTGTGGATGCGCCATCACTACAGCCAGTCTGAGCTTGCCCCTTATAATTTTATAACAACATTGTTGTACATATTGTTCTTGAACAGTTATTAAGGCCCCAACAAAGGCACAGGACCAGCATCTAAAATGATAGGACAGTGGAATCTAAAAAAATATATGATAGAATGGTATAATGATACATAAGAGTAAAAGCAACATTGTCATGGAGAGGTTCTTATAACAACTAAATATTCAAATGGTAGAGTAAAATAACCTGAAGCAGTACGCAGATGTTTGCCAATCCAACTGCACATATAGGCGAAACTCATGCCAAGGGTTCTCCGTAGAACAAACTCGGCAGCTCCTTGTAGTGTCCTGTTTCTGATGTCAACAGCAAGTACCCATGCTTTGGTGTCCCGGTAGTTGATCTTGGACATGAGGTAAACAACATTATCATCATGCAAGCTAAGCGTAGGATGAGCTGTGTGGAGTCTCTCCAAAGTTGGCAGAGGTGCGCCTTGATCATCAAAAAACTTAGGCAGCAATTCAAAACCCATTGGGTTGTTTTTGGCAGCGATCTGCGAAGCATGAACCCTGCAGTCCTGGTGCCAATGGTCCTCCTCCAAAGGATCAGTCGTAGCCTTCCTGCTCCATGTAGAGACTGTCCAGCCATTTGCGATGTAGTTCCCGTTGATGACCGAACCTGGTACAATATGGTGTTGGAACTCAACATACCTGATGAGACCCTTGACGACAGCGATGTCCCGGGCTGTCCTTGGGCAGCCCTGCATACTTAAGTCAGGATTGAGGGGGGCTGGCAATGAGATGTAGCGGATCACAGGCTCTTTGTCGAGGACATCGCAGAAGAGTATACCCTGCCAAAGATCAACCCAGCCCATGGTGCCACCTTCTCCTCCAATGATAATGACCTTGCTGTTGACGTGGGATGAATGTCCACCCCTTTGTTGCTGTCCACGCACCAAGGCCGCCTTGGTGTCCCAAACTTTGGTCCGGGAATCGAAGGTGTGTAGGTCATAACATCCAGGTACCATTGAGTAACCGAGTGCAGCAATGATGTAGAAGTGGCCGGATTTTCCATCACTGTTGTCGAGTTTAGGACGGCAACGCAGGAGGCCAACATGAAAATCACCAAAGGAGCGTGAGGGGCCGGGGTGCTCGATCGACTGGAGCGACGGCACCCCGGCGGCCTGGTAGATGAAGTACTCAAACTTGTCGGGCTCCAAAATGGCGGATCGAGGGCCCAGGACCACGCGGAGGAGGACAATGTCTTGCTCCGTGGCCACGACGACTGGCTCCCTGGGGAAGGCGGCGGGCTCCAGATCAGGGGAGTAGACAGAGAAATAGGAGACGAGCGGCGGGAGGGCAAACCAGAAGGTGACCTGTATCCTGTGGCCGGCCCTCGTCCTGGAGTAGGCAGTGGTGCCGTTCCGCCGCTCGTCGATGCAGGTCGTGAAATCGAGGAGGACCGAGCCTGGCATTTGGCCATCAGAGCCTTCGCCGTGGATTGGCTGATCCGAATCGGAAGAATGCATCCCCTACTCCTCAAATATCAAACAATGGACGACTGGAGTTCCACCAAATCTCAACTGATCGGAGTTCCCCTGGCCTTTAGGGATTGGCAGACTGGAGACGGCGATGAGGTTGAGCAGGCATCCCCATATATATCAGTATCAGTAAATAAATAAATCACCAACAACAAAGTTTAAGTGTGTACATGGGTATGGGGGCCGGGGACGCGTCGGCGGCGGAGGAAGAAGAGATGAACTTGGTTACGCAAGTGGGACGAAGCTTGTGGATAGCGGCGGCCGCCGGTTAGGCGTCGACGACCCGAGATTGCCCTCTGTGGATGTCTCCGTCTAGGGTTCGCCAATTGCCAGTGAGAATATTGTTACAGAACTGGGCGCACTAAAGGTGCTGAAAAGCCCAACAACGACTGAGGCCTGGACCCTGGAACGGATTGATTTCACCAATTGCTGGCCCATCCAGCATGTCTTCTATTCTGGCTCATTTGTCTCAGTACAGATGGTATTAGACTCTTCATAAAAAACTGTCAAAATCATGTACCCTTTGTTGAGATGTTATATCTTTATTATATAAAACTCTTTCTCAAAAAAAAAAAAAAATCACGAGCAGGTCTTTTACCCCATTAAGAGGAAGGGCTAAAAAAATACTAAAGCACCGTCTGAAAGGACTCACAAGTAATCTAAAGATTACGACAAAATCCAAAGAAACAAACACAAAGATGCAAACACAAAAACAAAACAACAACAAGAATACACGAGGGGAGAACCCCACCTCAACACGCCAGCTAATTATTCCTGCAAAAGAAAAATACATCTGCACAATGGTCACCACCAGAGGGTGGGTCAAGTCGCGGCAGCAACACATCCACCGGTAAATCCAAAAGCGACCAGGTAGTCACTGCAAAGTAGAAGATGACGAAATCCACCAGCAACAAAGTATCATGGGCCTATTTAATTAACATGGGCCCAATTTGAGTGTCAACAGGATGAAGAAAGCGTAATGAAGTCAAGATGTTATCTGCAGATTGTCCAGAAGGATGCTAATGTAATCTCCAGTAGTTAAGCTGGGCAAAATTGTATCTATTTTCTTTTGGCTAGCTGAGACGTTTGGAAGTAAACTTGTTGTTTTCAGAGGTTAGGGGTTCTGGTATGAGGTTCCCTAAGTCAGTCGTGTCTGCTGGGTGGTTCGATTAGAGATAGTTTTTAAGAGTCAAAGTAGATGTTATGCGTTGTTTCATGTAAGCTGGAAACCCCAGTAAAACAGTTCAATGACTTTGTTAAGCTTTCAATAAAGCCGGTAGAATGCCTTTGATTTAAAAAGATATGAGATAATGGGATCTATTTTACATTAATAGATACATACTTGAAGATGTAGTATGTAACTGCAACAACAATGCAACTCATATGCAGCCATAAGAAGACCACCACCAATTTGTGCCTTTTATAGGATACGCTGTACATATATGGAATTTTATATTTATACAGGTGTATATAGCAGTCTTCCTATTCATGGTACAAATAACTGATTTGTATGGAAGTGTCTACATATCTTACTACATTGATAGTAGACAAATGGCAGTATACTTTGATTTACCGATTTTCACAAAAAAAACTTCGATTTACTGAAAAAAAAAGAAGTGGAAGAGGATTGGTATTGGGAAATATATCTCCTACTCCCTCTGTCTCAAATTGTAGTCAAAGGATTTTAAATTTGACCAAATTTATACGATACGATAATAATATATAGGATGCCAACTAAGTATAATTTGTTTGAACATTTATAGTTGCTTTTTAGGAGTTAATCTGTTGGTTCATCTGCAATCATATTTTTTTTCATGGTCATGGTACACCACATATGCAAAGTTAAATTATCATGATCACAATTTTGGTTTGACAATTTGTCACCTTATGATTTTTTGTTGTTGTTCCCGTTGTAACGCACGGACATTTACCTAATGAATAAACAAATGAATAACTGAGATTGAACAAGAGAAATAATACAACAGTTTGATCCAAAATAATCGAATTATATGGACAGGGACCGGGATGGGTACGGTAGTGGCAAGCCTAGGATATTGCATAGATAAGAAGAGCAAGAGACTCGTGTGTAACCTTAGGCCGTTCACCGGCTCTTACAACCGTCATGTGCCCTTCACTCATGGAGTCTTTGAACCTATATGAACTAATTAAAATGTTTGTCCTAAAATCTAAACCCTAAACCGCCTCCATCAGAGCGCACAGGGCCTACGGAGGCATGCGAGCTAGCCGAGGCGTAACAGAATATGCAAGTCAATTGTCCCCGTTACACGAATCTCAACGGCGTCACAGGCCACTAACCAATGGGTGATCCCGCCTCAACTGGACGCTTGCATCATCGAGTACCGACGCGGTGCGGACACGGAGATCACTGGGAATAGACCAGGGGTGCACTCCTCGCAACAATCCATTCGCCTCCTCAATTTTCCTTCATATAAACAAACAAATACTATTTTCTTTTCCTCAAATATAGATTTGGTAAAGCTTGATTAAGTTTTTCTTGAACGTGGAAAAGAGTTTTCAGGTGAAGGGTGAATAATTTTTGTGCTTAACCTGGATCAAGTTCTTTGACGTTTGAATATTTTTATGTTGACATACTGTACAACAATTCCGTATAAACTTGTTGGAACGTTGTCTACGTTAAGAAAAGGAAAGAAGTTACTAATAGTAGTATAATATGTTATAAAAAAAAATTATACTCGAGAGAGAGCACCTTATATGCCATTTTCAATCTTAACTATACACACACGTGGCGACATCAGCGAATCCTCTACTGGGACGGGGCCACGAGGGCGCGCTAATGTGAAAACCCTTCAGACTAAACCCTGAATCGGCCCGGGACGGGGGACGGAGACTAAACCCGAATCGGGGACGAGGAGGGGATTGTTGGTTCGATCTGGGCCGTTGGTTCTGACTCTTTGGCCGGGATGGACGGCTGGGATGTGGCGTTTGGCTGGCGTGGCGTTGGAGTCGTGGTACTGTCGGGGGAAGGAGGGAGGATTCCAAGGAGGATTTGAGAATCCGCGCTTCCTTTCCTTTCTCCCCCAGCCAAACTCAAATCTCACCAGAGTCACCACATTCCCTTCTCCTTCCGAATCCGCGCTTCGGCAGCCGTGTAGTAATGACGAGACGCAAGAGGCGCAGCTCCCAGCAGTCCCCGTCTGCTCCCAAGAGTCCCCCTCTTCGCCAGGATGCCAAGATCGACTCCGCGGCGGCACCTCGCGCTTCTTCTCCGGCCACGGACGGACCTCACCACAGCTGCGCAGCTTCCACTCAGGTGCGCCATCCGCCGCAGCTCGCCAGCATTCCCACCCCGCGGACTCCGCAGCGCGGGGTACGAGGTCCCGCCGCCGCTACGGCCTCCGCTGCTCACCGTCGCCCGGGCGCCGCCTGTGCAGCGTCGTCGTCGGCCCTCACCACCGTGCGCCGCCCGCTCGACCCGCGCCGACAGGCTGCGGCTGCCGAAACCATCTCGTCTTCGGCTGCTCTCAGCTGCACGCCGCCCTCCCTGCAGGATGCCTCCACGCCACCTCCTCCTGCTGCTCGTGCTCCCACCCCATCTGCCTCGACCCCTCACATGCCGTCCAACTCGGTCGGGGGCACTTCCGGTATGCCATACACCTATGCAGATGTCCTCAGACGTCGAGCCAACAAAAGCCCTGAATACAACCAAAGCCCTGAAGACAATCTTGTGCAACGATGTCGCGATTACCTTAAAACGTGAGTGTTTTCCGCTGTATGTTTGTCTTTTGCCTTTTGCATCCACGGTAATATCCTAACCCTCACTCCATGCTTATCCTGACCTGCAGCATACCAAGAAACACTGCCAACAACAGTAACAGGGGACAAATCATCACAGTGACGCAGACAGAAATTTCGGTCCTTGAGATTGTTGAGCAAGACCTTGATGAACATGACTCGGAATTAGCCTATGCCATCTTTCATTCTCAGGACAGGTCTGTATTGTATCTTTTTTTTTTGTCTAATTTTTTTAGCATTTAGTTTCATTACAAGGCCAAGGGTACCTGTTCGTCCTGTTCACTTGTTCAGCATAGTATCTCCTTTTTGTCAACCAGTTGCCAAATTGCTGTTCATAACCGTGAATTTTGCTTACAAAGTTGATACCCTGATCCAATAGCATTACATTACATGTTTCAAATATATATAAAAAAAAAGTAAAATGTCCATTTCATCAACTCAACTATTGGTGATTTAGCTTACAAAATCTAATCCATTGACAATTCTTCAAGTCCCCTTTTGGTTCGGACAAGAAGGCTTTGTTGTTTATTCAACTCCAATACCATGTAATTTATTTACACTGTTGAACCTTTCCCCATCGATCCCATAGCTCAAATGACTGAGCGAGCACTACCTACTGACTTCAAATAATCTGGTGTCGACTGTGAATTGGCGCTGTGTTGCCTGTACGTGTTTGTTAGGTCCATAATCATGTTTCCTTTGTGACAGTGTGTTATTCACATTATACAGATTCGAAGAATTGCTGTACCCAGCTGTATCCCAGTTCCTAATCAGTAATGGAATTGTGAACAATGCAGTTAGAGGAATGAATGCTAGCTTCTACACAATGCCCCCTAGGTGTGCGCTCTTGTATTTAAGTTGCATGGACTATTTGTTTGAGAACAAATTGTTAACTACTGGAGCTCTTCATCCTGTATTATTATGTGTGTAGCACCAAAACTCTTGAAGATTTTGTACGGGAACAGGGGCCATTGGTCAGTATGCGGTCAATCTTTGATGGGAATTTCGAATTATGTGTTGCAAGTGACATTGGCATGATGTTAGTCCATGGCTTTCTGGTATATATCTTTAGTGTCCACAAAAAAGGTCATACATGGAATGGAGGATTTAGTACAGGTGACATGGTGGTGGTGGGAAATTGCTTTAAGTGTAAGATTACTAAGACGTCAAAGCAGGGTAAATCTCACTGTAGAGCAGAGGACCTGGAGAAAATTGCAGAGATTTTCAAGCCAATGTTTACTATTAATGAAGAAATGGCATTATACTTTGATGTACTGCAAAAAGATTTGAGCAAGGTGAATAATGGGGAAGTGGAAGCAAAATGGTACAGAGCATACCTCCTCTCACACCCTGCACTGAAACCATCAACTACACGCTACAATCTGGAGTCTGGACTACACCATGCTACTGACACTAGCAAAACCAATGGCGACCCAATACCATCAGTTTTGCGAGAAGGAAGTGACTGGATAGCAATTATTCCTCGAAATTCTGAAGTCAAATCTTGCACAGATTACTGCTTGCATATGGTTTTCTGGTTCAATGACAAACCTAATAGTGAATATTTTAGTCCTTTTGCGCCTACAGTTGAGGCACTGCTTAGATACAAAAGGCATTTCCTGCAACATGGGCAAAAGCATATCAAGGTCCAGGACCACACCGAGCTAGAGCTTTTTGCAGCAAAAACTTTTCCCCAGGCTTTACCAAATATTTTGCGGGGGCTATTGAGTCGCAATGAAATGAATGGACCGTAAGTTCCTCTTTCGTTCTTTGCTGTCCTGTGCCTTTTCTGTTTCTTATAAGCACTCTTATTTTCCCCTGCATGAACGTGTAGGTTTAAGGGTCACTGGGAAGAATACTGTTCCTTCAAAGTTGGCAATGATTGTAATACTGAGGGGAGAACTGGCATCCGTATTTTGTTTTGTGTAGATGGCAGGTATGAAACTTTCACTCTTGGATGCAAGCGGCATACATGCCATGGTCTACTCTGTTTTCTTTGTTCTGTGTTTTCATCTTTGAATGATTACTTCTTGGGTGTTCTGCCTCACTTTCCTCTGTACGATAGAGTGGCTATTTTCCTTTATTTATCATTGTTTCCTTCCATGTTATCACTGACGAGACACCTAATCATGCAATGGACATCTTGGCCTTCTACCTCTTCACTTGTTTGCTTTGGGTTCATTAGATTATATTACTGTTTGCTAATTGGTAATTATGGGAATGCACATACGTGGTGATGCTGAATTTTTTATTATGGGAATAAATAGGAACTAATAGTTTATATACAGATCTACTTGGATCATTATTTTTGTTGTAATGTAGTTATAAAACATCAAAAAGGTAATATTATTATGGAACTATTTTTTTGGATACAAATCTACTTGAATCATTTTCAAATATCCAAACTTAACACGCAAATAAATCTAGATTTCAAATGGTTGACTTGAGATGACACTAGAACATTATTTGCTTTTTTACCGGATGGAGTATTTATTAAGGAATAAGCATCTCATGTTTGATCACAGCCTCCAATATCAAAGCCCTATTTTGTAAGAGTAAACTTGCCATACATGCTTTGCCAGCTTAGCACTCCATTTGGGGTCCATAGCCCTGAATGGAAGTTTGGGGGTTGCTGTATCTTTGCAGTTGAATGAGGATTAGGACAGCTTGATTTGGATCTGTTAATTCATCTTGGATTTATACTCTTCATCTCCTTATTCTGTTATTTCTGTTCCTCTGTGAATCAATGTGTTATTGTTATTATCTTGTATATTTTATTAACTTGGGAGAACCTCGCTAAGAGATGGAATTTCTCTTATCCCTCGTTTTTTTGGTACAGAGGAGAAACCATTCAGCATTGTTTTTAGTGGAAATTTCATGTACCACCTTTTTTTTTTACAGTATTCTATATTTACAAGGTGTGAAATGTATCATATTTCCAACAGTTATCTTTGTTTCATAACATAACATTCTATGGTATACACTTTCAAGATCTTATTTCGGTACTCTTCTTAGTTACAAATTTATTGCCTGTTCCTGAAATGCAAAGGTACAAAATGTTCATTGTGATGCACAAACACAACACACAATCCCCAGTTTTTTTGTTGACACAATGCCAGCTTAGCCCACAGCCTTCCAACTCCTCACTATGAGTCATAGCATCAAAAAATCAAACACAGTGAAGTTTAAAATTTTGCATACTATGTCTGACGGTCCATATACATTGGCAGGGAGCAAAACCTCACTTTTTAGCTTTTTATTTCTTATTAAGAATATGAAAATGAACTTTTAGCTTGTGTTAGGGCCTGTTTGGCATGGCTCCAACTCCACATAGAGCAGCTCCACTCCAGAAATCCAGGTGGAGCTGGCTCTGAGTAGAGTTGGAGCTGTCTTTTAGAGGTGTTTGGCTAGAAGACTGCTCTCAGCTCTAGAGCACTGTTTTATTGTGTGAATTGCCCACTTTACCCCTAAGTGGGACCCACATGTCATCCCCTCCTTCTCGTCACTACAGACGCCCGGATGTGGAATCTACGGCGGCACGGAGCGCCTCAGGCCACTCCTCCGCTCGGTGCGGCGGCGAGAAGCACCTCAGGCCGCCCCTCCGCTCGGGAATCTGTGGCGGCGAGCAGCACCTCAGGCCACCCCTCCACTTTGCAAGCCGCATCACGCCATCGCCCCCGGTCACCAAGCACGAGGACAAGCCGCGCCGCCCTTCTTCTTGGGGTTAGGGTTGGGGATGGAGGAGCAAGGGAAGGAGACGTGGGGGGAGGAGGCTTGCCCGGCGGAAGGATGGAGGTGCTGAGGTGCCGCCGCCCGGCGAGGTTGACTCGGTGCTCGGCGGGGAAGGGGCCGGCGGGAGGATGGAGGTGCGGAGGCGCCGCCGCCCGGCGAGGTGGACTCGGCGCTCGGCGGGGAAGGGGCCGGCGGGAGGATGGAGGTGCGGAGGCGCCGCCGCCCGGCGAGGTGGACTCGGCGCTCGGCGGGGAAGGGGCCGGCGGCGAGCGCAGAGGAGTAGCGCAGCAGAGGGAGTCGCGCGTCACGGGTCAGTCGCGCGTGGGGGTGGGAGGCGGACCCAAGAATAGAAGAAAATAACGGTTCGAGTGTTGGAGATGTGTAACCAGTGGCAATTGCGGGTAATTTCACCCCAACTCCACATCTTGGTCTGTTTTGGTCAGTTTCGGAGTAGGAGAAGAGGTACTCCGAAAATTTGTACTAGAGCTCCAAAAACTCCATGGAGTTGGGCTGCTCCAACATTTTTTGGAGTTGGGGTGTTTGGCTAGCTCCACCTGACTCTGGGGTGGAGTTCGGCTCTGGAGCCATGCCAAACAGGCCCTTAGTTTATGGTCGCTTAGCTTAGGTGATGCCAGGAACCTCTGAAAGTAAGAGTATTGAACATTAGACTCTGACCAGCACCCATTCCACTCCACTAAAAATGCTCTCTAGTCACAAAATAAATAATTCGGTGTTTTGGATATCAACACGATCTCCAAAACAAAAGTTTTACCTCTAGTTTTGGTTATAATGTATTTACAACACATTCTGTAAGAGTAGTTTTTTTATATTTACAGCAGTTGTAGACAAGTCAACTCCCTCATGTCTTGTTCATCCAGCGACCTTCTCGCTTGACATCCTTTATCTCTCCACACTTCATCCACTGTTATAGCTGGCCTCTAGTGCTGTACAGATTGAGAAGAATTTCCAAAATTCTACCTTCAGAGGATACTCTCCCACCCATGTATCCTGCCAAAACCTTGTCTGTTTCCCACTCTTCACTTTTATACTTATTGTGGCAAGCTGTTACCATCCCCTGATATCTAACAAGCACCTCCAAAGTTGTGACCCTCTCCTCCCTTTAAACTGAAAAATGCTGAAAAAATGATTTCTAGGTTCAGATACTTCTTCCTCGACAACTCACAACATACACTGTTCCTCCTCTTTCTAATTTGTCTATCCATTTATTACACATAAAACAAATATTCATAGCTCTAACATCCAAGAAACCCAATCCTCCAAAATTTTTAGGTCTATTCAAGGCTTCAGACTTAGTCATATGATATTCCTTTTCTGGTTAGATTGATACACGATTTGAATGTTTATTACTCTCTCCATTCCAATTCATAAGACATTTTGGCTTTCCTAGATACAAATTACTTTTATTATGTATCTAGACATAGTGTATATCTAAGTGCATAGCAGAACTTACATATATCTAAGGCTTTTATCCTGCATTGAAGTTGTGGGCATTGCCGTACCTATTCAGTTGAATGAGAATCAGGACAGCTTGATCTGGAACTGTTGATGCTTCTGGGATCTGTACTCATCTCCTTATTCTGACATTACCTTTAGATGTGTCCTTTCTATTCATATTTATATGTTACTATGTTATCTTTTCCTCCTTGAACCAATGTGTTTTTCTTGTTATTATCTAAGTAATATGTTGTTAGCATGGTAGAAGGAATGTCTTTTATCCCTTGTCTTTTTTGGTACAGAGAAGAAACCATTCAGGCATTCACGATTGTTTTTTAGGGAAATACTTCCATGTGTAACCCATTTGTACTTTAAAACTCTGTTACAACCAAGTAATTTGAACCTTTTGATTCATTAGGAACGCCCGAATTCAACCATTTGATCCCCTGGCTGTAAGGAGTTTGTACGTAGAGCATTATTCTTTTTTTCTCTCTATTGCATTATTGCTAGCAATGTAAATACGATGTGTCTAAAAACTTGAGCAAACTAGTGGTTTGAGAATTTTGTCCTATGACTCACCGCTGAATTAGCATTGAGGAAAACCCCAATGCACAATATTATACCACTTAAAACTGAGAAATTGATTGTGTTTTCAGGTCTGGTGGAAAAGCGTGAAGGCTGTTTTGGATGGAAAGACTAACGAAAGTCTTACACGGGATGATCTTTCTTTCTTTTTTTGTTTCTTTGGAGGTTGTATGCACTATACATATGCAAGGAACCCAATTTTGGCGGAGGTTTATGCCTGTCACTCCAGCATTTTTGTGGAGGAGTGCTTTATAAGATGCAGCTTCATTTTGTTGTTGATGTGGATCAAGGGAGCGGAGCTAGAGGATGGCTGATGGCCTATGATATTGGTAGATATGTATAGCAGTATAGGCATTGTAGGTATATATAAGTATATCGTTCCGTAAGTTTTTCTTCTTGTTATTGTTGTATAATAATAGCAATATATGTTGTATACGTACGAGGATGCATTCTTGAACATAATTACCACTAGCATCTGCAACACTGTTGATGAGTCATTTAGAAGAACTTGTGACTCTACTAGTGGAGCCTGTATTAGGTATAATTTTGTTTGGTCATCTGGTTTGGTATGGCAGGATCACCTCATTTTTCTCAAGGTGATTTTTAGCTCCGCCTCCCACCCGATAACCCGTTCATTTTGACATTTCATTGAGCAGCTAGCAGTCGCCATCGATCGTGCCGTGCTGCTCGATCACACATTCCTTAGCCGGTTCGGCGGGAGCCGTAGCTCTGCTCTGAATGGTGTGGTGACGCGCGACATATCACCAACACCACCTCGTCGTCCGTGCTCGCTCGTCCTGCTGATCGACGCCAGTTGCCATTGGTGCCGTCAATGTTCGTCTCCGTCTCCTGTTGTATCAATCTTGTTCTTACTCTCCGCCGGTGGTGCGTGGGAGACGAGCTAGCAGCACTGAGGCAAGGTGGTGTGCGGCGGCTGGCTGGTTGAAGACGACGAGAGGGACGGATGCAGGGAAGCGACCGATGGGGCGGGGGAAGACGACACACGCGGGGGCTGGAGATGGAGGCGCGAGCACGGTGAGGTGGAGGGTGGATCTTGAGGCAGAGGATGGACAACACACGTAACAAAATCAGGCACGGCGGCCAGCCGGAGCAGGCTTCGGTGGAAACAACCGAGCCCCGTTCCTAGGAATGGCTAACCGGCTAGCTATTGGTGCCTTTTTGTTGACGCCTGTTTTATGGATTGCTGATGTAATGTTATAACGTGTCTTTTCCAGATTGAAGGTGACTTTATTATTATGCTAACACGCATAGATGCGATGAGACGCGTCTTTCTATAAACATTTTAGATGGCATATTATTTTATTGAACGTAAACACTGCTATAAAAACAGATTGATAGCTCTAGTTGAAGTTGATAGCTAGTTGTCTATTCGAAAAAAAAAAAGATAGATAGTTGTCAATGCAGTTGAATTGCTTGTTTGGTCGCTTTCGACCAAGTTGGGCTCAAGATTGAGCAAGTTGTACTCGTTACGGTGTTTTCAAAAGTTAATCGACATGACTGGTGGACTCCTCTAGTGGGTGGTTTTTAGGCTTGATTTTCCCTCAAAAAACGAGATCAACCCTTATATTTTTTATTTTCTCCATCTAATTAAAATTGAGACGATTTAGATGTGTTTTACAACAGATAATATTCTTTTCTTAAAAAAATTAAAATACTAACATAATCATTAAAAAAGTGAAACAATTGCAAAATAAAGCCGCAGGAACACACGCATATATTGGTATTGGTACATACCGATGGAACACCAGGAACACAAGCAGGCTTCTGGTAGCAGATGAGCTTTGTATGACATTTCGGGGGGCCTTTTCCCTGTGTGCCCTTATGAAAAATGACGAGTTTCTCCATGCCCCTCTGAAGATGGTTTGCTCCTTTGTGTACAACACAAACTTCGTTTTGCCTCCATACCCTTCCGTCTCTTTTAGCCTCTAATGGTGTCAACCGCAGCAGAAAAGACACAAATGCCCCTCCGTCGCTGGTTGTACGAGAGAGAAGGGTGGTTGGGTTTTTAGCGCCAAAGGCAGCCGGTAGCTGGCATGTTGGCGCCAACTCCCTCACACAAAGCCATTATATAATCATGCTAAAAAAGCCATAATATAAGGCTACCCAAAGCACCCCTTTCGACAAATAATAACAGTTTACTTTGATATTAACACCACATTTTCGACAAATAAATAAGTGAACACAACAAAGGTCATGTGCATATCAACACAACAGTTCACATGACATAAAACCAAATGTCAACATCATAGTTCAACATCAAGTAGCAGTAGGTTTTCCCTAAAGAAAGACATCAAAAGATGTCATGCCATCACACCAAAAGAAAGACATCAGAAAGATGTCATGCCATGACACCAAAAGAAAGACATCAGAAGATGTCACGCCAAAAGCAGTCACCTGTTCACTGCATTTGTAGTTTTTTCTTGCTCCTGGTGTTGGAAGCAGGGCTGGCTGGGGATGAATGGTTGGCTGCAGTAAGGAGCTTCCTCGGTGTCAGTTTCTTGGCAATTGCATTCTTCTTCCTTGGTGTCGGGCAGGCCGCTCCACGCGCTTCCGGTGGGTTAGTCTGTATGGTGGGCTCGGGTTCTTCATGAGAAGGTTGGACACTTCCGGTGCTTGTATTGGGACGGATCATTGGAACCGGTTGCGAGATCTAGGGACATAGATGACTATTAGTTACTTGTTGGACACAATAATTTTTTTGTGTCAAAGCAAATGAATAGTTGGGATACATACCTGTTGGACACACTAGTTGATGCTGTCCCCTTCTCCTTCTGGCCCTTAGATGAAGCAGATGACTTTTTCTGCATTTTCTTGTATGTGGCATTGAGTACTGCCTCATTGTAGGGGTATTGCATTAGACATGGAGCCACCACAAGGCTAAGCTCAGTGCTTGTTATTGCTGCCTTCTTTTGCCTTTTCTTGGGGGGACCCCTACATCACACATGTTTAAGTTAGTTAATTGATGTATGCATTGACATGAACTTAAGTTAGTTAATGTATGTTGGTATTTGTTAAGTGCAACTAGAATAAGAAGGATTCCGCTAGCGCACAGAACATACCATTGTAGCATTTTACCGGAGTAAACCGGTATCGTTATTTATATTTTACCACGGGGAAGCAAGGGTTAAAGAATCGGATAACTCACCATCATGTATCTACTAACTTAGTAAACCAACTAGACTAAAGCGAGGGTAAATGATATATATATATATGTAAGGTAATATAATAAAGCACACATGAGAATTCTATGATAAATGAGTAGCTAGCTAGAGTGAGAGGACAACGGGAGAGATCAAAGTTCCTATATACTTCTCTATTACTTTGGTTCTATGATAACAATGGGGAATGGTTAGATATAGCAATCACACAATAGCACTTTGGAGCAGCGGAGTCCTTTCCAACTCTCGAAGAAGACCGGGTAAAGAGTAGTTGGGAGAAGGCTGCCGAGAGCTCTACGAGACACCAACCCGAACGTGGTGGAATACAAAGGCCGACGTAGGCTGTCACCTCTGGGGCTACCACAACTATCCGTGGGATTGGGCGCAACCTCAGGTAACCTATAGTCTAGACACCATGCCTACACTATCGATTACTACTCTAATTACATATGATAACTAGAGCACTCAATACGAGCGAAGATCCCATGCTAGAATGTAACAACTATACTAAGCATACATATGAAAGGCATAAAGTAGATAGAGAAGATAAATATATTAAAGCATAAGTCTTGTAAAGAATAGATACAAAGGCATACCAAATCTCTGAAGACTTCTCTAGAACCGGAGCGTAGCTCCGCTCTCCCTAACTCTCATCTAGATCGAATCTACTACATTGGAGTGTCTAGCTCTAATTCTCTAGAGAGGAGAAGTCATCCATTCAAGGGACGCCTCTACAACTCTGATCCCGCTAGGAGATAATGAATTAGGGTTTAAGGGATGCCTCCTCCAGGGGCCAGGGGCCCTGCTTATATAGCCTCCTAGGATGCACCACAGCCCTCGGATCAAACCGACCTAAACGGACGATTATTATTCATCCTCAAAGGTGGTGGAACAGGGATCCGCGAGGCTGACGCTGATTGGTCCAGGTCACGAGTCAGCCGACCAAGGGGGGGAGTCGGCCGACTCTCCACCGAGCCCGTTCGGGCTCCCGTTTGGTCCAGAGCCTTCTCGAACCTTCCAGATTACAGAATTTTCACCGATTCCCGATTATCTCTATGTAAACCTGACATGTGGGCCTTCCTTGGGTATTTTTAGGCGACACCTACCGTGAGAAAGGACATTCACCAAAACTCGTGGAATTCCATTAGTATAAGCCCTATATATAGTTGGTGAACATATTTTAGTCCTTTCTCATGTCTAGTTGACGATAAAAAATTGGCACTTAACGACCGTCAACAACTCCCCCAAGCTTTCCTTTTGCTCGTCCCTGAGCAAAGATAAACTCAGTGTGGATCAGGAGTTGCTACAATGCTTTCACGCCTCAAAAGTACACATGCGTTCAAACAAGAACTCTCCTCCGGATTAGAGTGAACTATTCGACTCAAAACTTACTCATATTACCTTTCACCATGGGGCTTGTAACCGTCACTTGGGTCTTGAGCGGTTGAAAGACGAACGGTCAAGTCAAGCACTATGTTTCTCGCTCTTTGATCAACTATTATTCTGGAGTTTTTGCAAGATTTTCAAATAAAAACTCGAGTTCCTTGTATGAACCTTTTGGATCTCTCATTTGTGGTATTTCGGATCCTCTCCAAGGCATGAGTAGTGTATGCCTTCTCTCTTCTCAAAATATGTGGTATTTGTGGAACTAAGGCATAGTGGAAAGTGCCTTCTCTCTCTCACCCTACTTTCTAATAGGCTTATGTGGAGCTCATAGGTGGGGAGACACTCAAACTCACTTGCATATATTGCACGCTTAAACCATGGATCCAATAGGAACTAAAATAATAATAAAGTCATATGTGCATGTGAATGAGAAAATGGGATGGATGATAAGATGATGATGATAAGGAAATGATTATGAGGGGTGATCACTTGGTGAACATCTACTTCTACACTTGCTCCTTTGGGGATAACATGACTCCCTTTATTCGGAAACTTTGAAACTTCTTGAAAGGAAGGACTTGGCTGCTCTCTCTTTTCTCTCTTTTTTTTTTCTTTTTTTTCTTTTTTTACATAGCAACCAATCCTCACGAAAACAAAACTTTAGCAACAGGGAGTGTATAACTTGAAATGATAATGACCGGAGCTTTTATGTAGGCAATTGGAACGGCGATGATTATCTCTAGATGTTCACTCCCGGATAGGATGGCCATGAATATTTTTGAGTGTTCACTCCCAGTGTAGGAGTAGAACATTTTAATGGAACGAAATGAGTGGCATATATATATATATATATATATATATATATATATATATATATATATATATATATATATATATATATATATATATATATATATATATATATATATATATATATATATATATATATATATATATATATATATATATATAGGACGAGGTTTTTGTACTCTTAAGAGTATGTACTCCTATCTCTATATCTCTAGATTTAGGGTGTATATGACCGAACGAAGTGTATATACACGAAGTATATCGTCATACTAGAGTACCCAGGGTGTTATATATGTCAAGTATGCATGCATACTTTGGGTATATGGTCATACATATTTTATATAGTACAGTAGTGGCATTTTAGTAATATATCAAAAAATATTTGTTCCTTTGAAATTTTTTAGCGTAGAAAGACATGGAGTATCTTAAAATGAGTATATAAACATACTCAAACGGATAAACAAGTATTGACACATACCTAGTATGGTTTTTTAGAGATGGGAGTACATACTCGTAAGAGTATAATGGAATTTCCCTATATATATATATATATATATATATATATATATATATATATATATATATATATATATATATATATATATATATATATATATATATATATATATATATATATATATATATATGTGTGTGTGTGTGTGTGTGTGTGTGTGGAAGAATGGATGGATGGATGGATGCGTACTCCCAGGGTAGGAGCAGCATAAGCGCGTATCTCCAGGGTAGAGACAGCACAATATGTGGGGAAATGCGTACTCCCAGGGTAGGAGCAGCATAGGTGCGTATCTCCAGGGTAGAGATAGCACAATATATGGTGGATATGGATCTATATGTAGGTGGTACTTCTAGGGACGAGAAGTGGCACGGGAATGAATGTAGTATTTATAAAATGGGTGCGTGCTTCTAAGGACAAGTAGCATAGATCAATGGATGAAGAGCACATAGTATTGACTTTAACCGCATGACCGATTCCTTATGGGTCCACAGCATAACCACACTCAATGCCTATAAAGACTACACTCAATGCCTACAAAAATGATCTATATAAATAGATGGGTTTTCCGATCTAGTAAGCATGAATATATGGCTGTGGTAGGAATTTAAACTCTCATCATAAAGGAACTCATCATGCAGGAATTTAATATTTTTAAAGATAAATTCTCGAACTCTAGTATCTCTAGGAACAAGATGGACAAGCAACTCAAACCTTCCCATATCATATCCACCAACTACCTAGACTTAGATCAAGCATTCGCTACCCACAAGTTTCGGGTTGAGCAAATCTCAAATCTAAACGGTTGTGTCTAAAACTCGGAAAAGTGCAAGGTTGAAAACTAGGTACTTGAAAGGAATTACTGACGGAAAGCAACTATTCATCATCTCCATGTAGAGTTTATTCTAGGGATTACTTAAAGACAGTTAATAAGAGCTCTCCAAAGGTAGAAAAGATAAATAAGGAAATCTTTACGGGTTTCTAAGGTTATGCATCTTTTTTTTTTGTTTAGCAAGCTCTATAAATAAATAGACAAGTTGGAACACTTAGCTTGATACACGGGGATGCTCTCCCCCAAGCTGGATGTTGACATAGTCTCGGATATTGCCGACGTGCGGTGAAGGAGTTCTAGTCTTCCCGGAGTTTCGTGGATAGTTGCTTTGTTGGAGACAGCGTTCAAGCTGACCGTTGAGGGCAGCACTTGACAGAGACTGGACATCCTTACGTACGTTAGCTTTTCTTGATCCTTTATGTTACGTGAAGCTCAAATAGACAACAAAGCTTGTGGAAGCGATTAAGCGTTAGTGATAAAACCTCTAAGCCTTGGTTGTCTAGAACAGTCTTAACTCAAATGTCTTATAACGGGATCACAAGAAATATTTTTATCTTTTTTATAATAAAGGAATGCGAGACGGAGAAAATAGATATGCTAAAAAGTTATTTTTATGCCATCACAATGAATGATTATTCACATGGGGCTTAGTAGTTTTCGGATGCAAATGCACAACATCTTTATTTTCTTTTTCTAGTGCAAAGATAGTAAAGCGAAGATGCAATTAAGATGCATGTAGTGAAAATAAATATTCTTAAAGGAAAATGCAATGCTGTGAAAGGAAATGCTGATAAATACCAAGTTACCTCCTTGGCGAGGGTTCAATGATTTAAGTCCTCTGAACAGGACTTCTTGTCATGTTCACTCCTTCAGTGCATCATTTGATCCCAAAGGTAGAGATCTTGAGAACTCGCACCTCTTGAGATGGTAACGCTAGGAAAGGGGTCACCCATGTTCTTTTCTTATCCAACGGTCTTTATCACTTTGGTACCTTGTGATGAAGAGTAGATGCTTCTAGTGGTCCTTTACTTCTTCTTGGAGTTTGTCTTACTTGATTAACCTCTCTCCTTGACTTGTTCATGAGCATCTTGTCTTCTAATTGCACTCCTTTTTCCTTCCTAGACCTTGTGCTCCACTAATTGTTTCTTCTCGGCGTGCCGAGTGACGGGGCTTGAAAGAGGAAGAGCATTCTTGGATCATTGTTTGAAGAGTCATCGGCCTTCCTCCCCCCAAGCTTGACCTTGTTGTTACTCGCCACGTGAAACCAAATATGAGTGTTGAGTCGTCCCTCCCGAGTGTATTGTACTTCTATGTCCTTAGACATTGCTTGTCCTGTTCTTAAGCCTTCATTTGTCTAAGAGGGACTTTTGATTATAGGTCCATTGAGCAAGGATCTCTCTTTTGCATTCGCTTTTGATTGTCTTGTCCAATCCGGGATGAGCGTACAACGAGTTGCATGTTCTTCTTTTCGTCAACCATTCTTGATTTGCTTTGAGTCTTGGTTGATGAATTGATGTTCATTGGAGATGTAGACTCGAGTTCTTCCTTGATGGTTTCTAGCGGCATGGCGAAGAGTTGCGATTAACGACACGCCATGTTGTCTTGATGATCAAGAAGAGGCTTCATTATTATTTGTATGCATACTTCATCTCCAATGGCTTCGGGACATCATCTTGTAGTTGTTCATGGTCTTCTTGGGCTTGGGCGATAGTCAACCCTTGATGATGATTGGTTGACACAAGGATGCATGCCATTCCATCCTTGTCCTTGCTGCCGACATGCAAGATGGTGTCTTCGGAGTTGCTCATAGCTTGTCGCCTTAATCCACTTCTTTGAGTGAGTTCAAGATGTTGATGCTTCTTGTGGTACTCTTGTCTTTCTCTTTGTTCCATTCTTGAAGTGGCAAATTCGCCGGTGATGCCGATCCACGAATAGGCGGATCATAAGCTCTTTCAATTCTTCCTTGAACGATGGATGAATTGTGTCTTTTGTGTGAAGTTGTTGGAATTCATCATATGCCTTGCTTCATCTCGAAGTGTGTTCATCTCTTGACTTACCCAAATTGGATTTGAGAGTTTTTAAGGGGGTTAGTCCAACAAAATAACCAATATCTACTAAAGCACAATTTTAGTTCAATAACCAAACTAGACTCCATGTCTAATTGGATTACGGAGGACCGTTTAACCTAAGCACCACGCTTACATTAAAAGCCCATAGAAGTACTCAATTGTAGTACTTCCAAACCAAAGCATACTATAGTAAACAACGGTAGCATGAAAAGCACTGTAGAGATTTACTCAAGTGGAGAAGAAAGAGTATGATCATGGTGAGATTTTTTTTAGATGCAAATGGCATGGATGAATGCAAGAAACAAAACATGCAATGGGTTGAGCAAATATCAAAGAGTGGAGTGGATGCATGAATTCTTAAAAGTAAACATGTAGTGAGATGTAAGAAGTTAAAAAGATAACTACTCATCAATTTTAAAGTCCATGAGCAAGACTATCTCACCTTTCTTGATCGAGACTTACCATGACTCACATGATGAAATATTGTGAGTGGTGCAGCATCTATGTTCGTCACTTGTGATGTGATTTGAAATTCTTGTGATGACGACCTTTTCTACATTACTCCGTGAGGTGGCGGGTTCCAATGTTGATGAATGTTGAATGTTGGGGGACCCCGGGCTCTTCATTGTCTTGTGGAAACTTGTCGGAAGGTCAAAACGACATCTTTTGTCTGTCTATTCCACACTCAACAGAACAAGGGATAATCCTACTAAAGCTAGTGATACACCAAATTAGCAGATATCAAGATCATTATCAAAATCTTAACACCGATTGCTTCCCCGACAACGGCGCCAAAAATGCTTGTTGGTATTTGTTAAGTGCAACTAGAACAAGAAGGATTCCGCAAGCGCACAGAACATACCATTGTAGCATTTTACCGGGAGTAAACCAGGTATCATTATTTATATTTTACCACGGGAAGCAAGGGTTAAAGAATCGGATAACTCACCATTATGTATCTACTAACTTAGTAAACCAACTAGACTAAAGCGGGGGTAAATGATATATATATATATATATATATATATATATGTAAGGTAATATAATAAAGCACACATGAGAATTCTATGATAAATGAGTAGCTAGCTAGAGTGAGAGGACAACGGGAGAGATCAAAGTTCCTATATACTTCTCTATTACTTTGGTTCTATGATAACGAGGGAATGGTTAGATATAGCAATCACACAATAGCACTTTGGAGCAAAGAGGTCCTTTCCAACTCTCGAAGAAGATCAAAAGAGTAGTTGGGAGAAGGCTGCGAGCTCTACGAGACACCAACCCGAACGTGGTGGAATACAAAGGCTGACCATTTGTCACCTGCGGGGCTACCACAACTATCCGTGGGATTGGCGCAACCTCGGGTAACCTATAGTCTAGACACCATGCCTACACTATCGATTACTACTCTAATTACATATGATAACTAGAGCACTCAATACGAGCGAAGATCCCATGCTAGAATGTAACAACTATACTAAGCATACATATGAAAGGCATAAAGTAGATAGAGAAGATAAATATATTAAAGCATAAGTCTTGTAAAGAATAGATACAAAGGCATACCAAATCTCTGAAGACTTCTCTAGAACCGGAGCGTAGCTCCGCTCTCCCTAACTCTCATCTAGATCGAATCTACTACATTGGAGTGTCTAGCTCTAATTCTCTAGAGAAGAGAAGTCATCCATTCAAGGGACGCCTCTACAACTCTGATCCCGCTAGGAGATAATGAATTAGGGTTTAAGGGATGCCTCCTCCAGGGGCCAGGGGCCCCGCTTATATAGCCCCCTAGGATGCACCACGGCCCTCGGATCAAACCGACCTAAACGGACGATTATTATTCATCCTCAAAGGCGGTGGAACAGGGATCCGCGAGGCCGACGCCGGATTAGTCCAGTCACGAGTCGGCCCGACCAAGGGAATCGGCCGACTCTCCCACCGAGCCCGTTCGGGCTCCCGTTTGGTCCCGAGCCTTCTCGAACCTTCAGGATTACGAGAATTTTCACCGGTTCCCGATTATCTCTATGTAAACCCGACATGTGGGCCTTCCTTGGGTATTTTCAGGTGACACCACGCGAGAAACAGACATTCACCAAAACTCGTGGAATTCTATCGAGTATAACCCTATATATAGTTGGTGAACATATTTTAGTCCTTTCTCATGTCTAGTTGACGATAAAAATTGGCACTTAACGACCGTCAACAATGTACCTCTCAGCCTCCATTGCTGCTATATCTTCTGGGTTCCCATTCTTGCAAGTGTACTAATGATGACCTTTCTGATGACATATAGGGCACTCATGGCTCCTTTTCTTCCTCCTGCTTCCCCCCTCCATTGCTGATTTCCTTCTATTCTTATGCCTCCCTCCACCTGTTGACTTAAGTAGGGGAGGGTGCATGAAGAAGCCATGAGATGCTTTGGGCCACGAGGCTCTTGTCGAGGATACAAGGAATGGAACCCTCATATGCTTCTTTGAATTTTGTCACGAGTAGTAATCATCTACAAAGTCCTCTAGTTTGGCACCATGAATGGAGGTAATGTAGGCTATTGCATGTTTGCATGGGATGCACGAACCACCGCCAAGCTTTACATGTGCAAGATCCGGATGGCAAGCGACAACAAACCTATATTCCCGGTGCTTCCCTTGTAACATAATTCTGCTACACCTTCGAGGAGAGGATGTGATCACTTCAATGTCAAGGTTGTAATTATCTTCCCTTAACTTCTGCACAATATGAGGCAGAATTTTCATTTGAAACTTATTGGCAATTCTCTTTCTCTGATTCCATTTGATCAAGAGTTTCTGCCTTATGGTGTCCAGCAAGTCATCAAGATTCTTTCCTTTCTCAGGTTTGATCCAGTTGTTGAATGTCTCAGCCAAGTTATTAGTCACATAGTCCACCTTTGATCCAGTCCTGTACTGGTGCCTGCTCTAAAGTTTTTGGTGAATGTCATGAATATACTTCATGGCCTCTGGTTTTGCAGTAGCCATGGCAGTGTAGTGTTTGTTGAACTGATAGTCACTCCATGAGTATGCTGCAGCCCACAAGTGGCCATCAAAAACCTTACCACTATACCTCTTCTTGAAATTCTACACTAGATGGTACATACATTCTACGTGTTCGGCCCAGGATAAACTTCATTGACCCCATTTATCCTTTGCCTATCCACAATCTCTCTTGAAACATATGCCTTCGGCCATCCAATTGCCTCTTTCAACCTCTCCATGAACCACACCCAATTCTCATTAGTCTCGAGAGTCAATTACTCCAAGCCGCCCGGGTACATCCGGTTATTGCCCATCCACCGTACATGCTATGCACAACTGCCCCCTGTACTTGCCATTCAAAAAAGTGCTATCCACAGCTAGATATGGTCTACAAGCTCTCAAAAATCCATCAACACTGTTGACGGTCGTTAAGTATCAATTTTATACCGTCAACGCAGCAAGAGAAAGGACTAATATGAGTTCACCTGTTAGATATAGGGGTTACACCGACGAATTCCACAAGTTTTGGTGATTGTCTATTTCTGCGGGGGTTATCGGAAAGAGAACCAAGGAGGCCCACATGTCATGATTACATAGAGATAAAGACCGAACGGGTGAAAAAGTATAATCTAGAAGACTCCGAGAAGGCAAACCCTGGAAGATGGGCCCCACTCCGCGGGGGTGGCCGGTCGGCCGCCCAGGGGGAGTCGGCCGCTCCCCACCTCGGCCAATGGCGTTGAGTCTCGCGGATCCGCCTCCACCGCCTTTGAGGATGAATAATTATCGTCCATTTAGGTCGGTTTGATCCGAGGGCTGTGGTTCATCCTAGGGGGCTATATATTCAGAGCCCCCGGCCCCCGGGTGAAACCTAATTCATTCTCTCTTCATTCATCTCGAGAGGATTCCCGGAGAAGCGAGAGCCACCATCTCAATTAGAGCTCCATAGTTTAGTAGCATAGCTACATAGGAATAGATCTAGAGGGAATCAAGCCTAGCTTGGAGTCGGATCTGTCGGAGTTCTTGGTAATTCCCTCTACATTCTTGTAATATTCATCATTGTTCGTGATACTATGAGTAGTACTTTATTCTATTCTATTATATCGAGACTTGACTTTGCTCTATTTGATTATGTTCTCAATTATATCGTTCTTAGTCTACTTTGATTATATGTTTAGCATAGTTGGACTAGAATTATGTTTATGCATAGGATCGTATAGCGCTTGCTCATTAGGCCAATGGGTGAGTGATAGATATTGTGTGGGCATGGTGCCTATCCGTATATTTATCTGCGATTGCACCTATATTCCGGATCGTGAGGTAGATCGCGGAAGTGACAAAGTCTTTGTTGAGTCCTTTGTAGCCCTTCTCCCGAGTATAGGTCTAGTAGAACAAACCTATTACATTGAAGTCATTGCTATGTCTCTTGTCTTCTCTGGTAATATCACTATGCATAGATGTAACCTTTTCCCGCCATGATTGCTAGATGTTCTTGCACTAATCATTGTATGCTTTGACTTTATAGTTAGAATAACATAGGATTATACCCTAGATCGTCCTAGTCCATGCTAGTGTTATAAGCTTAGAGTGCTAAGTTGAGATGGCTTATTACTCTTATTTTATGTGGCTAAATGCTCTCATTTATCTTATGTCATTTATCATTCATTCCTATATTTTATGTGACACCTACCGTATGAGATGATCGATCTGACAAAGGTTAAGCTCTCCATTATCGCATGTGCATTGGTCATCACTCATTATCCGGTGCATTCCCTTCCCGTGGTAAAATTATAAATAACGATACCTGGATTACTCCTGGTTAAAATGCTACATCGGTATTATGCGTAAACACAGGATCCCATATTTATTTCTAGTAGCGGTTGCATTATTTAGTACCGACATTTTTGGCGTCATGTTGGGGATGACAACCTAACACCGGAGTGGCGTTAGAAATGTCAACAAGCATTTTTGGCGCCGTTGAAGGTTGAAAGCCAATGGATAATGAGTAGCATTGCACTAGATAATGTGATTGAGTTGTCTTTGTCATACTAACCCATCTCTACGGGATTACCCTTGTTTTGTCTACTTGTGTATCTTATGCAGGGTAATCAAGACAATTCTTCCTGATAATTATATTGACAATCCAGAAGCTTTATTCAGGAAGGCCAAAAGCAAGTTGAAGAAGACCAATCAATCATCATCATCAACTCAACTTGGAAGTTTGTCGGAAGAAGAAAGTCGACCTTTCATTCGAGACTTGACACCAGCATTTGAAGCCATGGTGAACAAGTCACTCCGCGAGTTCTCAGCTTCCACTACGGACAACATTACGTCTTGGACCGGCTGCGGACATCGAAGGAGCTTTTGAGCTCAAGCTGCGCTAATCAACATGGTGCAAGCAAGCCGGTTAAATGGGAAGGCCCATGAAGATGCTAGTGCTCATCTCCAACACTTCTACGGAGATTTGTAGCACATTCACTATCAAGGATGTCCCCGAGAGATGCTATACTACTTCGCCTCTTCCTATTCTCACTCTTGGGGAGAGCGAAACAGTGGTTCTACGCCAATAAGGAGAAGAATACTACGTGGGCACTATGTTCCACTAATTTCTTGGCGAAGTTCTTCCCCATGGGCAAGACAAATGCTCTTCATGGGAAGATATCAAGCTTTTAGCAACACCATGATGAGACTGTCCCAGAAGCTTGGGAGCGCTTTCAAGATTACATCCTCGAGTGTCCTCATCATGGCATGGAGAATTGGCGCTTATGCGGACATTCTACCATGGGCTTAGCAATAGCACACGTGAGACGATGGATCTTCCAAGCTGGCTGGAGGTGCATTCTTATCACTTACTATTCCTCGAAGCCACGCTCTTGTGGAGAAGATGGCATCCAACCAAGGTTGGAGTGAAGAAAGAACTCGAGATCCGCAAGAGAGGTGGAGGAATGCACCGAGTGAAAGAGGTAGACATCTTTGGGCCAAAATGGATCTGCTAATGAAGAGGCTCGATGAGAGAGCCCCCGAGAAGAAAGAAGTCATGCATATACATGACGCTCGCATGACATGTGAAGAGTGTGGAGAGACCGGGCACACAGTGCTAACGCCCGTGAAGGAGGACGTGAACTACCTCAATAACAACAACAACAACAATTATTATCATCCTCGCGAGAATCAAGGTTGGAATCAACAGCGGAGGCCTAACTACTCAGGCAATTATTCGGGCAACTATCAAGGTAACAACTCCTCCTACAATAATTACAACCCAGTAGCCTTTGAGAGAGTTAGTCTTTGAATCAAGGCAAGATGATGGACAATCTGTCCAAGAAGCCGACATCAAATGACAAGGTCCTAGAGACACTCGGCAACGAGAATGGATGGCTTTTCCAATGCCATCAAGAGCCCCTTCGCTTCAACAAGATACTTGAGTCACAGTACAACGGCTTGTTAACCTTGCTCCCTTCAGCTTGGTCAAGGTAAGCCGGGACAACCCGAAGAGCTCAAAGCGCAAATCTTGTTGATATATTCAATGTAGAAGATACCGGAGTGATCCATCGAAGGGTTCATGGATTGACTCAACTACGCAATCAAGAAGGGCGATCCGGAGACCGGTCATTCGATCTCCATTGGAAGTACCAACTTCAATGAAGCAATCTGTGACTTGGTGCAAGCATCAACATCATGCCAAGAGTGATATATGAGAAGCTATTCGGATGCCCCTTAGCATACACAACCATGTGCTTGCGGCTTGCGATCGAGTCACTCCGTGTCCCTTTGGGAGTACTAGAAGATATATGTGTACGAGTGGGCAACTCGTATGTTCTGCGGGAACTTTGTGGTAGTGGATACGGGCGGTAATGAAAGGTCCCTATCATTCAGGGGACGACCATTCTTGAACAACTGCTGGAGCTATCATATATGCCAACAACGCCAAGATCATCTTCAATATCAAGGGCAAGAAAGAAACCTTCTTCTTCAAGAACGAGTCTTTGCGATTCCCGAAGCACACCCTCATCAACGAGCGAGTGAGAAGAAGAAGAATCCGGCTAAGAAGAGCAAGAACAAGAAGACCAAGAAAACGGAGGCAGGTGAGGATGGTCACCGCAGGTCCACAAGGAGCATGACCACTTACTCGGATCCCTACGTCGATCAAGAAGGATGACCCGGGTGTCCCAACCATTCAATGCTCCATCAACGAAGCTCTTTCAATAAAGCATCTGTGACACCGGATCGGGCATCAACATCATGGACAAGGTAACTTATGAGTATCTATATGGCACTATGCCTTTGGAGCCTACCTATGCACGGTGCGGATGGCGGATCGGACATTTCGCTTCGTCGAAGGAGAAGTGAAGGATGTCCTCATCCGGATAGATGACCATTATGTCCCCACGGACTTTCTAGTCATCGATATGGGAGATGACTACGACCCTCCAATCATCCTAGGAAGACCATTCCTAAACACCATCGAGCTATCATCTATATTGGAGCAGGGAGAAATCCATTTCCACTTTCCCACCGAGAAGGTGCGCTACTTCAACAATAATTATATAATCACCGAGGAGCCCAAGAAGAGCAGGCAAGGAGAAGCGTACCGTCGCGAGAACAAGAAGAACATCACTACAGATGGATGGGCTGACTATGAGGGAGAAGTGTCAAGATATGAAGACCGGTACCATGAAGAAAATGTTGCGGAAGAAGAAGAGGTGCTACCATCAGAAGAGAAACAAGTGCTTCAAGAAGCTTCCTCCTCAAGGTCATCCTCTCCAACAAAGAAGGTGTGAAAGGTAAAAGGAAAATCAGAATCAGTTCCTACGCACAAGGTGACATCATCCGAGGCGCCAGCCAATGCGCCCCTTGAAAAAGAGTGAACAAGACAAGCCCTGTTCGGAGGACTTAAAACCACCGAACGCCGCGCCAAGAGGTAACTTGGTATTTATCAACAATTCCTTTTCGGCATTATATTTTTGCCTTAGCATATTTATTTTCCTACTAGCATCGTAGTTGCATCTTTACTCTTTTATCTCTGCATTAGAAAAGGAAATAAAAATGTTGTGCATTTGCATATAGAAAATCATCAAGCCCCATGTGGATAGTCATTCACTATGGTGGCACAAAAATAATTTTTCAGCATATTTATCTTTTCTGTCTGCATTTCTTAAATAATAAAAAGATAAAAATATTTCTTATGATCCCTTAGAATAAGTTCAAGTTAGGAAAGTTCTAGACAACCGAGGCCTAGAGGTTTTATCACTAACACTTAATTAGTTCCATAAGATTTGTTGTCTATTTGAGCTTCCTGGAACATCAAGGATCAAGAAGAGCTAAAAAGCAGACGAAGGACATTCGATCCTGCTGTCGGAGTCTTTGCCCGTGACAATTGAATCTTTGTCTCCAACGACAACTATCTACAACACTCTGGAGGACTAGAACGTCTTCGGTGCTGTCGGCAACATCGGCCCGGACTATGTCAACATCCGGCTTGGGGGAGAGCATCCCCGTGTACCAAGCTAAGTGTTTCCAACTTATCAATTTATGCCTTGTTAAAGTATGCTTTGTTAAAACAACTAAAAAAGATGCATAACCATAGAAACCCGGAAAGATTTCCTTATTTATCTTTTCTACTTTTGGAGAGCTCTTGCAATCATCTTTAAAAGTGATCCCTAGAATAAACTCTACATGGAGATGATGAATAGTTGCTCTGCTGTAATTCCTTTCAAGTACCTAGTTTTCAACCTTGCACTCTCCTGAGTTTTGGACACAACTGTTTAGATTTGAGATTTGCTCTGAACCTGAAGCTTGTGGGTAGCGAATGCTTGATCTAAGTCTAGGTGGTTGACGGGTATGATATGGGAAGGTTTGAGCTGCTGTCCATCTTGTTCCTAGAGATACTAGAGTTAATTTTGGAGAATTTATACGTGAAAATATTAAATTCACGCATGATGAGTTCCTTTATGATGAGAGTTCAAATTCCTACCACGACCATATATTCATGCTTACTAGATTAGGAAAACCCATCTGTTTAGATAGATCATAATATAGGCCTGAGTGTAGTCTTTATAGGCATTGAGTGTGGTTATGCCGTGGACCCATAAGGAATTAGTCACGCAGTTAAAGTCAATACTATGTGCTCTCCATCCATTGATCTATGCTACTTACGTCCCCGAAGCACGCACCCATTTTATAACTACAACATTCATTACATGCTACTTGTTCCTAGAAGTACCACCCACATATAGATCCACATCCACCACATATTGTGCTATCTCTACCCCGGAGATACGCACCTATCTTCTACCACGGGAGTAAGCATCCATCCATCCATCCATCCATCCATCCACATATACATACGCCATTCATTTCACTTCATCCAGAAAAGGTTCTACTCTTATCCTGGGAATGAACATCTAGAAATAATCATCGCCGTTCTATTTGCCTACATAAAAGCTCCAGTTATTATCATTTCAAGTTATATGAATCCCTGTTGTTAAAGTTCGTTTTCAGAGGATTGGTTGCTCTAAAAAAAAAGAGAGAAAGAAAAAAAAAGAAGAAGAAAGAAAGAGTAGCCAAGTCCTTCCTTTCAAGAAGTTCCAAGGTTTCCAAATAAAGGGAGTCATGTTTATCCCCAAAGGAGCAAGTGTAGAAGTAGATGTTCACCAGTTGAGTACCCCTCATAATCATTTCCTTATCACCATCATCCTATCATCATCTCATCCATTCCATTACCTCATTCACATGCACATATGACTTTATTATTTTAGTTCCTATTGGATCCATGTCTTAACTGTGCAATATATGCAAGTGAGTTTGAGTGTCTCCCCACCTATGAGCTCCACATAAGCCTATTAGAAAGTAGGGTGAGAGAGAGAGAAGGCACTTTCCATTATGCCTTAGTCCCACAAATACCACATATTCTGAGAGAAGAGAGAAGGCATACACTACTCATGCCTTAGAGAGGATCCGTGAATACCACAAATGAGAGACTCGAACGGTTCATACAAGGAACTCGAGTTTTATTTCAAAACCTTGCAAAAACTCCGGAATAATAGTTGATCAAAGAGCGAGAAACATGGCGCTTGACTTGACCGTTCTATCTTTCAACTACTCAAGACCCAAGTGACGGTTACAAGCCCCATGGTGAAAGGTAATATGAGTGAGTTTTGAGTCAGGATGGTTCACTCTAATTCGGAGGAGAGTTCTTGTTTGAATGCATGTGTACTTGTGAGGAGTGAAAGCATTGTAGCAACTCCGATCCATCACGAGTCTATCTTTGCTCGGGACGAGCAAAAGGTAAGCTTGGGGGAGTTTGTTGACGGTCGTTAAGTATCAATTTTATACCGTCAACGCAAAGAAGAGAAAGGACTAATATGAGTTCACCTGTTAGATATAGGGGTTACAACCGATGTAATTCCACAAGTTTTGGTGATTGTCTATTTCGCGGGGGTTATCGAGAAAGAGAACCAAAGGAGGCCCACATGTCATGATTACATAGAGATAAAGACCGAACGGGTGAAAAAGTATAATCTAGAAGACTCCGAGAAGGCAAACCCGAAAGCCGGGACCCACTGCGGCTGGCCGGTCGGCCGCCTGGGGGGAGTCGGCCCGACTCCCCACCTCGGCCAATGGCGTTGAGTCTCGCGGATCCCGCCTCCACCGCCTTTGAGGATGAATAATTATCGTCCATTTAGGTCGGTTTGATCCGAGGGCCGTGGTTCATCCTAGGGGGCTATATATTGAGCCCCCGGCCCCGGGTGAAACCCTAATTCATTCTCTCTTCATTCATCTCGAGAGGATTCGAGAGAAGCCGAGCCACCATCTCAATTAGAGCTCCATAGTTTAGTAGCATAGCTACATAGGAATAGATCTAGAGGGAATCAAGCCTAGCTTGGAGTCCGGATCTGTCGAAGTTCTTGGTAATTCCCCTCTACATTCTTGTAATATTCATCATTGTTCGTGATACTATGAGTAGTACTTTATTCTATTCTATTATATCGACTTGACTTTGCTCTATTTGATTATGTTCTCAATTATATCGTTCTTAGTCTACTTTGATTATACGTTTAGCATAGTTGGACTAGAATTATGTTTATGCACGGATCGTATAGCGCTTGCTCATTAGGCCAATGGGTGAGTGATAGATATTGTGTGGGCATGGTGCCTATACCGTATTTATCCGCGATTGCACCCTATATTCCGGATCGTGAGGTAGATCGCGGGAGTGATAGTCTGTTGAGTCCTTTGTAGCCCTTCTCCCGAGTATAGGTCTAGCGAACAAACCTATTACATTGAAGTCATTGCTATGTCTCTTGTCTTCTCGGTAATATCACTATGCATAGATGTAACCTTTTCCCGCCATGATTGCTAGATGTTCTTGCACTAATCATTGTATGCTTTGACTTTATAGTTAGAATAACATAGGATTATACCCTAGATCGTCCTAGTCCATGCTAGTGTTATAAGCTTAGAGTGCTAAGTTGAGATGGCTTATTACTATTATTTTATGTGGCTAAATGCTCTCATTTATCTTATGTCATTTATCATTCATTCCTATATTTTATGTGACACTTACCCCGTATGAGATGATCGATACGGACAAGGTTAAGCTCTCCATTATCGCATGTGCATTGGTCATCACTCATTATCCAAAGTGCATTCCCTTCCCAAAGGGTAAAATTATAAATAACGATACCTGGATTACTCCTGGTTAAAATGCTACATCGGTATTATCTCGTAAACTTGCGGATCCCATATTTATTTCTAGTAGCAGTTGCATTATTTAGTACCAGCATTTTTGGCGCCATGTTGGGGATGACAACCTAACACTGAGTGGCGTTAGAAATGTCAACAAACACATGGCTTCAGTGCAAAAAATAACCTATTGAACCTAACTTTATTGTCAACTGTGTGGTGATCAATAACAAAGAATGAACCAGGGCATGATACCTCTATCTGTGCCTTCAACTAAACAGATTGTCAAAGCTCTTGTTCCAAGGCCCAAAAATCTCATCCCTTGCTAGCTGCACACCTTTGTACATCCTCTTCTTTGGCACATCAACTTTCCACTCAGCCTTCACCCTCCTCTTTAACTCTTTCACACTAACAGTTCCATCCTCCTTCAACCAATCCTTCACAACATGGCACACCCAAAACTGTGACCCCTACACAGACTCCATCCCTCTCGTGTGCTCGACGGTTATGGGCAGGTTTGTCTTGATCTCGCAAACAACCAAGAAACAAATTAGTACAATTCAAACATATGATTCAATGCATATTGACATATTGAGACAATGAAATTACCTGAACTGTGACATTGTCAGGCAGAGTAGAGGCATGAATTCTCCATGGGCAACCATCACTCTTGAATACACAGCTCACAGTATACCTCCCTGGATCACTCTTCTCAATGTTATATTGGTTTTCACGTTTAACAACATGAGAACATAAAGCTATTTTATAAGCACTCATGTTTGAATATACAAGTGCCTCTTGTCATAGGTGGATCCTTCTTGTTATTAAACGGATCGGGCATAGTTTCGGGGCTCTATCCATAACCATTTCATCCTCATCAACATCAGAGCATGAATCCTCATCAGAGGTGTCATCATCAGAGCTAACATCTTTAGCGGTTGGGTTTAGTTTTGGTGTCAGTGTGGACCAATATCAATATACAAGGCTTCATCATCAACCCCAACATGCTCATTCATTGGGTGTGGGTTAGCAAGGGATTCATGAGGTGCATTCTCAGTGCTCTGGCTTTGTTTTGCAAGGCTTGGACAAGGCATTGCAGGGGTGATTGGGGGTTCCACTGATACAACACTAGTACTATTGTCCCAACTAGGAATTTCAAGGGGGGGAGTATTTGGGTTGTGATATGAGATAGTCAAGAAGCAGCATTTGGAGGCCTTATGTTTTGCAAACATATCACACAAATCCTGGTCAGTGCACACTTGAATGTTGACCTTACTTTCCATGCAAAAGTAAAACACTCTCACAATGTCACCATAATTAGGTGGACAAGTCACCCCAATCTGACCAAGAAGCTCTGTCAAGTTTGTGCGGGTTGCATCCACAACTTTGTCCAGTTCATACCAAGGACCACGACAATTATGGGCAACAATCCGAATTTCTAGTTTGAAGCTCGTCTTCGTCCATCCTACAAATGAAGGAGGCCGAAATCAACACTATGAACGCGGGGCACTAACCCAAAGCAGTAACTACGCGGACACTCAAGAACCCTAAATCGTGCAAGCAAAGGGAAGACATTACTCACCCCCACTGGATTTCCCCAATCCGTTCGCATTGGCCGCTTTCTGTTTCCCATGCCATGCGCCGCCGCTGCCTGGATCCGGGGCCTAGGTGGCTTCGCTCCGCCATGCGCCATTGCTGGGGACGACGGCTCTTGGGATTCGGATTGCCCCGCCGACCTCCGCTAGGGTTAGGGCGCGTCGGGAAGACTTGGAGCGGGGGGGCGGGCGGCTGCCGCTGGCCGGTGGCCGACGGATCGAAGGGAACGGGCACGACGGGGGCGGTGGCTGCTGGCCGGCGGAGCGAAGGCACGGGGCAAGGGACGGGGGCGCGGTGCGGTGCGAGTGCGGGCGAGTGTCGGAGCGGAACGGTGCGGGGCTCGGCCGTCCGCTCGAGTGTGGTGTCGGCCCGATCGATTCGCTCCACGGAGACGGAGCAGTCCAGGGAGACGGATTCGATCCAGGGGCATGGACGACATTTTCATTGGCCGGTCCCACCTGTCAGGTCCCCTAAATAGCCCAAAACTAACAGAACGTGGACGGAAGGGTATGTAGGGCAAAACGAAATTTGTGTTGTACACAGAAGAGCAAACCATCTTCAGAGGGGCATGGAGGAACTCGTCATTTTTCATAAGGGCACACAGGGAAAAGGCCCCATTTCGGGAGGCAGATCTTTTTTGAACAAAAAACCGTGGGGCAAAGCCCCCCCCCCCCACCCCCCGGCAATAGGGAAATATATTTAAAAAACAGAGAGTACAAAGTTAAAAAAACTTACAGCAGCCCGGTCGGGGTTAGGCGAGCTTGAGCTAAACACTAAAGAACTAAGGAACTAAGTGACACAGTGTTGTTGGGGGTGGGGGACACAAAACTGAAAATTACAAGGCACTGAGCCAAAGTCTGATTGACTGATGCAAACTTGGTTTGATTCTTATGAGGTGATTATCGACTTCATCTTTGAATGCCTTTTTCCAAGCAGCAAGACTCGATCCTTTGATTGAAAATGAGATTGTTCCTTTCATTCCAAAGGCAAATCTTACCATCATTAACGTCGAGGTGATGGAATTCTTTCAAGGTACATACTCCTTTCGCCCCAAATTAAGTATTATTTCATTTCGAGGAGTCAAACATGGTGACCAATACATATAAAAAGTATTAATATTTATAGTATATATTTAATACATTAGATAAATTGTTGAATCTATCTCCATAATAGACTTAAATTTAAAAATACAAATGTTGCTAGTATTCCCTAGTATTCCTACATATCTAGTCAAACTTAAGAAAATTTGACCAACACGAATACTATAGCAACACTTATTTTAGAACGGAGGAAGTATACTTATCGCAAGTGTAAAATTCTAGACCTATTATGTGAACTATTTCTTGCTTTCCTTTTTATTTTCCTTGGCATGAACCTTTTTTATTTTTCTCATGGTTCATTTCCCCTTATACTTCCCCCATTTTTTTTAAATATTTCTATTTTTTATTTGATGTTTGTTTTATTTTCTTTTCTATTTGGTGAAACTTTCCTCATGGACAATGGCATCATTTCTTCGCACAACATTTTCTCAAAACCTAGAACATTTTCCCGCTAAACCTCTTAACATTTTTCTCCAAACGTGAAACACTTAAAGACTTGCTTGGATGGCCATGTATTCACCTCAGTGAATGTATCTTCAAGTGGTTTGATGGAGAATTTATAGATTGAAGTGATACATGGACATGCAAACAAAGCGGTGAAGGTGGAACATTTGTACTAAGCCTAGAGCGGAAACGTTTCTCCTGTAAGCCTGAATATTTTTTTCTCCTAGACCTATAAAAAGTGAACCGTTTTGTAGATGTGGAATATTTTTTTTACTAAAGATAAAAAAGTTTTATGATAAAAGGTTATTCTATTATTATTATTATCATGGAATATTTTCATTGGAAGGTGAAAATTTTGTATCAAATCTGGAATAAGTTTTCCTTGAAGGTGTAATATTAAAACATACAAGTTCACATAAACCTGAAATGGTGTCCAACTTATCAAAACTAAAAAAAAGTACCTTCATAAGGAAAAGAAAAAGTTTAAAGCGTTACCCAAATCTAGTGAAGCGAGTTTTATTTAAATGTTTATATATGCTTATATATTATAAAAAATAGCAACTGTGTCCATGTGCTTACAGGAGGCGATGTCATCGTCACAACGCATGGGCCCGATGAGGAGGATGGGACCCACATGTCAGTCGGACGAAAAACCCCGGATGGCATCCCCGGACGCCGGAAAACCCCGATGAGGATCACTGGTGACACTTGTATATTCTTCCGTAATAATATAAAAGAGGCGCCTCCTCCTCCGCCCCGCCAGGCCGCCACACCCCCATTTCTTCCTCCAGCCGACCTCAAGGCCTCGTCCTCATCCCTTCCGTCCCTGCCTCCACCTCCGGTCGGTGCAAGGACGCATAATGGGGAGACGTAAACGGCGCACCTCAGCAGTCTTGAGCTCCGGCTCGCCGAAGAGCCCGCGTGTGCGCCAGGGCTCTTCTGTGGCCATGGAGGACGGGCCTCACAACGGCGCCGCTTCGACTCAGGCGCAGCATCCGCCGCCGCCGCAGCCCCCGCGGACCCCGCAACGCGAGGATCGATCCATCTCTCCGGCGGCGGGGCAGG